>OY979704.1:34978260-35528325 GCA_963855925.1 Inga laurina
CATAAGCCAAGATATTAAAAATAAAACATAAGCCAATATAACATTTCAATTTGATGAACCCATGTCGTGTGAGTTCACAAAATAAAACTATGTTTAAAAATATAGCGTAGTAGTTCAACCTAGGTCGTTCTTGTGAGGAGATTAATTTCCAATTTTCTAAGTTGTAAAGTGATAAAAAGCCTTAAAGTTGTGAGAAATCATTTTTGAGAAATTGCATTTGTAAACTAATGAAGTAAACTAAGCTAAAGCAATATTTTTGTATTTTTCGGTTTTCAAAACAAAGAAGCAAAAGGAATTGAAATTAACACTAACAATAAGATAAATTCAATTAACTAATATAATGATAAAATGGGATTCCCTTGAGTTGGGGTTTTAGTCTTCCTTGCTTGCTAATGATATGAATTCCACAATATGAGTCAAGAGGATGGAACTAAGTTACCACTAGCTTCATACTTGCAATAATCATTTAATTCATTCTACCGAAGCAATTAAATGAATACCACCAAATAATTCAGACTCAAGGAGATGAATAATCAACTTCCAATTCTAGCTTGTAATTACCATTACAACAATTCAAAACATTCAGTTTAATCATTTAAATCCACTTAACCAAGTTGGAATAAATAATTCAACCTACTCATAATATGAATCATACAAAGCTTAATTAATCAACTCCTAGCTCAACCACCAAGTTTATTCACTTGGCATAACAATCTAGATCACAATTACATACTTAACCAAGCTACATAATCATAAACTAAAAAGAGAGCTTTAAGGAATTCCATTAAAGTTTAGAAGCTCAAACCATTACCCAACTCAAGAAAATCACTAAGACTTAACTACTCAAAGAGGAAGAGAAGGATGAAGCTTGATGGATGAAGAGGAGAATAACCATAAGCATTGAATTATCTAGCGCCACCCTTTGACCTTGTGCAGCGCCTCCCTTTCCTTCTATTCCATTCTATTCGGTCTCCTCTCTCACGCACAACCCCCCTCTTTTCTTCTTTATTCCCAGCCGCAGCACACTTCTCTTTTCACACTCTAACAGCACACAATACTCCCTTCACCCAGCCACCACAATGGACTTTCCTCCCTCTTCTTTATGCTTAACGCCTCCTCCCTTTAATTCATTTTTCTTCATTTAACCATTGGTCAACAAAAACGGCTGGCTTTCTTCAGCTCCAATTCGGTTTATCTCATCTTCCTTTCTTTAATGAATCAAATTGGTCCAGCCCTTCCATGACTTTAGTTCGGTTCAACTCTCATTCTCCCAATTCAGTCGCCACCTCCTCTTCACTTCCCTTATTCTCTAGGTTAAAAGTGAGTTGTGCCTTGTTTGGATGAGGAGGTGAAAATATGTTTTAGCATGAGGCATAAAATTGCAACCACCAAACAAGGCCCTTACTCATTTAACCTCATCTTAGAAAAAAAATGCGAAAATAAATTCTGCACTTGTGATGTTCCACTTTTATCCTTCATTAAGCTCCAAAATAACATCTTTGACCTTAACCACTCAAGTTGTGCCACATCATCACCTGCAAAATTAAATTCACAAAGGTAATACATTTTGCTCACAATTAAAGAACATTGGGAATAACAAATATTAATTAAAAATATAACAATTTAACTAATATAATTCCCAAATTATGCTTTCACTAAAATTTCACTTTAACACTTGATTATGCCCAAAATATTCAATTAAGTCCCACAAAAGCCTAAGATTAATTAATAAAAATATATAAATATTAAGCTCTATCACATAAGCCAAGATATTAAAAAGCATTCCTTCCTTCTTTATTCAGCCATTCCTGATGCCATTAGAGGGCAAAAGAGAGGGAGAGTGATTTTGAGCTTTCTAGAGAGAAGGAGGAGAAAATTCGCCAAGTAAGTTTGATTTCTTCGGTGAATTAGCTCCTATCTTGCGTAATCCTTCTCCTAAATTGTTCTTCTACATGAATTAAGGTGTTGGAAGCTAAAATTTCATTGTTATGAAGAGCTAGGGTTTCGGCCTCAAGGGTTTGCCAGAGGGAGCTTGAAGTAACTTCCGAAACTTCAATCTTTGATTGTTCTGGCTGCTGTGGACAATTTAATCAGTGAAATTTTTCTTTAATTTGAAATTTGGAAATTGAATTGGCTTAGGGGTTGTGCTGTTGAAATTTGGTTCAAATGGTAGTTGTAACCTAATTAAATAGTTAATAACATAGTTAGGAGTTGAAAGAAACACGTCTAGGGAATCGGATTTTGAAAATCCCAATTTTCCCCCAAAGTATTGAGGGTTTCTGCTAACTCTAGAAATGGGTCTTAGAGTTGAATTTTCAGTGATTTGATGATTCCATTGAGTTTAGGAGGAAAAATTAGATAGGGTTACAATTAGCATTTTTTCGGAAAAGGCTGCAAAAGCATAATTATGAAAACGCCCCTGAAACCCTTATCGTGGGGCTGCCAAGGGCAATTTCATCCTTTGGCAGTGAATTTGGTAATTCTGAGTCCAAAAATGGATTCCTTAGGCGAAAATATGTCAGGATAGCCTAGGTTAAAATTTCAAAAAAGTACATTCGGACCAGGTATAGCGGGGCCAAGCTGGGCCGGGTCCCTGGGGGTATTTTAGTAATTTTTCAATATAGACTCATATGACCTCCATAAACACTATGAAAGTGTCTAAATAGTACATTTGGCATTGTAGGATCAAATATGGAGCCCGAGCTGTTTGCACGTAGATCAAGGAATTATTTTTGTTTAGCAAAGGGGACACAAGGTAGAGGACTTACCTTATTTACATGTATTTGATATATCTTCTCTTGTAGTGATGTATGTAATTGCTTTACTTGATTGTGTAGAGCATATTTGAATAAATGAAGATCTGTTTCTGTTTTCGCTGTGGCTATAGTTTTGTTACATGAAACATTGAACATGTAGAAATGTCATTATAGAGCATACATCTAGTTAAAGCTAATATGTCATACACATAGCATCTATCATGCATGTATTATGGTATCTGTTTCCTACTGAGATTCTCTTGAATCTCACTCTCCCCTACCAACAATTTAGACAGGCGAATACATAAGGTATGCGGAAATCAGAGAAGAAAACTACACGAGAGAGGGTTACAGTGGTGGAGTGAAGACCGAAAGAAGTTTTTGTTTCACTAGGATGGGTTTAGACACCCTAGTAGCCCTATGCGGTTACCTTAATTGTAAGTATCATGTATGAACCCTTATGGGGATTTTCTGTAATCATGCACATATTATCAGTATATTTATGCTATTCCTGTATTGCAACTGAACTGCATATCATTTTTCGCAAATGCTCTGAAAAAGGTTAAAATAAGATACGGGTGTGACACAAAACATCAGTACCAACTATAGCTTCCACATAACCAAATTAGATACGCTATCATTGCATATAATTAGGAAAATACTGCAGACTTAGCCTATCACCTATAAAGTAAACTCACTTATGCTCTCTCCGATCCTAAATATAAAACAAAGTTGATTTTTTTTAGAGATTAATGAAGCTACTTAAATTACTTTAAATTATTTATATTTATCAATTTTTGTCCAAACTATTTTGAATAACTTATAAAGTGGCATATAATCTAAGAATACATAAGACATGATATGATTAAGTATGTTATTTAAATTCCTAAGCCGCACTAGACAAAGTCAAATATCACTTATATTTATTATGGGATGTACTACTACCTCCGATAAAAAAAATCAAAGTTGACTTATTTAGGAAATATTACGAAAACTAATTACTCCAATTTACTTGAACCTAATCCACCTGGTTTTAATGCCATGTTCATAACGGGACCACAGTCACTTTCTAACAACAAAACAAATGTAAATGGCACCTACACTGAGCATATCAAAGATATGACCCCTCTAATTTAGAACAAAGTCCCCGTAACATTATTATAAATCATATTGCATCCTTTATTTGTTACCAAAATGAAGATCAATAAAGCAATGAACCAAAATTAAAATGAACCACTCGAAAGCCACATCTTTTGCCACAACGAAAGCCTAATAATAACATATATGATGGTTTCCTTAGCTACCTAATTAACGATTACCAAACACTATGAAACAATTTCCACAAAAGCATAAGAAAATGTACGTATGACATTCAAAGCACAGAACTTATATAAACTACTGACAAATTCCATAATAGTTTTGATAATACTTTATGATAATCAATGTTTAAAAAGGATGAAGGACAATGTTAGAAGACAATCTGTGAGGGCATAAGAACACAACATACCTATGACATCATCTAATAATAACAAATGATTAGGTAATGGACTTTCTAAAAAAACCAAGAATAAGCAAATTATGATGTAACATAACAAAAATATACCAACGTTATCAAATGAAAAGAAAGACGTTCTCTGACTAACAGCCTATATAGAATTTTTTTAATGATTATAAATATTAGCTGTAAAGTAACTAAGATATATGTATGGGACGCACACAAATGCTGCAATATATGTAAGAACTGTAAATCTAACAATTCAACCCTTTATGAGCATTGCGTGTGAACATATAACTAATCATCAACCATAAAGAATCAAACCAAGCAACTTTACAAATCTACATCTTAATTTCAAAGAACGGTTTAGCGTTGAAGGCAGGAATAAAAAACCATACCAATGCAAATAGCACATTCACTCAACTCTTTGCCTTGGAAATATAACGTGCAAAAAAGGGAACGACGCAGTCAACCAATAATCCGTCCGGAAACGTCTAAGAGAAGATGGGTCTCTTGTAGGAGTAACGTCTTGTGTCCCACAATGTCGACAATGACGCTGATACAAATTCCAACTAATATATATATATATATATATATATATATATATATATATATATATATATATATATATATATATATATATATATATATATATATATATATATATATATATATATATATTTATATTAATACCGTCGTGTGAAATATGGATAGCCACAACCATACAGAAACGACACTCACGAAAAGAAATAACTGAAATGCATACAACAGTTTAAACAAAAAATGACACATCACAATTAGAAGTAAACTACATTTATAGTCATTGGATGTTTAAACTGAAATGTAACCTTAGATATACATATATTTATTTTTATATCCAAACTCACAAAAAATGTAACCTTGGATATTTATTTTAATGACTTGGAACAGTAATTAGAAATAACGTCATTAATATATAGTCATCTAACTTAATAAAACGCCCATAAATGAAGCATCCCAAAGAAATTTGTTATAAAGTACAATGAAAAACATATATATGGAGGAAAGAATACATTTCATTACAAAATAAATATAGATGTGTCCATCAATACATTCTAATAGGTTAAACTTACAACATTGCAAACACCACTACAAACATAGTAAACCAACCCAAATTTAAGCAAACATATAATTTAATCACACGTCATTTGAAAGGTACAAACATGAATACAAGGAGATAAGTTTTAGTATTCAACAAATTCTTACCACTATGTACTTTTGCATAATCCAACAAAAACAATGTCCCGAAAACATACGAGAGATAGTGAAGACCGTAATTATGGATAAACGGTAAATTGCCTATTGCTTTATGCACAAAAAAGGATAAATAATTTCTCCTACATCATTACATACAAAAAGGGAAACAATGCATCTTTTATTGCACAAACTGACTAACAAAAAAATTCAATCAAAGTAATCATAAATGAAAAATAAATAACACAGCATTGGTACATAATTTTAAAGGCAAATTTAACCAAAATACAGTAAAACCATTGTGACTAAATAAGAGATTAAATGACTAAATGAAATAAGAATGATATTCACATTTTGTAATATACTAATTGATGAGGTTTCAAGTTATAGTCAACGGTATGACTTGTCAACCGTTAAATATGTGATATGGTTGTGCAGATCATATTCTTTGGAAAGTGCAATGTCTAAAATTAATTTTTTGTTTAATGACAGTAGAAGATATAATGTTAGCTTCAATTAATAAATTCACATAAATTAGGACAAAGCATAATATATGACTAAACTCATTAGATTGAATCCGAGTGGTAAGAAATATAACAAATGGTAAATATATGTGTGTGTGTGTGTGTGTGTGGTCGTCACAAACATATTCGATTGAAATTGTCTCTTTGCCACGATAACATGAAAGTATAAATCATTTGTGGTGTACCTTTATTATGGACAATATGCTAAAGCATAAGATATTGTACAAAATAAGATTTCAAAATTGTTAGTATTCGTTACAAACTTCAATTAATACTCATAATGTCACAGTGAGACCCACTGAAGCAACAAACACGATTCAAACATAATATGGGGAAAAACAAAACATGCAATTCCAGTTAGACGTAACATGCAACAAAACAGACCCACCATATATTACCGGTTAAGAAGACGAAGCATACTGGTAACCACCAAAGAACCCACGACATCAAAATCCATACATAGCACTCCACCAATCACACAACCGCAACGTTTCAGAAACCGCCCATCAACACCTACAAAACCAAAACACACGATGTAATAAATTGGCTACGCTTGGTCGTGCACTAAAAACTACAGATATTCCACACACCTCACCATTCATTGCTCAAGCAACAAAAAAGTGCTCCAGGAACAAACATGCAGGAACATGGTGGACGTCCCACCAGACCAATACAGACAAAGAACAATGACCACCAATGAAGAGTCACCACTGCTCAAACTACCACTAACGCTATTAGTAGAACTGATGTGCACTATAGCAAAAACAACATTAAAAGACTATTATCACTTTAAGGATTCATGCCACCTTCTAAGGATGGCAAGAAACTCGACAGAATTCTTTAGGAATGTGCCACTAGAAAACTATGATCATTTAGGATGGACAAGAAGCGAGCAAGTTGTTCTTTTTCTGCTAGCGCGCGTGTTTCCATAAGGGTAATCCATTTAATCTATTCATTAAAGGGCTTAAATACTGCACCAAAATAGCAGATGCAAGAGATAAAGGACTGACACAAATATGGGAGGCTGCAGTTCTAAACAACTCTAACGCAAGTTTCTCATTTGCCATATTAGTGCTTGCAAAATAGAGTAAGTTTAAAGACACGCTAGAAGGGAACGAAGTAATAGAATGATTTGAAGCCATTATGGACTCAGGCCAAATATTGTCAATTAAAGATTGACTGATACCACACCTACAATCAATGAACTGGGGACTTAACATGAACATATTCATTCGTCCCAAATTTAGATTATGTGAGAACCAACCATGCTAGGTTGGATGCAAAAAATGCATATACAACACAGAAGTAAGATGGCTATACCATTTAATGCATGAACTGAAAGGACCGAATGTTCTACCACAAGAGATTGAAGACATTGATGAATGGGAGGATCAAGAAATCAATGAGGTGGTCGAAAACAATGAAGAAGTTAATCCAGATGCTTAGAACATGATAGTTCTAACGTTCTTTAGTAATTCTCAAAACATGCAGTTCAGCAAAGAATAAGTTTTTTATGCAATGTTTCACAAACTTGTTCCATACATTAGTTTTAACGTACATAGGATGTTTTTGTTTTGATCTGGACTCCAAATATTATGAAATATGTGTTGCTTTTTGCAGATGCCTTATGTACATTTAACAACAACAAACACAATACAGAAAAAGTATATACACGTCTGGAAAATGTAATTTACATAATATAACACCCAAACTCATGAACAAAATATAACACAACTCAACCTAATTTGAAATCAATTATAAGACCGCTTCTTTTGCGTTTGCATAAATAAATGGGAAATTGTAGCTGTAGTTAGTTAATTGAATAACACAAAGATAAAGACCCCCTCAAAATCTAGAATTCATAAAGGACACTAATAATGAAGCTGACAAACTTATTACACAAAATAACATATCATATATTGGAAACCCAATCAACCCCCGTAGCACACAAAATAGTCGAAGAACAAAGTGAACATTGTCTGTTCACAACGAACATTAGTAATGAATAATATAAATAAATTAGGGAAAGAGTTGAAAAAGCTCGTCAATATACGTGGAAGTTAGTTACCAACGAAGGCATTAAGATGGTAAAAGTGTTCCACGTAAATTCGGAAGTACTAATCTATTTGCAGCAATAATTTATAACATATATCTTTCAATGTCTCTCACGATAGATTTTACAAATTACGTAAATGTAATTACATCTAGTTTTAAAAACCCAATTACTGTCAAACAATATACTTATTAACAGAGATTTAAATTCATCTATGTTTTAAGATTATCTATACTTTTCTAAATCATATGATATAAAATAAGTTAATCATGCCAAATATACAAACATTTAATATGTTCTACCAGAGCTAGTTGTATATAGACTGAAATGGTTAACAATATGTTATACGATTAATACCATAATAAGATCATCATTATACAATAAAGAGTTAAATATACACAAAATATATATCTGCAAAAATATACCAAAGCTTGTGAACGCTTGTATATGTATCACTTAATTATTTAATCGAATGTTATAATAATCTTATCACTCACAATATTATTTATTGCTTATGATTAAATATAGGCCAAATTGTTCAAAAATAACTCAATGCAAACTTATTCAGCAAATGGGATATTTGGGTGTAAACAATCTTCTATGTGTGCAAAAGATCTCCACTTGTGTTCAAACAAACTTCCCCTTAGTTCAATATATCTTCCCTAGGTGACCTTCCCTTATACTTGAACAATATTTCCTTATGTGTAAAAGATCTTTCCTCATATCCTATTTGACAAATAAGTTTCTAATGAGGTATTCATGAGCATTCCACCCTTAAATACAAACCTGAAGAGTCAATGTTTACTATAACATAACAAAATTTATAAATTAAGTATACTTGATATAAAATATCAAATATTAACTTCGCATAGACTTAATACATAAACAAACATATTTAAACAGTATTGTTCAACAAATAAATTTCACAAAAACATCTTTAATCAACACCTCTTATTCCTGTATATAAAAAACAAAATTTACCTTAATCTCTTGTTATACTCACCATATTAAATTGTTACAAATCAATAAGACGAAAACCACAGACTAACGCTAAAGAGGATGACAATGTTACATACAAATCATTTTCAACAAATAGAATACTTAAATTAGGGAAAAGAACTATAATATAATTAATTTTTGAGAAATCTTCTTGATTCAACAAGAAAGTAGAGAAGTTGAGATTTTTTTTTTTTTTTTGCAATTTAATTTATAAAAAAGTAAACTACCTTCATCCAAAATTTGTTAAATGCACCCTTCAATCCATCACAGAATTTATTTTAGACATAACTAAATCTCTGATTCGACACAATCTTAGCTGTCTCGGGGTCAAATCACAATTTACCACAAATTAAATGCAATATAGTGCAAACAACTCGAGATCGTTCTCTTATCAAGGAGCCTTTTATTTTGATTCCCTAGGAAAACTAAGTGCTATAAACATGGTTAGAAAAGGGGTTTTTGAAATTGGTTTTCACTAAATCAAAATTCCTGAAAATAAAACTATTTCTAATCTTTTTGGTATTTTTGAAAATAATGAGAAATGTTAAATTGAAAGTGAAGATATGTATAATGGATGCTCTTGGTGATGAAGAAAATGACAATCTTTGCTAAACAAATCATAGGAGTTCAAATTTCATTAAGTTTTAAGAACAACCTCAAGATAACACTTTGAGTTTAATATTCCCAATTAATAGTAGCTCCTACAAACATAGCTAACTACTACCTCTTGAGATATTGTTTAAACCCACTTAATGTGCAATTAAAATTGGAGTGATGCAAATTGTTCTTCTCAAATTGAATGTTCTAACGAATCATTCAAGAACTAAAATCAACTATGATTACCAATCAATAACATGATAGCAAGCATAATTTCATCAAGCACATCAAAAGATATATATGAACATCAAGATGCATCATCCAATTGAAACTACAATGATCAACCCACATGGATACATAACAGCAATCCAAGTCTTAAAATCAGAAAATGATTAACCTAAACAAGGAAATCAAATATATAGTCTAAGCATAAGATTGAATCAAAGAACTCCCCAATGTAAGCGCAAGTGCTCAAGCCACAAATCTCCATCACCAAGAAGCAAAAGGATCAGCCTCTCATAGCTACTGTCACAGCCCAATTCAAAATTATCTCACAAACACCCTTGAAAACCATGGAGAAGCTACTGCCCAAAATGTATGAATGAAGAAAAAGTGGAATTGAATAGGAAAAGAAACAGAAACTGTGGGTTTCTTGGAGAATGAGAATAAACCGAAGCTAGAGAGTATATGGAAGGAATGATGATGATAGTTCTGGGCAGGGATCAAGAAGGGTCTATCGGCGTGGAGGAAAGATTGGAAGAGTGGTGGAATTCAGAACAGAGGAAGGAAGAGGAATGACGGTTTTAGATTGAATCTGCAATGCTGAAGAGAAAGATGGTGGTGTCGGTGGTGATTCTGAACTTAATGAAGGTAGTGGCAGTGTGGTGTTAGGACAGAGGGACAACGGTAAGAGAAGAAGTGGGAGGGGTCAGTGATACTCTGAAAGAAAACAGAGGTGGTGGTAAGTTACGGAGCAGGACAGTACTGTGACGGAGGTGGTGGTGGGCGAAGCTTGACGGAGGTAGTGGTGGGCGAAGCTTGACGGAGGTAGTGAAGGAAACTAGGAGATGCGGTGCTGGTATGACGGTGGTGGTGCTGCTAACAGTGGTTCAGGTGCCTCAGAATCCCAGCTCAACTCCCTCCTTCAGCTCTCGGTCCTGCCCAAATCTCCATGTTCAAGCTCTCAGCTCTGGGTACTGCAATCAGATCTCAAGTTCGCCCGGAATGGAGGACCGATGGTTGAGGTGTGGTTTTCTGCTTCTTCTCCGTCTCCCTCAAGCTCCCTCTGAGTTCTCAGTTCTCTCCCATGTCCATCGCTCCCCACTCTCCTCTCATCCGGTCTCTCCGCCTCAGCTTTTGGATCTAGCCTTTTTCTCTGAAGAAGCAGCCGCAACAGTAACCTAGGTCCTGGTCAAAACGCAAGTTTTGACCAAGGACCTATTTGCAAACTTAAAACGTTTTGAGGAGGGACTACATTGCACATATTTGAAATGTTGGCAGGGGAACTGAATTTCTTAAAAATTTGGGTCCTTTACTGTAGTTTTCTCTGGCCCTTTTCCTCCAAAAATTTGCAATTTCTACAATTTCTAGGGCCAATATCTGTGATTTTCCCAAATAATCTAAATATTAATTCTAACCTCCAAAATCTACAATTTTCTTCAAAAACACCTGAAATATAAGATTAAGCACAATTGTAGTATCAAAAGTTTAAGGGATAATTGTATAAAAATAATTAATAAATTGTGACCATTTTACCCCTAATTACAATCAATTCAAAACAATTGTTCCTAACTAAAATTAGTGTTTAATCACATAATAATGTACAGGAGAATGCATCAAAATCCCAATTTAATTATTAAAAATCATATACAAATATGGTTCAACCAATCTCTGTCGCCATCGAATTACCAATTTAAACACTAACATTGTCATAGTATTAACTTATTATCAGAAATATTAAATCACATATTTCTTTACGATATTAGTCTTGAGTAACATAATCTGCTTAGAGAGGGGGAAAAAAGCACACCCACTGGGAACAATGCAAGAAACCTATTGAATGTCCATACATGTTAAGGAATTAACATAGAATTGCTTCGTTTGAATATTTTAACTATTCAAAATATATCTTTTTCAGAAATGATGAAGTGTTCCACCGGTGAAGCAATTATGATTTATGACCTTCGCATACTGAAATATATAGAACACGTAGTCTTATGTTGAAATAACAAAATCTCTTCCGTTTTACGCATTTCGAAAAGAACTTATAAAGAGTCCAGAAGTGGAACAAAACGACAAAAGAAGATATCGCAAAAGCATGATGAATTTAAGTGTCTTTTATTTGGTTATAAAGAGTGCAACGTCATTTGTAACATTTATTTAAAATCTTAAACTATGGAAGTTTTAAAAGATAAAAGGAATGGATATGAACTGTAAAAAATGGCGTCGTAAGCTTGCTTTTGCTTGCTACAAACCAACCATCTAAAAAGATTCTGTAATGAACAAATTTAGGTCGTACTATTTAGTTCGTAATAGCTCTGAGAATCAACGGGAATACGATGTGATAACAAATAATTAATGACTATGTCTGTAATACCCCAAATTATATTTATCAATATGCCTTATAATTATTTGTGGCAATTAATGAAATGAAATGGTGAATATTCATGAACTTGAAATTAAAGAAATTAATAAACTTCCATTTTCATGAGAATTGAGCTAAATCAAATTATGAAATAAATCTTTGAGTGTTCCAAAAAGCCCAATATTGAAGCCCAAAATGGAGAAATGATTCATTAACTTCAAAATCCTCTCTCTTGGAACTCGTGCCAAGCAAGTGTTTCTTCTTCATGGATATCCCCGGCATCCGGGAGAAGCCGCCGGTGGATGTGTTGTGTGAAAAGGACCCGGCTGCTGTAGCTAGGAGCGTGCTCTCCAAAAATGGCATCTCTATTCCCGTTGAAGGGGCAAATCATTTGGGGAAATCCTCAGATAATCCAGAAAGTGTCAAGGTTGATTCCACTCCCAAAACAGGGCACGCCCCCTCATACAAAGACTCCCTCAAGGGACCTCAAGGTTCAGATTCAATCGGAGGTGGCCACGGAAATCCTTCCCCAGAGGTTAATGCTCTTCTTCCAGAGCTCCTGAACCAAAAATGGGAATTGCCAGAACCTTCAGAGGATATGAAGTTACTCATGGATATTTATCCATCTATACAAATCACGCAAGAAGAGCTCAACCGTTGGGCTAAACCTTGGAATGCCTCCCTAGTTATTACCATCCTTGGTGCCAAAGTAAATTTTTTCAGACTTAAAGAACACCTTCACAGAATCTGGCAGTCAAATGGGTTTGACTTAATTGATCTACCAAACAACTATTACGTTGTGAAATTTAAAGATCAAGCTAATTGTGAACAACTCTACAAGAAGATCCTCTTTGGTGGTCCCTGGACGGTTGCCCAACACTCAATTCTTGTTCAGAGATGGTCTCCCTTCTTCGACCCTCTCAAAAATCCTCTAGGCCGGGTGGCTACTTGGGTTCGCATACCCAATGTCCCACTCCTCTCCTATAACAAAGAATGCCTTTGGAGAATGGGAGACATGATTGGAAAAACCATTAAAGTTGATATGAAGACTATGGAAAATCCTAATGACAAGGAAACTACCATTCACAGGGGACGCTATGCGAGACTCTGTGTAGAAGTAGATTTACAGAAGGAACTCGTCCCTAGAATAATCACAGCATCCAATCTTTTCAATATTGAATATGAAGGCCTAGGACTTATCTGTTTTGCTTGTGGCAGATACGGTCACCGCAAAGAGCACTGTGGATTTTCGCTCAAGCCAGAAGGAATGGCCTCTGCAAGGTCTTCATCTCCTGAGAAGGATTCAGCACTTGTGCAGAATCTATGCACCACCCAGATTCCTTCTTCCTCTTTGATGGTTCCGCCGGAGCATCCACCTCCGACCAAGGATCAGCCCTACGGTCCTTGGATGCTGGTTCGCAAACCAGCCAGAGCACACCGTCCGAGAAACTCTGGGAATAGGAACGGAGTTGGTGAGCAATCCCACTTCGGTTCTGATCAAGGTATGGTCGATGGCAGTGTGACCCAGTCCAGATTTGCTGTCCTATCGGGTTCTGATCAAGTAGTAGGCTCGACTTCCCATCAGATTTCAAATTTGGGAAAGGGTTCGGTAATGAAGATTAAACAAGATACTGTGAAGTCCATGGACAAAGGTGAGCTTAGGAAGGGAAATAGGGTCAGTTTCGGTCAACATCCTAAAAGAAATAGGGTCCACGTGGGGAAGAAGAAAATCTGGACTGAAATAAAATCTGATGGTATGCTAAAACCCAACACCTCAGCCAGCGAAAAAGAGAAGGAAATGGGCTCCATTTTGAGCCCAAATATCCCGATTGCCCCTCCCAAAGCCCAAGAAAGGAATTAGAGCAAGGACCCACACCTTGGTCAGAGGGAGTTTGGCGGACAAGGCTGATCCCAAAATGGGATCCTCAGATGGTGGGCCATTAAACATCACCGAAAGTGGAGATGCTCACAAAGAAATGGACCAGCCTGATCTCTCATGCGCGTTGAGTGATTTAATTCACTCCCCAACCCCTCATAATGTTGATCACGGAGAAGTTGAACCCACTCCTCTTACTGTGATAATTCCCAGTGATTCCGTGAGGCTTGAGATGAACAATAATTTGGAGTTTTCGCCCATGACAGTAGCTCCCCTAGAGCTTCCTAATCCTAATCAGAATTTGCTTGATCATGGGTCTGAGCTGCGCTCTGTTTCCCAGCTTGAAGTTGTTGTGCAATTGGAAGATAAACCACCAGATAAGTAAGTGTTATGTGCTTTCCCATTTTTAATTATGTCTATGATTATCTCATCTTGGAATTGTCGTGGGGCGGGTGGTAGCTCTTTTCCTAGAGTGTTGAAAGATGTGGTTAATAATTATGGAATCAATGTTATGTGTCTTGTGGAGCCCAGAGTTAGTGGAATTAAAGCAGATAATGTAGTTAGGAGGCTAGGTTTTAATGACTGGCTGCGCATTGAAGCTTCCGGCTTCGCTAGAGGTATTTGGGTGCTTTGGAATAACTGGGAGGTTCACCTTGAATATATTGCCTCTAGTACCCAATTGATTCACTGCAAAATTTGTGACAAAAATAATTTGAGTCCGATGTTTGTGACTTTTGTTTATGGTGATACTAGTGTGATTAAAAGAAGGGATTTGTGGTCGGCTTTGCATGCTATCTCCCAAACAGTTTTTCTCCCCTGGATGGTTTTGGGTGACTTCAATGCCTATCTTTCTTCAAACGATAAGCATGGTGGGGCAAATCCCAATCATAGCTCTATGATGGATTTTCAATCCTGCATTAACCGCTGTAATCTCATTGAGGTTCCTTTTGAGGGTGACAGATTCACTTGGGAGAAAACTGGGGTTAAAGAGAGGCTTGATTGGGTTTTTTGTAATTTTGAGTGGGAAATCCGCAACCCCCACTCCAAATCTCTCCACCTCTTTAGGTTCAAGTCTGACCATCGCGTTGTTACTATTGTGGATCAAAGACATAAAGCTGGTCGTAACAGGGCAAGAAAGTTCACCTACCAAGCTGTGTGGTGTATTGAAGATGGCTTCAGTGACGTGGTTAAAGAGGCTTGGCAGGGGAAGGACTGGCTCCAAGGCAAATCCCAATTTGCTAAAGATGCATTGGAGTGGAACGATAATGTGGTGGGTAATGTCGCAAAGAAGAAAAGAGAAATCCTCCGTAGGCTGGAGGGCATTGACCGAGCCAGGCTCCGTGAGGGCTCCCGAAATGGTCTCCACAGGATTGAAAAGAAGCTTTGGGACATGTACCAAAAATTGGCTATGCAGGAAGAGCTGATCTGGTTCCAGAAATCTAGATGTAAATGGCTTAGTGGAGGTGATAGAAATACAAAATACTTCCACGCCAATGTGGTGTCAAGGCGTAAGCGAAGTACTTTCGGAGCTCTTCAAGATGATAACGGTAACTGGGTTTCCGAGGAGAATCGTCTGAGAGCTATGGCTCTTGAGCATTTCCAGAATCTCTATTCGGCCGAAAATGTTTCTTCTCCCTTTTCCCCTTGGGCTGCTCGTTTTCCTGCCTTGGGCACTCTTCAGCTTGATCATATTCACAAGCGGGTTTCCCCGCTCGAGATCAAGAATGCGGCTTTTGAGATGGGGGCTTTCAAAGCTCCGGGTCCTGATGGTTTGAATCCCCACTTCTTTCAATCTTAGTGGGATTTGATCGGGCAGAAGATTTGTGACCTGGTCACTAGGATCTTCGACAACCCGGATGAGGTGAAAGCAATTAACCATACTAATATTGTCCTTATTCCTAAGGTTGATCATCCGGTATCCTTTAAAGATTTTAGACCCATCTCTCTTTGCAATGTGAGCTATAAAATTGTCAGTAAAGTTATTGCCAATCGTCTTAAAAGTGTCATGGGCTATCTTGTCGCTGAAAACCAGTGCAGCTTCATTGCCGGGAGGTAAAGCGTTGACAATATCATCATTGCTCAAGAGGCTATTCATTCCATGAGGAATAAGAGAGGGAAGAAAGGCTTCATAGCTGTGAAAGTGGACATGGAAAAGGCTTTTGATAGGTTAGACTGGCGCTTCCTAGAATTCACTCTCCAAAGCCTTGGTTTGCGTGGGAATACTATCAAGTTAATCATGAGCTGTGTTTCATCTGCCTCCATGAGCACTATCTGGAATGGGATTCCGTCCGATCCCTTCATCCCTTCAAGAGGGGTTCGGCAGGGGGACCCTCTGAGTCCATATCTTTTTGTCTTATGTATGGAGCTTCTTGGCCAACTCATTCACCATGAAGTTGATATTGGGAACTGGAAGCCCCTTCAAATATGCCCCTCTGGGCCCCGGATTTCACATCTCTTCTTTGCTGATGACCTTCTTCTTTTTTGTGAAGCTTCGCTTGATCAAATGGATGAGATTAGAAATGTTATGGATCATTTTTGTAGGGTCTCCGACACAAAATTAACCTGAGTAAGTCAAAAATGTTTGTGTCCAAAAATGTTCACTTCAACAGAGCCCTGGAAATGAGTCAGGTCGTGGGGATTGGGCTCATTGCTGATCTTGGGAAGTATCTGGGTGTTCCTCTCCTTCATAAACGTATGGTCAAAATGACCTTTGCCCCTCTTCTTCAAAAGGTCAGGTCCAAATTGTCCAGCTGGAAAGGTAAATTCCTGAGCATGGCTGGTCGGACGGTACTCATCAAGTCAGTACTATCGGCCATTCCTCAATATCAGATGCAATCAACTCTGGTTCTGAAAGGTGTCCTCTCAGCAATTGAGAAATTAAGCAGAGATTTTTTTTGGAATCAGCATGACGAGTCCAGGAAAATGCATCTTGTAGCTTGGGACATTTTCTAAAGGAGGAAGCACGAAGGTGGTTTGGGGATTAAGGACCTGCGATGCTAAAACAAAGCTTTTCTCATGAAACTGTGTTGGTCTCTTGTCACCAAACCGGAAGCTCTGTGGGTCAAGTGCCTTCGTGCTAAATACTCCTGTGGTTCTTCCTCAATTCCTCATGTGCAAAAGTGGCGTAGTCAGTCGGCCGTGTGGAGTGGAATTGTTACGGTTTGGGAGGATTTCCATAGCGGCCTTGGAAAGAAACTTAAAAGTGGGAGAACCACGCTTGCCTGGCAAGATTGCTGGGCCCCTCTTGATAAGCCTCTAAAATACTTTATAAATAGGAATTTGCATCTCGTGGATATGGAAGCTCCAGTTTGCTTCTACACTTCCCCCTCCGATCATTAGGACAGAGCGCAATGGGAGGCTTTCCTTCCTTCTTGGGTTGTGGATAAAATCATGATGCTCCCCCCTCCCTCGGGTTCTGGTGATGACGTGTTTTGTTGGCGCAATGCTCCTGATGGTATCTTCAGCGTGAAATCTGCCTACGAAGGTATCTACCATCGGCAGGCCCTCCTTCACCAACCTCTCTGGCGGTAAATTTGGCATTGGGGTGTTCCTGAGAGAATCAAACTCTTTATGTGGCAGGTTTTCCATGAGAAACTCCCGACAAATGAGATTAGAGCGAGACACAACCCGAGTGCACTAAACACTTGCCCTTTTCAGTGTGAGAGTGAAGAAACCATCCTTCATGTTTTGAGAGACTGTGAGCAGGCCCAGAGAGTGTGGTTTTCTTTAACTAACCATTTATATTCTACTATGTTTGCTTCTGGTAATTTGCAGGACTGGCTCACATGGAATTCACAGCATTCCCTTGGAAACCAGAGAGTGGCGAGATGGGCTTGGCAAAAAGTATTCAGTACCACATGCTGGCTTCTCTGGAAGAACCGATGTTGCCAGGCGTTTGAAGGTAAGGCGGATAAACCGAATCAGCTTGTTCACAGATGCATATTCCATCTCTCTGAATCGGTGGAGGCCGGTAGCTTTCATCACCAGATCTTTCAAATTCCGGAGAGAGGACTTCTTAACTGGCGTCCTCCGGAAGAGGGTTTTATTAGAATCAACATAGATGGTTCGACTGCTAGCGACGGCATGTCAGCCTGTGGAGGAGTCATTCGCGATCATCAAGGTAACTGGGTTTGTGGATTTCAACAGAAGTTAGGAATCTCCTTCCCAACTGCTGCTGAAATCCATGCAATCCACAGAGGGCTTCACCTTTGCAAGCAGTTGGGTTTCAAAAGAATCAGACTTTTCACAGACTCGCTCCAGGCCGTCCACTTATTGTCAACACATTGCGAGCTTGACCACCCTTTGCACGACGTTATTCTTGATACCAAATCCCTAATCTTTGCAGACTGGGACTTGAAGATTTTCCATACACATAAGGAGAACACTCGCTATGCCGATTACCTTGCAAGATCGGCTAACTATAGCAACCTCAGTTATGCCAAATTATGCTCACCCCCGGTGGAATGTATTAGTCTTTTTGCATTAGAACGTGGCTTGTTGCCACAAGAACAATCTTTGGGGCCTTGCCCTTGATCTTGTATCTTTTCAAGCTTTGCTTGCCTTTGTATCTCAAAAAAAAAAAGGAGAAATGAAAGAGCATGATATTGGACCAAAAATTAGTCAATTTCGGCCAAACAAAGAAGAAAAGGATTAAGCTCCAATTAAATCCAAGAATGTAAGGGAAAAATTGTAATTTTGCCAATAAAGCACAAGATTAATTATTTTCCCAATTAATTGAATTTAATTTTAGTTAATTAAGGAAAATAAAGAATATATGTATAATTGAAACATTCTTGGTCAAAATTAATCAAAGTTTGAAAAGTCAAAGTTGGAGCAATTATTATTTCCCTAATTTCTTATGAATTTTGCATAAATAAGGAAAATGAGAGGGAAAATATTTGCTTGGATCATAAATATGTCAAGTGTCATCAATCCAAGTCAAGGGATTAAATAACAATTTATTAAGGTTTGTGCACATGTTCAATTAAGAGTAAAATATAATTCATTGTGCAATTAGTTGGCTTAATGAAATGAAGCCCAAATTGGGTTTATGAAGGGGTTTGGGACGTCTTTTATGGACCAAGGAAAAGGAAAGAAATTGGTTCAATTGTAATTAAGGGTTATAACACCAAATTGGCAAAAGATAAGGCTTAATACATAAACACATGTCATAATTGATTAAAATAATATTTATTATAAGGAAAGATGAAGATATTATTAAAGCTTTGCCTTCATCTTTTTCCTCTTCATTTCACACACACACACACACACACAAGGAGGAGCACAAGGAGGCAAAACCTAAGGTAAGACTTGTGATTTCAAGTACTTGTGTCTTTTAACTTGTGTAACATGTCATAATTGATTAAAATAATATTTATTATAAGGAAAGATGAAGATATTATTAAAGCTTTGCCTTCATCTTTTTCCTCTTCATTTAACACACACAAAAGGAGGAGCACAAGGAGGCAAAACCTAAGGTAAGACTTGTGATTTCAAGTACTTGTGTCTTCTAACTTGTGTAATCTCTACACACACACACACACACACACACACACAGAAGGAGGAGCACAAGGAGGAAAAACCTAAGGTAAGACTTGTGATTTCAAGTACTTGTGTCTTCTAACTTGTGTAATCTCTCTTCTATTCTCTTCTTTTCCATGAAAAACCATGTTTAGCAAGCTAATCTTTAAGGTTGAGGAGAGAGTGTGAGATGCCCTAGAGAGAGAAACTCCAAGAATCAAGAGGTAACTTCCAAAATCTCAAATCCTTTGGTGTATTGATGCTGTTGTTGTGATTATTGGCTTGGTTTGTGAATTGTTTGGTGAATTTGTAAATTTGAGGAGTTGAAACCCTAAAGGGATGCTGCCCAAATTTTCTCAAATTATGTTTAATTAGTGTTTAAATGGTTAAACAAGTGGTTAGGAGTGAAAAGGAGCAAGTTTTAAAGTTTAAATCTCAAAATCACAATTTCCCTTTTTCCTATAGTAGTTTCGGCCAGAACTGGTATGAGGGGTTAGAGCTAGAATTTCATTAAATTGATGGTTCTATTGTGTTCAGGAGGGAAGATTGTGTAGGGTTGATGTTGATCTTTTTGTGAGACAAACCCTAGAATGTGAAATTGCAAAAATAACCCTAAAACCCTAATTAGGGGCTGTCAAGGGCAAAATTGTCATTGGGCAGTGATTTTGTGAAAATCGAGGTAAAAAATGGATTATATAAGCAAAACTATGTAGGAATAGCCTAGGTCAAAATTTTTGGAATAGTACAGTCGGACCGGGTACAAAGGGACTTAAATCGAGTCCCTAGGGCATTTTGGTAACTTTGCAGTTTTGACTAATATAACCAACAGAAATACTTTGGAAGAGTCTACAGTAATACATGAATGGTCATTAACCTAATTCTTGTAAACTTGGATTTTTATGACTAGTCAGTTGAGCCCGAGCCGGATCAAACTTTGAACAATAACCCTAATAATAGTGTTACACTTCCCATAGTAATATCCATCACTATCAGGGATAACCTTTTTACCATCAATCTTACAGGATGTGTAATACCAACCTCTGGAAAGCTTAATGTGAACAATGTCAACCATAAGGGTAACCACAACATCCTGCACAGAAAATAAATTCAAGACGAATTACCAAAAAACCAAAATACAATATCAACAACACAAGAGTTCACACAAGTTCAAGACATAATCTATTAAAATAATAGTTATCATGTAAATAGGACGCAGTGGAGAAATTCCAACGTCGGCTCATGAATGAATAGGGCTACAATGTTAAAAGGGATATTGATCTCACAGCAGGTCCAGGACATAAAGAAGATATGGTCCTTCGGTCCATGACGCCAAGCAAATCATCCATAAGACCTAAAGTTACTTGCGAGGTGATATGATCAGGCATTTGGTCAAGGTCAACTCCGCCAGCCTTCAATATGAAAAAAGCAGTCAGAAAAGAGTGGAGAATAATGAACATAACAAGATAACAAATAACTCATAATAACCTCATGCACTAAAGACCTGACAACAAAACGATCAACCTCCTCTATAGTTGATTGAATCAACATGTGTGAAGCATACATAGAGTTGGACAACTTGTTCTTCCTTGTTACGACAAAAGCGTTACGAAGCAAACATTACATCAAACAACTGCAAAATATATGCATATTAAGCCTATTAAAAAATGACAAATTAACTTATGCTGAAACTCTTTGACCTTATACCATTGCAGTACAAAATTAACAAGTCCAGAAACATGGCGATCCATATATTCCAAAAACTCAGTTGCAAAACCTCCCAACAATGTACAATGAACACGGTGCATCCTAATAAATGCAGCAACCATAAAGAAATGACTATCACAATCATATAAAATATTAAACCATATAAAACTCAACCATCAAAGCATAACATGTAAGAAAAGAAACAATACAAGGCAGTCGACAATACTCCTCATCTATTATCTCAATCTTAACCCGAGTTTTCTTTCAACCATCAATTATACCGTATCCCAAGATCCCACTCCAGTAACCATACCAATCACATCTGTTAGCAAAATCGTTCTCACAGAATGAACAGTAAGTAAGCTCAAAATCACATAAAAAGTATAAAGTAAGTAACATATGACACTCACCCACTAGAAAACAATCATCAAAATCAACTAACATAATTTTAGCAAAAGGAACAAAAAGGAAATCAAAACGCGAGATCCGACCATCATCCTTGGTGGGACGAACGATAGTTTGAAATTGGAAGTTAATTCGATAAGCATGCTCTGTTGTACGATATAACCCCGACACTGGAGCAACATTAAAGCAGGAGATAACGCACATGGCACCCTCATGTAAACTATTCTCATGGTGCTACACAAAACCACTATGAATAGTAGCGTGAATCTAATCACCCTAGACGTCAACCAAACTAAAGAAGTATTAACAATAAGAAAAAGAAAGCAATGAAGGAAGTGGCATACAAAAGTTACACAACACAAAGCAAATATACTGAAACAAATAAAAAAGAGTGCAAAGAGAAATATAAACGCTTGCCTCAAAGTCCTGCAACACAAGCTCAATAGAACCCACATCTCCCCTGCTGTATCGGCCAGACATTTTCCATAAACGAATAATACAAACACAGAGCTTCCAACTTTGACGACTGGTGTTAACGTCCTTTACACAATCATATACAAAAGCCATGGAATGGAACTACAATAATAGAGCTACAACCTTCCCAACACAATGAATAGAAGAATGCAAATCAAGAAGTATTTATAGAGGACCGAAAATAACAACTGACACATGCACGTCACCAAAAAGTCTGGAAGAAGATGAACTATAGATAATTCCACCCACTAAACACATTATCACAAGGTGGGCAAACAAATGGAACATGGCAACATGATAATTGGCAATGAGCTCGCCAGATGAAAATCCAACGACGACGAATTAATTCCTGTAAAGATAAGAGAGGGTGATATGATAATGCGCAACATAAGGTAACTGGCTTTATACGTCGTCAAACATTCCAAAGGAAGCTAAAAAGGGATACCTCCAACCACTATCCACATGATCAAAACATGGGCTGGCACTATGAACATGGGTGCTATGAAACCGTCAAGCAATTCCAGAGGAGACCAATAGAAGGCGAGGTAGTAGGTTAGGAGGAGAGAGATGGGAAAAGCTGACGTGGTTGCACAAAGAACAGGCTTTAAACTGTTAGAAGGAGGAGAGAGATGGGAAAAGCTGACATGGTTGCACTGGGAATTGGCTTTAAACTTTATTATTATATATATAATAATATTTAAACATAAATTAATGTATTTGTCAAAGTAAATATAATATTAAATTCTATGGCTTAAATTAGAATTTGGGTTATTCCATTGTCTTTAAATAGGAATTTTCCCTATATTTTAAACCATTATCTATCAAGCCATATATTTTGCTATTGTTTAGTTGTGATCTCCTTTAATTTTTTTAAATGTTTAATTTAAATGTAAACATAGCTTCCTATTATAAATATATGGATATAACTATTTATCCCACTACTATTTTAAACCATTATTAATCCGACAAACCACGAATCGAGGGTGCATGCCTCCTTCTTTATGCTTACTAACGTTCATGGCAATTGTTTAATATTGCTTTAACCTTAAATATTGTTTAACAACTAATTTTAAGCTCTGCATGTGTTCTCTAACACTATAAAATTTCATATCCTATCTTAATCAATTGCCCTGTTTCTATGAAGTCACAAATCTATGGTTCAAGTATGCATACTAGGTAATTATCAAACTAAACTATCATACATCTTGGCCATGATCATTCCATGACACTTACTTTGGGCTGGTGTTTAGCATATATACTCCTCCTTATGGAAGTTAGATACATGTCCTTGCATAACTATATTTACATACCTTAAGGTAGAATAAACTTTAATAATTTAAGCTAAGCACGCACGCACACACATATATATACAATGAGCCACAAATATAATTAATTTACAAAATCATCATAACTAATAGCTTCTTTAGAGTCTCCACCTTCATAACTCCTCCTCCGACATGCTCTTTCCTTATAAGGAACTAGTTCATACTGTTGGTACATGAGAGAAAGGAGTGAGATTCGAGAAAATCTTAATAGTAAAACATTAACTCAATATATAATGTGCGATGGTAATAAACTAAGCATGTAAACAACCAATATAAGAATAACACCTTACAAGTACATACGTATGACCATGACATAAACTCAAATAAGGATATTGTCAAACCCCTTTTTCATTTCGACATTTGCCAGAGTGATAAAGGCACAGTTTTGCAGGCATACAGAAATAGCACAAGTATACTAATTAGAAAAACTTGTTTACATACAGGAGTCTCCCTGTAGGGTTTGATAATATATACAATTTTGCCCAAAAATATCAAAATAAACTAATTATAACCAAAAGCTCCATACTTCAATAAATTTTTGGACCAAGCTTGACTCACGAAATCCATTGCACAACAACACTACCTCACTGAAGGTAGATCAAACAGAATTCACCAACAACTTCAATAAATTCTAGATTTACATACAAATTTCCAAAAATTATGATCACCTATATTTCCACACAATTTTTCCTTCTAAATCTAATGAACCCATCAAAATTTCAAAATTCCATCTCTATCCTAAGTGAACAATAACTGGATGAAATTAGGGTTCTTAGGATAGAAAATGTGTTTTTTTTTATTTCTCTTATTTGATTACTTCCTTTCCACTTCTAATCACATGATTAACTACCTAAACACTAATTAAAAATGACTAGAAGAAATTTGGACAGCATAACTTTTTAGGGTTCATGATCCCAAATTTACAAAACTTGGTAAAATCAAGCCAAATTCAAGAACAACCACAACATCATTATATTCAACAAGAGGATCATGTTTATGTGATTACCCCTTAGATTCTTCAGCTCTCTCTAAAACGTGATCCTTCTCTCTCTCTCTAACTCCGAAATTTTGCTTACTTGAAGCAAAATCATGAAGACTAAAGGATTAGAAGAGGTGTTCTAGGGTTTTAACAAGCAAAATCTCATGAAAACTCATCTCTTGCCTTAGATTGCTTGAAACCCTAGCTCCTTGTTCTTTTGTTTTTGCTAATATGTGTGAGAGCTCTCTCTCTCTCAATTCAGCTGAAGCACCGAAATATGAGGCTTAAGGAAAGAGAAAGCGTCTTTAAAAATATCATCTTCATCCTCTTTGTTTATTATATTTTATATCTTATTGCAACACATGCTAAATACTTAACATGATCATCTTTTTCTTTGACCCTATTGCTTGGCTGAAAGTGTGTTTCAAGAGGGAGTAAATACATGCTATCAAATCAGCATAATATCCTCCTCCACATATTTCTACAAGAGCTGAAATTTTTTATCATTTCTTTTTCCTTTTGACCTTTATCCAAAATATGATTATAAATATCAAAGAAATATTTTTACCTTCATTTTCATCCCATTTGGACGAAAATGTGTGCGCGCTGAAGCAAATAATTTTCTTTGGCTTAATATGGAAAATTACCATTTTGTCCATACATTTTGTCATTTTTGCCTAAAACTGGCAACATTTTCACTCAACTTTGAAAATTTATATATTTATTTGTAGACATTCAATTGAGATGCTTCCAAAGGCTACTTAACCCTTATTGAGTCTAGTTTCAAAGAAAAATATAGCTTTTAGCCAACTGAAAGCTCAACATTCCCAGAATTTAAATATTTGGACATTGTCCCAGAAAGTAGCCAGTTTCACTGGGTAAACTTCAGAAATTCATAACTCTTAGTGTACAGGTCCAAATAATTCATATGGCCTATCAAATGGTGTGTTTGGTTTGAGGGGAAGAAGGGGAGGGGAGGGGGTTAAATTACCTTTTGGGTTGAAGGTATTTAAATTTTAGGCGGGAATAAAAAATTTAAAAGAATAAGAAGCTAAATTTTTGGTTTCTCCCGTCCAAAATTTTAGTTTGTCACCCCTCCCCCTCCCAAAAAAAAAACCAAACACACCCTAAAGCTTGGAATGTCTAGTTTCATTCTAGAAAATTTCACAATTTTTGGACATCATTTGATCATTCAAAACCACATGACAAACTCACTGTTTCACGGAAAATTTGCACTGGTAGCATAATCAAATTCTCCAAAATTCACCCTTTCTTTTATTTGTTGAATAAATATACATTGGATCTTTGGTATATGAATTTTGGGATATTATAGATATTACATGTTCAAAGACATACAAGGAAAATAAACATTAATCAACCAATCACAAACTATATAAGAATAAGTTTCACTACATTTTACTTCTTTTTTCAAGTTACCACATCTTGCCTAAACTCCTTTAGTTCTGCTTCCTCCCTTGTTTTGATTGCAATCATCGAATTCTATAATTTATATATACATTTATAGGGGAAAATTAATACTTAGACATTAGCACATTACCATTGTATAATAAATCTCTTCCAATCCCAAATTCTCATCAACTCTTCAACCCCCCCCCCCCCCCAAACCACAAACAAAAAACTCTTAACTTAGTCTCAACTCTACCTCTCTTAAACAATTTGGCTAAAACAGGGAGGAAAAGAAAAATTCATGAGTTTGACTTGTTTGCTTCAAAACATAAGTTAGGAGACTTTAAATATATTTCAAGTGTGGTTTAGAAAATTAATTCACTTATTTCATACTAAGATACCTTAAAACAGTAGGAATTTACCTGATAGATTTCAGCTTCTTAACATTTAGCCCAACTGGTACTTTTGAAGCTTCAAACAATGGGGTCTTTCTTTCAAAATACTCTTAATAGTATTCCATAAGCAGCACGCCCCTTTTCACAAATATTATTTTGGACAGCAACCGCCTAAAACTAAATTCCAGATTAAAGAGCAATACTTAAATAATCATTTTAGTATCTCCAAGCATAATCTATCTATAAAGCCATTGTTCAGAATATGGAAGCCCTAATAGTGAGTTTTAACTCAGTCTGTAGCTTCAAAAATTTGAATTATAGAGCTCTCAGCCTTAGATGCTGAAAGAAAGTTAAGGTTGATTTCAATATCCGCCTTTGATTGCAAATTAGGATAGATAACCTTTTGCTTTTGCAGTCTAGCAACACATCATTTGCTGCTAGCCAGTTAATACCGAGGATTACTTCTAAGCCTTGCAGCTGTAGGAAATCAAATCTACTGTCAATTCGTGTCTCTCGGCATTTAATATGCAATTCAGACATACGTCAATTGCACAACTCTAACGCTCGTAGGTGTAGATACTACTAGATCATATGGGAATTTGTGTACCCGTAGGCCTAACCGTTTCACACAATCATATGCAATAATTGAATGACTAGCACTTGAATCATACATTACTTGTACTGAATTGCCATTAAGAAAACCATACCTTGTATCTGTTCAGGAAATTTTCTGGCCTCCTCCTGAGTAATCGTATAAACTCTGCCCTGAGCTCTCTGTATGGGCTCCATAGGTTGTTGCTACCATTGTGGACAATTCTTAGAATAGTGCCCTGGTTTCTGGCAATTGTAACAAGTTATTTGTTTGACTGGAGCCTGAGTTGCTAGTGAAGCCTGTGGTAATGAAGTGCCACCACATGTTCTACCAAGATGATGTGGTTTACCGCAATACCAGCACGTTCTGCCCTGAAAGGGTCTTTGATTCCCATGGCCCCCAGTCTGATTGGGTTTCTTGTTTCCGCCTCTGGATGGTCCACTTGATTCTTTGCGTTTTTGGGAAGAACTCCCACTACCAGATGCACCCTTGTTATTATTGCCTCGATCAGAATACAAGTTCAACAAGTTATTTTCAGTGATACGACATTCTTCAACTGCCTTGTTGAACTCGGTAAAATGCCATGAAACCAGTTTTTCTTTTAGCTCAGGCTTTAGCCCTTGTATCATCATATCCGCACTCCATTCCTCGTCATCCCGACACTTAAAGTATGTTGAATAACAGGACAACCGAATGTATCGGGCTAAATAGTCATCAAAACTCTCTCGGTCTTGCTGCTGTATACAAAGGAACTCTTTTTCCTTTTGCCGCTTGACAGAATGAGGAAAGTATTTCTCATTGAACTTTTCTTGAAATAATTCCCAGGTCACCTGAATATTCCTCCCCTGAAGAATCAATTTAGCATTCTTCCACCATATGTCTGCATCACCCTCAAGCTTGTAGATTGCTAGCAAGACTTTAATTTTATCTGGGCACAGCAGAATGTCGAAAATTTTCTCCAACCGTGATAGCCAGTCTTCAGCTAACTGAGGATCAAATTTCCCTCGAAAGACAGGAGGTTGATGCTTACTAAACCCCTCTACCCAGGCCTGTATATCAACCTCAGGTTTAGGCAAAAGATCTTTTGGTTGAGGTTCCTTGGGCGGATTATCTTCACCGTCTCCTCTTACCAGCTCTTCTAGGCGATCCTGCCTCTGCTGCACTTCTCGCAACTCTTCTCTAATCTCATTCATTGTGGCCTGTTGTTGCATTAACATATCTAGAATCTGTTGCTGTATTGGATCAGGTCTAGCACCTAGTTCGTCATTATTGTTTCCATGCCGACCCCCAACTCTACCTCCATCTCGGCCTCCACCTCGGCCTTTACCTCGTGGTTGTCCACGCATGCTTCCTGTTACTATGCAAACAAGACCATATCAGTATACTATTATGAAAATATCAAAACCGCTTTAAGCTCTGATACCAAAAATGTCAAACCCCTTTTTCATTTCGACATTTACCAGAGTGATAAAGGCACAATTCAACAGGCATACAGAAATAGCACAAATATACTAATTAGAAGGACTTGTTTACATACAAGAGTCTCTCCATAAGGTTTGATAATATATACAATTTTGTCCAAAATAATCTAATTATAACCAACAGCTCCATACTCTTGTCTCCGCTAGTTTCTGTTGGAATATTTTTGAATTTGAAAAAGAGGGTGAAATTCAAACGAATCTCAATAATAATAGACAATCGATCATAAAAAATGCAATAAATAATTATGCCAGGTACTACAAATAATGCAATAGAATAAATACACTGTCTCACGAGAAATTTGCACTGGCAGCATAATCAAATTCTCCAAAATTCACCCTTTATTCTATTTGTTGAATAAATAGACATTGGATCTTTGGTATATAAATGTTGGGATATTATAGATATTACATGTTCAAAGAGATACATGGAAAATAAACCGGAATCAACCAATCACAAACTATATAAGAATAAGTTTCACTACATATTACTTCTTTTTTCAAGTTAGCGCCTCTTGCTTGAACTCCTTTAGTTTTGCTTTCCCCCTTTTTCTGATAGCAATTATCGAATTCTATAATTCATATATACATTTATAGGGGAAAATTAATACTTAGACATTAGTACATTACCATTGTATAATAAATCTCTTCCAATCCCAAATGCTTGGTTTACCATTGTGTAATAAAATAAGCATGTAAATAGTCAATATAAGAACAACACTTAACAAGTACATACACATGGCCATGGCATAAACTCAAGTAAGGATATTACATGTTCAAAGGCATACATAGCAAATAAACCGCAATCAACCAATCACAAACTATATAAGAGTAAGTTTCACAACATTTTACTTCGTTTTTTAAGTTGCCGCCTCTTGCTTGAACTCCTTTAGTTTTGCATCCTCCTTTGTTTTGATAGCAATTATCGAATTCTATAATTCATATATACATTTATAGGGGAAAATTAATACATAGAAATTAGTACATTACCATTGTATAAATCTCTTCCAATCCCAAATTCTCATCAACTCCCCCCCCCCCACCACACACACACAAAAAACTCTTAACTTAGTCTCAACTCTACCTCTCTTAAACAATTTGGCTAAAACAGGGGAGGAAAAGAAAATTCATGAGTTTGACTTGTTTGCTTCAAAACATAAGTTAGGAGACTTTAAATATATTTCAAGTGTGGTTTAGAAAATTAATTTACTTATTTCATACTAAGGTACCTTAAAACAGTAGGAATTTACCTGATAGATTTCAGCTTCTTAACATTTAGCCCAACTAGTCCTTTCCAAGCTTCAAACAATGGGGTCTTTCATTCAAAATACTCTTAAAATAGTATTCTATGAGCAGCACGCCCCTTTTCACAAATATTATTTTGGACAGCAACCCCCCTAAAACTAAATTCCAGATTAAAGAGCAATACTTAAATAATCATTTTAGTATCTCCAAGCATAATCTATCTATAAAGCCATTGTTCAGAATATGGAAGCACTAACAGTGAGTTTTAAATCAGTCTCTAGCTTCAAAAATTCGAATTATAGAGCTTCTAACATCATACATCTAACAACACTTTTAGCATATGAACTACTAAGCCTTTAGAGAAGTTTTGAACACCTCTACCTTTGATCTAAAACGGTTCCGCATCTGAAAATACAGTCCAAAAATTTGGACCTCTACATGCAGTAGCATATCTCACTTTTAGAAACCTCCATCTATGCCTAGGTATGTTTAGTTCGCTTATATCTTCCATTTTTTCTCTCCATAACCAAATATACAACCACCATCTTCTCACATAATCGCTGACTTTTCTCACTAAAGTCAGAATTCAAACCATCATCATCCTCAAGCCAAAACAACATGCAGTCACTTAATAAAACACCTACACAACCATATAACAATAATTTCATATACTATTAAACAATTGTACTCTCTTTAAGGCTTGAAATCAGAGAACCTAAATCTATTCTCACTGAAATAGCAAGCCTCAAATTCAGCCATCACAAAACAAAACGAATCAATACATGCAAGCCACATATGCATCATTTTATCAACCTATTATGTTGTCCACGGGTAGCTTACTGATTCTGTCTCTCTCACTCAACTTCCAGGTCCTCAATCCACCCCTCAACGCGCCAAAATGGAAGAAAAGAAGGGTAGAGAAAGAATCATAGTGCTTACCTTCAACAAACTTCACTCTTGCTAGCAAATTTCTCACCTTCGATGCCTTTGGTTCCCCGCCGTCTTCTCCCTCTCTTCGTTCAGGCTCGCTTCCTCTAACTATTCTCTGTTTCTAATCGATGAATGAGGAGAATGGGCGAGGTTGGTAGGTATTATTTGCTCAAAAAGTCCATTTTGCCCTTTTATCAGCTTTTATTTCCGGTTTCGACCATTGTTTAACAAACTAAGTACATGGAATAATTTCTAGAAACTAGTGCTTACTACGTTTTATGTATTTTCTTCATCAATTAGCTTCTTTAAGCCATAAAAGTATTTTTCTAAAATTTTCAAACCAAACGATTACATTTAACCACTTTTTTGTTGAATTTCTTGAGAAAATAGGCCCCCTAATTTATGAAAATAAATTTACAATTATTTATAACTCTTTTTGGGAAACGAAGTTCTCCATGAATGCCTTTATTTCCCAAAATAACTAGTTATAAATTTTCTTTAATTTTTCTGGGCCTTTATATATAATTACGAGCTATTTCCTTGTTAACTTTCCTAAAATGAAGGCATGAAAATAAGCTTTAGACCAAATAATTTATTTTTGAGGATATTTAATGTATAGATAACATCTCTATGCCTCAAATAGGCCTAATACATCTCTTCTCAAATTTTTGGGACGTTACGGTGGCAAAAAATTACAACTTATCTTTGAAAAGTTAACCATGATAGAAGAAGAATTCAATTAACTATTTGAAAATACTACCATAGTTATAAAGATTTAAATTACTACAAATATTTATCAATGATAAAAAAGAATAAATTAGTCATTTAAAATTTATTATAGAAAATAAAAACCTTTTCAAAGTAATTATACTTTCACCCGTTTCAAATCAAGATATTTATAAAAGCAATTCTAATTATCAAATGGATCTTGAGCTTCTTGAAGCTCAGAATATAGTATTCAACCATAAGCCTAGGTATAAACTCATTTTGAATAATATTGTTTTACAAACATTTATAAAATGTAAAAAGTCAACTATCCATCATCAATCAAACATTTAAAACATATCATAAATAATAAAACTCTTCTTGTCATTTCACAACCTAAACCATAATTAATCAACACACTCGTATCTTAGACATCATGAAGTCCAGAATATAATCATTCAATCACAAATCCAATATCAAACTCAACAATCAAATACATAAATAAATTTTTTCTCAAATATCCGCTTAAGTTACTTATTCATGATAAAAAAACAATAAACATAATATCACATCAAAGTATGTAACATAAGCTTTACAGTGGTAATGCACAACAATTCAACACATAAATAAAAAGGAGGAGGCTTTACAAAGATTATCACAATAGCCAAGCCTCATGAGCCTTCTTTGACTAACTAGCACAAGTATATTACCTGAAAAATGTTAAAAGCAATGGAGCGAGACAAAAGCCTTAGTAACCAAAATTCCAACTCATCGTACATACCAATATATGCTAGTGAGGTGTCAGATGGGACAACAAATAGCAATGTAGATAATGCCATTCAAATAATCCTATAATTATACACATTAATTCATTTGAGTCTCTCCCAAAAGAGGTATGCAAATATAAAAGCCCAAGAAGGTCTATCCCCATCATTATGGAGACAAACACACAAGCCACAAGGACCTTTTCCTTTCTCTTAGGGACAAAAAGAGCTACAAGAGCATGCCCTCCTTTTTAAGACGAATGAGCCACGTAGGCCTATCCCAATTGGACGAGTAACCAACCCCGTATGCACCAATAGGAAGTCTTATCACGTGATAGTATTTATCTCACACACAAGCCACTAGGGCCTATCCCTTTCTCTTAAGAATGAAAAGATCTACAATAACATGTCATTCACTTTAGGATGAATAAGCCACGTGGGCCTATCCCAATAGGGATGAATTAGCCATGTCGGTCTATCCTAATAAAGATGAATGATCCTCATAGGCCTACCTTAATAGGGACGAATAACTAAGCCAATGTTCATTAATGGGAGGTCTTATCATGTCATAGTATTGTCTCTGTTTTCTCTTCACTAATCCCAATCAAATCAATAAATATCACAATATCAATAATGCATGATGACTATCTCATGACTATTCATGGTAATGCTCTTACAAACAATATTTAAGATAAAAACTCTTATCAACACTTCACATTTTCTTTTCAAATCCAAAGTCCCAAAAGACAATTATCTCAAATCAAGAATATAACATGCCAATAGAAAGTACATATCTCATTCCATTATTAGATATTACTAAAATATATTAAAAGCAAGACATTAGCATCTATGATAAGTTGAAATTGGTTACCTACCCCTTGCTAAAGCTAAGTTTAACACAAGAATCCAAACTCCAAGCTCAACCATAAGTCCAAAACAATCTAAGGAACACAGATAATATCTCTCCATCTTTCACTTTTACTCTGGCGTACCACCAAGAGATATGAAGGGGAAGAAGGCCATGAAAAAAGAATGGAAAGACCAGAGGTGTTGTGCGGCATCACTGTGTGTGAGTGAAGTGAGGAATGAAATGATAGGGTGAAGGGTATATCAAAGGGAAAATCCCAGAAAAATACCATTAAAATAGGCAAAAGACAAATAAGTGTGGCTAATTTGCAAAATCCCATGTCAGATTTGATGGAGGAATCTAGGATTTCCAAATCTCTAAAAATCTTTTGAATGGACCAGTATGCCCCTTATTACAATTTGAAACAGAATATGGAATGGATGAAGTTGTAAAACAGGATACTGAAGTCATTAATTTATATTCTCATGTTGTTCATCTATATATTGATATTGTTATTAACCCATGAAACTTGTGCCCTGAAAATTATACCTACATGGTTGTCAGTTTTTGGGGATATGAAGTTATGAAAAAGGATTATGAAGTCGTTAATTTAAATTCTCATGTTGTTAATCTATATACTGATGTTGTTATTGATCACTGAAATTTGTGACATGAAAATTATACTTGGATATGAAGTTGTGAAAAAAGATGATGAAGTTGTCAATTTAAAATCTCATGTTGTTAATCTATATACTGATGTTGTTATTAATCTCTAAAACTTGTGCCCTAAAAATTATACCTAGATAAGAAGTTGTGAAAAAGGATGATGAAGTCGTTAATTTAAATTCTCATATTGTTAATCTATATACTGATATTGTTATTAACCCTTGAAATTTGTGCCCTAAAAATTATATCTACAGGGTTATTGGTTTTTGGGGATATGAAGTTGTGAAAAAGGATGATGAAGTTGTTAATTTAAAATCTCATGTTGTTAATTTATATAGTAATGTTGTTATTAACCTCTGAAACTTATGCCATGAAAATTATACCTGAACAAGAAGTTGTAAGAAAGGATGATGAAGTCATTAAACCCACAACAAAACCCACATTTGGTCATAAAAGTATTAGATAATGCAGTTTCAATGAATACCTACCATGAATAAGAACAACAAATCAACAGTCTATAGAAATCAAATACCAGTAAAATAGATTGATCTGCTATTTATGTCTTACTAGATATCGAAAATACACAACTTCTATGAAAAATTGTCAAAGTTCCATTTCGACCTAGAAATCAAACTCAACGAACTCAGATTCAGGAAAAAAAAAACTCAAATCGAACTCCACAACTCTGACCAAAATCGCAACCCTGAAGATATAAGGTGAAGCATTCTGTCAAAGATCTGAGGTGGACCGTTGCTGTTTCTTACTGAAGCCTATCACTACCACAACTCGCACGACAACAGGTGGAGCATGCAGTCGCCATCAAAGATTTGGAAACACAGTGTTCTCGCCATTCCTCAAGTTCACTGTTACTCCATTGCCACCGAAGAACTGAATCAAAAAGAAGCACCATTGAAGAAGGGAGAAAGCTTAATTTTTGTTAATGTGAGGAAGGACAAAGGAGGAGGAGATGGTAGTTTCGACGATGATGCATAGTCCATGGTGACACTTTGTTCTCGGTGAGGTCGATGGTGGCAACGAAAGCTAAGGAAGGAGTGAGGGCGATGCATGTAGTAGAAGAGTTCAACGAGGATTTAATGGAAGATGAAAAGATGAGAGAGAGAAAAAAAAGAAGGACATGTGAGTAAATTTACAACATTTCATTATCCCATATTCCTCCTTTTGTTTTGACATGGGATTTTGCAAATTGGTCACACTTATTTGCCTTTTGCCTATTTTAATAGTATTTTTTTAAGATTTTTCCTGTACTAGAAGAGGAGGGATTTTATGGGTGTTATAATTAGGGGTGGAAACAGGTCAGGCCAGGCTTGTGCCTTAACAGGCCTGGCCTGTTAAGGCACAAGACGGCCTGAGCCTGGCCTGTGGCCTGTTGCAGGCTTTTTATTAGGCCTAAGCCTGGCCTGTGGCCTATTAAGAATGCCTGGATTTGTAAAAGATCCAAACAAGCCAACAGGCCGACACCTAACAGGCCGACACAAACAGGCCTAGGACTCTCAGATTTTTTTTCCTGATAGAGAACACCATTGCATGAATCAAAAATAGCAAATAACCAGAACACCACATGTACATAAGAGGGCCATATTAAAATTTTACAAATCACATAATTGTTGCAATGAATATCCTTGTTCTCCTGAAGCAAAAGTCACACAAATATTTACTAAATGTGAACATGTGAATAGATCTAAGCATTTGCAATGAATATCCTTGTTCTCCTGAAGCAAAAGTCACTTTGAAACTGACATGACTTGCATCTATAAATCCAAGGAACATAAGAAAAATAATGAATACCAAAGTTTAAACGTTTTGATAAAGTCAAAAACAGGTCGCTTTCGGAAAGAAAATTGTAGTGATGCGCCAACTGATCAAATAATCTAAATGCCTTCCACTTAGTCAATTGGGGAAATAAATAAAAGCCCCAAGGTTTGCAAGTTTCTAGCACAAAACTTCTAGGTTCTATCACAATAATGGTAAACTATAAACTTTCTTCCTAGGGAAGAGAAAAAGGAAAAACCATCGAGAGTTGCATGGAGACTAGCCTTCTTGTATGGACAACATGAAACCCTTGTCAATGGACTCGTCACTTGTTACTGCAAAAAATAAATATATGCATATATCTCTGGTCAGTAGGACACAGAAGTAATTAAACTAAATCTTAGAGCAAAATGCAACATAACACCTGAGATAAGTTTAAAACCACAACAAAATAGCATGTGTAAATAGTAAAACGTTGCAGGAATATATGTGTTGAAACTAAACAGAACATTTGATTGTTTCTAGTTCTATATTATTGATAAATGATAACATACCTTAGAGTCATGCCCATTTGAAGCTAATGATTCTTCTCACCTTCACATCAAATCTTCAAAATAATTTCTTCTTCTCCTTCAAAGGCCTTGAAAAAAATTCATGAAATATATAGTGTTAGATCATAACACAATTTAACATGTACAAGAAGGAAATAATTTCTTCTTCTCCTTTAACCCTTATTTATTTTTTTTTAAAAATATTTTTACAGACTCAGGCTGGCCTAACAGGCCTAACAATAGGCCTTGCCCTGGCCTATTAACCAAAACAGGCTTTTGTTTTGGCCTTGGCCTGGCCTTTTAGCCTGAATAGGCCAATCACAGGCCAGGCTACAGGCCCCTGACAGGCCGCCTGGCCTGTTTCCATCCCTAGCCGTAGGCCCCTGTCAGCCGACCTGGCCTGCTTCCACCCCTAGTTATAATACCCCATTTCAAAGTAGTGCATCGGCGGCCCACTATTTGGGCACACACACATATTACTTTCTTTCCCATTTTTTTTCCGTCTTTTACACCCATTTTTTTACACCCCTAAAAATAAAATAATAGAGATAAATTTTTTTTACTCAAATAAAATGTTCATAATATTTAAATAATTAAAATGTTATATTTTAAAATTACTACTTTGAATACTTTCGGTGGACGCCACCTAACTTCTTAATTTTCACTTCAGAAGATTTAATTCATTTTGAGTAAGTTCTCCTTGCTCAAATAAAAACATGATAAATTTCAGTTTTCATGAAATACTTTCATTACCCTCAAATCAATATTATATATTTATTACCTTTAATTTTATACTTCTTTTAGGAAAAAACAGAGAGATGATTGAATTTTCCATTTATCCTTATTTGGATCCTCCACTTCAATTTAAAAAAATAAATTTAAATTAATTTACTCTAAATTTCAAATTAATTAGTAAACCACAGTCTAATATTATTTAAATTCCAAAAAACAAAATTTAGGATGTTAGAGTAGCAGCAATGGGGAAAGGTATTATATTTGATTCTTGTGCGGAGAAGTTCTTTATGTAAGAGATTTTGTTTGATTATGTTACATTCTAGGTAATTAAGTTCTGTTATGTTACAACAAAAGAAAACTACAAACTTGTCTCAGGAAAAAGAAAGGTATTACGTTTCGGGATGCTAATGTCTATCATACTATTGATTTTAAACTTGTTATTGGGCTAACTTTTGGAAAAGAACCTTGCATATTACAAGAAACCAAGGAGTTGCTTTTACAACTGGTCACTTGATAAGTTGACAGATACTAGAATAACCAAAGAAGTATGGCTGCTTGTTTGCTATGTAAATTATAATGCCAACTTTATTACCTTTGCATTCATGTAAATATCAACAAAAGCAGGTTACACCATCAAACTTGACTCAAGTCAAGAACACTTTTAAGCCTTATATGCAATGTTATTAAACACGGATTGGTCATTGAACCAATCAAAGTAGTGGGTCATAAAATCAGAGCTAACTCAAAGCTAGATCGGTGAGGAAGTGAAGATTTCAAATTAGTAATATGAAATTTTGAATAAAATAAAAAATGAATTAAGTTATTTTTAAATAAAAAATACAGAACCGGTCAAACTGACCAGACCGAACTGATTAGATGATCGGTTTGCCAGTTTCCTGCTCAAACCAGCCGGTCTGATTTTAATAACTAAATTGATATGTAAATATATTAAATTTCCTTCCTTTTGCTCTACTGCATTGTGTCACGATCGCTAGAAAATATATATAATTAATATTTTATCTTCTCAATATCAATGAGATGTGCTGCATTTTGAGTTTTGACTATGCTATTTCCCAAAATGAAACATGAATCTTATTTATGACTATACTAAAAAAAAATAGTTAGCTTTATATTCTAAAGCGTTCTGTCACATCTATGACTTTTCAATTCATGCATCATTCTACTTCTTGCTTGAAATACCTTTGCATGTTATAAGTTATGGTGATGTTGCCATGGTCACTGTCATTGTTGCTGAAAGCCTGAAATATACATATAGATAAGTATTTTTCAGTTGGAATTTTTCTGTTGCCATGATCATTTTGAAGTCTCTCTTGCTGCTTTTTTCCCCTTCACCTTTTTGCTTTGATGGTAGATATGATTCCACTTGCTAGGTACAGAGTGTGCTTTGCATTTGCTGCTTGTCGCACGTACTTGTCCTTCCTGTAACATTTTTTGTATGCTAAGTTAGATCTAATTTCTTTTTTTGATAAATTAAGTTAGAACTAATTTATGTGGGTGCTTAAAGTTATGAACACAAAGTCATGTGCTAATGGTGTTTTATTGGCTATACACACTTATTATTGTATATAAAATGGGTAACAAATCAAAGGCTACTAAAATTTTTATTGACTTATGCTAAGAACAAGTATGCAAAATGGGAAAAGTGGCACGAACTAACTTTATAAAAAATGGTTGGAAAGCTGTACAATCTACATTTAATGAGAAAACTGGCAAAGCATTACGATTTATAAAGTAAGTATGTGAGATGAGTTTTGTCTCGAGTTACGCAAACCTAAGTTTGAAACCTATATTTGGGATCTTCCCAAACACTTAAGACTCAACTGAAAAACAAGTGGGACAACCTCAAAAAGGAATGGCAAGCATGGGATAAGATTGTTTGTTCACTGTTGGAAGACTATGATTCGGATAGGAAAGAGAAAGGATGATAGAGAATGAAATTAGAAGCAGTAGAGAGGTTTATAGAAGAGAAGAGAAGAGTTGAAAAAGAGAGAGATCAAAGAGAAGAGAAATTAAGGGATTCTGAACAATGCGCATGTCATTCATTCACATCAAGTCTGATGGATTAAAATTGAACATGTTATGCAATTATCTTGCATGGGCACCAGATAGGAAATTGTTGCAACCTTGTGGGTTGTATGCTCAAGTTATACTCGATATTGTGGGTTCATAAGAAATTGCTGCAATTATCTTGCATGACCAAATGGAAGGTATACATATGCATTATACTCAATAGCTGGACTTAACAGTAAAATAGAAGGAATTTTTGAAAGGGAAAATTCTAAATAAATACCATTTGAAAATGCATAACCCTAAAAAGTTTATTAACACTTTAAAAAGACTTAGAGGTATCAAGTACCAAATTGAGTTTTTTAAGTTTTGACACATTTACCATTTTACCCCTCAAATTTTTTTAAAAATAATAGTGGTGCCCCCGCCGGAGCACCACCGCCGGCCGGCCGCCGTTGCCCTGGTGGCCGGCCGACCAGGACCCCCGACGGCCGGTGCTCCGGTCGCCGGTGGTAGGAGCTCCGGCCGGTGGAAGCTTTTTTGGTGGGGAGGGGGTTTTTTTTTTGAAAAAAAGTTGCATAGAAATGACAAAGAGTGGAATCGAACCCATCCCACCCCTTTAGAAAAGAAGCATGGTGACCACTGGGCCACCAAAGCATTTTTGATATATATATGCATTATTAAATATGTATAATATAATTAAACGTGTAGTAGTTTTGACAAAATCAGTAATGACGTTGACAAATTCAATAATGGAAATAACAAGATTCGTAATGGTATTGACAAAACCATTTGCTGATGAACCTTGACTTGACTTGCATGTTTTCATAAGCATTTTTGCACAAAATGTTTTTGTCAAAACCATTACAGTTTTTGTCAAAATCATTACTAAATTTGTCAATCTCATTACTAAATTTGTTAAAATCATTTTATTTATATTATGAATGTTTTCATAATGAAATCTCATAATGGGATTGTCAAAACTATTACAATTCTTGTCAATCTCATTATTAAACTTGTCAATCTCATTACTGAACTTGTCAATCTCATTACTGAATTTGTTAAAATCATTTTATTTATATTATGAATGTTTTCATAATGAAATCTCATAATGAGATTGTCAAAACTATTACAATTCTTGTCAATCTCATTATTAAACTTGTCAATCTCATTACTGAACTTGTCAATCTCATTACTAAATTTGTTAAAATCATTTTATTTATATTATGAATGTTCTCACAATGGAATCTCATAATGAGATTGTCAAAACTATTACAATTATCGTCAATCTCATTACTGAACTTGTCAATCTCATTACTGAATTTGTTAAAATCATTTTATTTATATTATGAATGTTTTCATAATGGAATCTTATAATAGGATTGTTAAAACCATTACAATTCTTAACTTGCTAGTATAAATAAAAGGATTTTATGAGATTCTATTATGAAAACATTTATAATATAAATAAAAAGATTTTAACAAATTCAGTAATGAGATTGATAAGTTCAGTAATGAGATTAATAAGTTTAATAATGAGATTGACAAGAATTGTAATAGTTTTGACAATCCCATTATGAGATTTCATTATGAAAACATTCATAATATAAATAAAATGATTTTAACAAATTCAGTAATGAGATTGACAAGTTCAGTAATGAGATTGACAAGTTTAATAATGAGATTGACAAGAATTGTAATAGTTTTGACAATCCTATTATGAGATTTCATTATGAAAACATTCATAATATAAATAAAATGATTTTAACAAATTTAGTAATAAGATTGACAAGTTTAATAATGATTTTGATAAAAATTGTAATGGTTTTGACAAAAACATTTTGTGCAAAAATGCTGATGAAAACATGTAAGTCAAGTCAAGGTTCATCAGCAAACGGTTTTGTCAATACCATTACGAATCTTGTTATTTCCATTACTGAATTTGTCAACGCCATTACTGACTTTGTCAAAGCTACTACACGTTTAATTATATTATACATATTTAATAATGCATATATATATATATATATATATCAAAAAAGCTTTGGTGGCCCAGTGGTCACCATGCTTCTTTTCTAAAGGGGCGGGATGGGTTCGATTCAACCCCTTGCCATTTCTATGCAACTTTTTTTCAAAAAAAAAACCCCCTCTCCACCAAAAAAGCTTCCATCGGCTGGAGTTCCTACCACTGGTGACCGGAGCTCCGGCCGTCGGGGGTCCTGGTCGGCCGGCCACCGGGGAGGCGGCGGCCGGCCGGCGGGGGCACCACTATTATTTTAAAAAAAATTTGAAGGGTAAAATGGTAAATGTGTCAAAACTTGAAAAACCCAATTTGATACTTGGTACCTCTAAATCTTTTTAAAATGTTAATAGACTTTTTAGGGTTATACATTTTCAAATGATATTTATTTGGAATTTTCCCTTTTTGAAATTAATTTAACATGATAATTGCTGAAATATTCATACAACGAGAAATTAAGTTGGAGGAATTAAAAACTATTTCCATTTTATATCTTCATATTGTATTTTATAAATTATATAATTTATATTGAGGTGTAAACTAATTTAAATTATTTATATAAAGAAAAATATATAAATTAATGTTTAAAAGTAAAATGATAAATTAGATATTATCTCTTCTCTCCTTTCTTAAACCAAATAAAGGATCGTAAAAAAACTTTTCCCTTCTTCCCTTCCAACCAGACCAAACAAGATGACTTTCAAACCAAACCAAACCAGGTGACCCTCCACCTGCCCTCACTTGGAACCAAACAGGCCTTAAGCATTCGCCATAAAAGTAAAGAGAAGGCAGCGGCATTTTTCTGGCGACGGAAAAATAAAATCGCAGAGAACAGGATCGCAAGAATCACCATTGCACGATCAGATCTGAGAGGTTTGACCACCGTCTTCTTCATCGTGAGGGAGAAGGAGAGAGAACTCGACGCTATCTGAACTGGAGCTGCCGTTGCCGACTGAGAAGAAGTCGACTATCTTCAACAGAGCGACGATTAGAGAGGTGTGGGCGCGACTGGGTCTTCTTGTTCCTGCAGTCGAGCAGTTGAACGGCGTAAGGACGCTGCCGCTGCTGTGAGTCTTCTTCATCAGGTCCGACGGGTTTGGTAAGAGGGATCAGAACGCGACTAAGCTTCAAGAACCCTCGCCCTCTGCTTCTTACTCTGTCATTGAGTAGTTTTTCATCACCTTTTTCCTTGTGATTCTGAATTCTTCAAAGATGGGTTGCAGAAGCAGAGAATTCTTCATCGCTTTGCAAGGAAACGTCTAGAGGGAAACACAGAATTGGAGACCATTTAATACACAAAGATGGGTTGCAGAAGCAGAGAATTCTTCTCAAATGACTCTTCTTCCTCTTCTTCATTGTGTGAGCGTTTGCTCTTCGTCACCATGTGCTTCATTGGCTTTCCCGTTGACGTGCATGTTAAGGATGGTTCTGTGTTTTCTGGAGTCTTCTACACTGCTTCTGTTGACAAGGATTATGGTGAGTTTTTTTTTTAGGTGCACTATCTAATCTTCTACGTATTAATTTCTTCCATTTTTCCCTTGGGGAAACTCATTCAGATTTGAAATTTGTTGGAAGCTTATATCGGATTTTATGGATTGGGAAATTCCTCTGATCCTGTTTGTGCCTGATCATTATCATATTTATTATCTTTCGTGCTGCTTGTTTTCTTTTTCTGTTTTCTTAGCTTCTTCCTGTGCCATAATCGGTACTGAAATGTGGACAGTGGATCTTGCGTAGATAGATTTTGTTTTGTGCATGAAACGTGGGAGTGATCTGATTGGGTAACATAAAGTTGGTTTGCCCCGCACTTCCTATAACTTTTGATTGCTAAACAAAATGAAGGAAGAAATTGAATTTAGATCGCAATATTAATTTTTGATTGGGTTCTTTTATTATTGGATCTAAGGTTTATTATTGGATCTCATGCGAATAGTTGTGTACAAGAAGTTTTGTTTTCTGGTGGAAACTTGAAAACACGTGAGATAATCTCTCTCTTATATATATATATGTGTGTGTGTGTGTGTGTGTGTGTGTGTGTGTAATAGATAGACACATTAAAATGAATGCTTAGAAAGATCTGATCTGAATTTCTAATACTGACATTTTTTTCATATATTGGAATGTTGAACAACTTGACAGCATTGTTTTGCTTTCTATGATGTTCAGGTATCATTTTGAAGAAAGCAAGGATGACCAAGAAGGGAAAAGGTGACGCAAATGTGGGAAAGGAGGGGCTAATAGATACTCTAGTAATCCAATCAGGTGACCTTGTGCAAGTTGTTGCTAAGGTTAGCCATTTTTAGTTTCTTATTCATATTCTAATTTCTAATTTATGTGCCTAATGCCGTTTATGTTGAACTTAACTATGGGTTTAATGTAAAAAATACGTTTGTGTAGGGTGTAATGCTTCCTGTAGATGGTGTTGATGGAAATATGACTGGTAAAGATGAAGAGGCAGCTGAGCATACTGCTTCTAGTGCAGAGAAACCAAAAGGGTCTCTGATGGATGATAAAATGCAGGTTAATCAATCAAGGTACCTTACATTAAGTCCATTCACGTTGATTAGACACGCATTGAGTTAACTGAAGTTAATGGATTGTTATTTATTACATGCTATAGAGTATTTTTAACTTGCCTCTTTGCATTTTAAATTTAGATTTTTGTTATGTTTTTTGTTATGAAAGAAATAAATGCCTGTAATGGCTATGCACAACAACAGCCTGACAAGCATTTCAGACCTTGGTGTTGGGCTTTTTCAAATTACTTCATTAACAGCTTGTTGGAATGTTACCATTGGTATTAGAAAATGATTTTCTAATGCTTTGCTAGTGATTCTTAACGAGTGAAGTGGAAGTAGTGTGGTGGTCTTGGTGTATGAAGTCAGGGATGGCCATATCTTCTATTGCCAGACCTTACTGAGCTTATGGCGTAGACTAGGATGTCAAAAAATTTGGTGAAGAACATGACGGAGAACTTGGCACTTGAAAACAAAATGGGAGATGATGTGACCCCATGAAGTCATTTTGAAACAGAATAAAACCAGGAAGCAAAATCCCAAGAAAGCCAAATCAGGATCTATAGCATAGAGATATCAATGCTTTTTAAGAAGTTGGAACCAAATATATCAATAAGGGACATTGATGCTAAACTGTTGAAAGGGATGGGAATGAGAATTGTTAGTCAGATTGGAATGTCAGAAATCAATGTTGATGGGTTTGCTAATTTCATAAAAGAGCTGAAGGGAAAACTATTCATAAAATAATCCAGATGTTTAGTCTAAACTTTAAAGCTATGGGAACATTGTCTTATTTATAGGCTAATAAGAAACCCAAATGTGTTTATTCGGTCCATATATAACAGTCCAACTTATGAGTTGCGATCACATCTTGGGACCTTCATGGCTAACTTGTGATTTGACGGCTTTAGTTGCCCCATTCTTCTGTTTCAGAGGTAGTGCTTGATTGGTACCAAATTGAACCATGGCTCTAATATCATGAAGGAAAACGGCTGATTCGTTTGAGTTTTCTGAGTAAGTATGTTTTATTAATGAAATTTGTTACATATACAAGTGTTGGACACAACAAGCCTGCATCTCGCTCTAGGGTTTTCCATTCTAGGTCAGATCTGACAACATTCTCAAAAGGATAACAATAATATAAACAGACTGGATAACAAGAGATTATTACAACAACAACTGGGGGAACACTGCTGAAGGCACCGAACTCCTCAGGATTGAGACAAGTGGCCTTCAACACTGATAAAGTTTGTTCTTTTTAATCTAGAATATCTCTTGATAAGTAATATTTCATTAGACATTTTATAAAAATCATGCTACTTATGGATTGGAAGATTCGATTTTGATAATTATCATGTGACTTTGGTGTGTATGCTTGCTTTAAAACGTTAGGGACAATACTGATCCATGAGATTATTTCTTTTTGTATTTGGGCATGTGTCAACTGGTTTTATTGACAGACAGGATGAAGACGACATGGTGAGAGGGCAAACTGGTGATTGTAGACCGGAGTTTGAGTTGGCTAAAGAACAAATTGTATGTCAACATAAACCTTGCTGTTACTTCTATATTGGATATCTTTGTTTCCACACATTTGATGCGTTGAATTTTTCCCTACATAATGTCATTATTTTCTGCAGGTTGAAAATGTTCAAGGCCATTCTTCGAGCCCTGAAAGTGAGTTGAATATTATTATTTACACTGGATGTAAAATTATCTAAGATAGCATCGATAAAATTAGATGTAGCTTGTCCTGATGGCTACCCATTTTTACAAGTCTTGGGTAATCCTAATCCTACTTAAATATTTAATCCTAATAAGATAAATACTTAATCCAAATCTTAATAAGGTAAATAAGTTTTAACTGAATCAAAATTTTAGGGACTAAATTATGCGCGTGCATGTATCTCTCTCCCTCTTTGTATTCTTTTGTGGCCAATAACCAACTGCACTTCAACCAAGCCCATTTAAAATTTAAGTCCTGGTCCATGGTATCCGGTATTATTTAATTCTTTACTCTTAGAATGAACATGAGTATAATTCTTTTTAAGTTCTGTTTTTCCTTCTTATTTAACTCCTTTCTATTTATGTTGCAGCGGATGCATGTCGAGCGCAAGTAGAGTTTTCTGAACATGGGCATGCATACATGACATCAAAACCTTCTGGGAATGGGTCATACAGTGCTCCAAAATCTGTTAAAGCTAATGATCAATGTTGTGAGAAGTCTAATTTAGCCAACTTTGCTGCTACAAATATCGCTAAAGTTGTGGATCATGTCTCAGAGTCGCATAATGTGTCAACAAAATCTGTACCAAGGAGTACAGAATCAATGAAGAATGCTAAGGTGAATAAGTCCATATGATTTCTGCCTTCAATCTCTACCAAGGAGATGCAAGGTTTAATTGTGCGTGCAAAAGACATCAAGTGTATTTGTTTGTCATATCAACCTGTAGATCATCAATAAATTTATCAGTACATTACCTAAATTCTCAGTTATGAGCTGTTCCTAGAGACTTTTGAATAAATGATCCATTACCTTCTCTTTTTATTTTGATATTTCAACATCTTTTAGTCAATGAAGTAATTTGTTTCTAAATATTGTAGTTTTAGGCAACAAAGTAGCACAACAGAATTTCTTGTTAGAAATAATATGACCATTGATTGCAGCTTGTCCATAACTCTTAACTCTTTTTCCTTTCTGAAATTCTTTTAGGAATTCAAGCTCAACCCAGCTGCCAAAGTTTTCTCTCCATCATTTGTAAATCCTATTTCAGTTACTCCTACTGGGCCACCTGTACCAACGGTTGCAAACATGGCTTACTTACCAAATTCCTCTTCTGCTGTCCCTATTGCTGCTATTCAATCAGAACTTGGATTCAATACTCTTGTGTCTCGACCTTCTTTGCCTGTTAAAGTTGCTCAGTATGGTAATTTGACTGCTGCAAATGGTGGCAATGGCTCTCAATTCACCCAACCTGTATGTATTTTTTTTTTTCGTTTTTTTAAAAGTTAATTTCTTTCTCATGTTTACTTGCATGAAAATGCACTTGCAAGGGCACATGTTTTTCATATCAAGTGTCATAAGTGTTGGTATGGTTTGAAATCATGTATTACTTGTTATTTTTCGTCCTTATTTGGCTTCAGATTGTTGGACAGCTGACGCATCGGACACAACCTGTGAGGTTTGCTGCACATTATAATCCTGTTTTGTCTGAACCAACTTATATGCAACCAAGTTCTCCTGCTGTAAGTAGAAAAAGATTTATCTCGCATCTAACTTTGTTTTGTCTTATTCTGTTTATTCTTTCGCTCAAGACCATCTATATTCATTTGTTGAGCAATTGGCCATCAACAAGATATTGCCTTTCTATATGCAGGTTGTGGTCGGGCGTTCAGGGCAGCTTGTCTATGTCCATCCTGTTACTCATGTAAGAAAGAATGGCTGGAGAACTATAACCCTTTTTAGTTGGGAAGTTTCTTCAATTTAGTTAAGGCTAGGTTAAGTCAAGAAGATAAAAAAGAAACGTTAAGAAATTACTCATGGTTTATTAGAATAGTATCTACAGGGAGTGTTTCCACTATTAAAGCACAGATATGAATCGTTTATAGGGTTTTGTCTGGAAATGGTTAGATGTGTTCTGTTGGATGATGATATAATGCTTTAGTTTGCCCTCAGTCTATATATCAATAAATCAATATATCCTATAAAATCTCTAGGAAGCCACATTATTCATAGGGCATGAATAGTGTCCTTATGAAGTATAGGGCCATCACCTAGTTTCTTAAAACATTAGTTGGATGAAATGTAATTTTTTTCCTTCAGAATTGTTTATTGTATTATTTAGTCATCATCTGCTACTTCTATTTTTGTGATTGAAGGATCTGGTTCATGGTGCTCCGGCTATATCACCTGTCCCACCACGCCCTTTGTTAAATATGAATCATGTTCAATTTCCAAAGCAACAAGGTAAAACATCATAGTTTGTTTCAACCAGAAAAATATATCTTTTGCACCATAAATGATCTGACTGCATGATCTTTCTTTTCAATAATTACTCTCAACTTCCATCTCATTTGAAAAAATGGTTAAAACTCAGAGCTGGTTCCTACAGCTATAATAAAACACTTAAGTCACACGGCCAATTAGTAAAAGTAAATATTCTGCTCCCATAAAAAGAAGACAAATATAATTCCTTTGGGAATAGTGGGTATTTTCTAGTTTATAGTGTGTTCGTAGGAGGATTAAAAAGGATGGGGGTGTTTGAACCTTTGTTACATGGATATCCACATAGCTCAACATCTAGAATCTAGAATATAGCTGATTGAACAGAAGATTCAAAATGTTTAAAACTCTAGGACACTCAAGATATCTGGCTATGTTGATGATCGTGTGATGTTCTTTTCGTGCTGCACTCTTGCTGAAGAGATTCGAAATTATGTGCTGTTAAAATTGCACCTTCATATCATTTCAGGACTTTTTTTTTTTTTTTTATTTTTCCGTTTGGCTTTTTTTAAAAATATTTTTCCACCCATTTTTGTATTGTGCATGTGAAAGTAGTGTAGTTCATGTATTTGTTTGAATTGCCTCTTGGAAAATTTTTCAAATTTAGAGGCCACGAGATCAACAAGTCATGTAGAAAGTAATGCATTGATTTGACTTCAATTTTATCATCCTTTTTGTAAAAAATAAATATTCGCTTCCTCTGCTCTAATTGTTCTATTCTTGAAGCAGGAGGCACAGTGGGTCAAGTGATGCCGCTTTGTGTTCCCCCACCTGTCCTTGCAACTGGTCAGCAGCCATTTGCACTTCAAAACCACATTCCAGTTTTGCAACCTTCCCTTCCGGCAACTCGACCTATTCCAGTCCTGGGGCCGAATGGCTTCTACGGCACTAAATTTTGATGAAATTTTGCATTTTCTTCCACTTATTTGTTTCTTTAACTTTTCCTTTGATTGGTGCTCTTTCATAGATTCAGATATCTCTTGTTTCCACCACCTCTTTTAGTATCAAATTTTGTTCCCCTATTTGAAGTGTACAGTTTGCTTGTCCTAGCCATATTATGAGATATATTGTGAGAGGAAAAGTTGTATTGAGGCCTGAATTAAAGGATGAGGTTTAATTTTGTATTTTTGGAATTAAGGTTGCCCTAGCCATATTATGAGATTACATGATGGTTTTATTTTGTTTATCTTCTCATCTCACGTATCTTTGTATCCCTTGATTAACTACTTTTTAAACAGAGTGATCAAAAGTACAAGCATAACGCCTGTTTAGATATTTAATTTTAGTTTTTTTTTGTATTGAATATTTTGTCTGAAACATATTGAACGATAGACCATTTTGCCATGACACATTTCTCATTATCATTGAATTTTTTTGCAAGTCAAATTTGTCTCAAAAATATAGTGTGGACTCATTTTCTAGAAGTTCTAGGCTCAAATTTAGTGGAAATACAAAATGTGATGGCTCTTGTTTGCTTTGTATAATTTTGGCTCTAATTTCCAAAATTGGCACTTTTCTCATAAGTAATTTAAAACAGCAACTAATTGAAAACAACTTGGTCATTTTTCTATTGTTTAGGTTAAATTATACAAATCTCCCACTCCAATTTCCGAAATTGACCCTTTTCTCATCAGTAATTGAAAACAACGAATAAGGCCTTCGTTTGGTCATTTTTCTATTTTTTGGGTCAAGTTATGCAAAGTCTCTGAACTTTGGTCAGTTATATATAATCCTTTATATTTCAGAGTACAAAAAATTGGACCGGCCGGTTCGACCGGTTGAACCGGGAACCGGTCCCTGGTCCGGTTCGGTTTGATCAGTAACCGGTCGGACCAGTCAGAATCGGTAAAACTGGTGGTCCAACCGGTTGACCCGGTTTCTTTGTTTTTTTTTTTTTTAAATTTTTTCAAATTTTTATTTTGTGTTTTTTGATGGCAAAATGGAAAGTTGAAAGACTAAAATGAAAAGAAAAATAGATAAAGAAAGAACAAATCTAAAAAAATGAAGAAAATAATGAAAAAAATTATTTAAAAAGATATAATAATTATAGGAAATGAGATATCTTTGCATAAGTATAGGTATTATAACTAATACTAATAGATTTTAAACATTTTTTTTTCTAAAAATCTTCATTTTTATCTATAGAAGTTTAAAAATATATTAATATATATTATCACTAATAAATTATAATATTTTAATATGACCGGTTATGATCGGTTCAACTACCGGTTAGACCCCGGTTGACCCATTAACCCTTGAATCTGTGCTGTGACCAGTTCATTGCCCCGTCCGATTTTTCGTTCCTTGTTATATTTTAAAGTTTAAATTTAAACTCCTGACCTTTTATTTTTTTTTTATTTTTAACCCTCAGTTTTTAATTGATCGTTATCTTTTTGATGAAAATTACAATGTCAGATTAAGAGATGACATGTGACATCTTACATGGTTAAGGTACAAAATCATCCATAAATTTTTACTTAAAGTGCGTATAATATCATATATTTTTCGGAGGTTCAAAAATACTCATAAACATTTAAAATAAGAGAAAAATATGCCAAGATACTGTTACTTTTTATAGTGGGGTTCACACAATTTTTGTATATGTATATATAATGATGTCAAGTTATATTTATGGGATGACATGTTTATTCATATTTTGAATGTTATGATATTTTTGCACCTTAAAGCAGTTTTGTTACTCAAACCTAAGGTGTATTTTGACACTTAACCCTTCTTATTTTATACCGGGCAAAATCAATCCAAACACCTCTTTAAACCCAAAACCACACGGACAAAAACTATACAACCTAACCTTAAACTCAAGCAAATCCGTTCAGTGTTCCCCAGTAAACCCGGGCCGGGCTGGGAAACGAGGAACTATTGTAAAATTACCTTCCTCTCTTTTCTCCTGCAACCCGGTCTCCCTCCTCGAAGCAACGGCTCTCCTGCGATCCAAGGAACAATTCTTCCCTAGCTGCTGCGCTGTTCTCTGTCTTCTGATGGAAAGGAGGCTGGTTTCTGTTTCTTGAGCTAAGCTTTCATCCAACCAAACACCTCCCAAAAGGGTTCTTCGGAGCGAAAGCATAACAATACAAAAAGCGAATCTCTTTTCTACGAGTGCGAAAGTGAGGGTTTGGCCAATTTGGCTAGTAGAGACTAATGGACGAAGATCAAATACTGGGATTTGTCACTGCGTACCTGAGGAAGAAAGGGTTTACGCAAACAGAGCACGCATTCCAGGAGGAACTTCAACAGAATAAGAATACTTCCTCCACTAATTCTCTTGTCGAACCCGACATTGCCAAGCAAATCCTTGCCTTCTCCAAGTAATTTTCTTTTTGCCCCATCTCAATTTTATGTTATTTCATCTTGTTTGCTGCCCCTAATTTTTTCGTTCACGGATTGCTGATATGAACTTTGGGGACGGTTATGGACTTGGCTCTTGTAAAAGCTGCAGGCGTCTTGGAGCTATGTTTCTTTGCATAGGATCTTGTATGCCCTAAACGGCTACTCTGACAGAGTAATGCTGCTCAAACAATAGAATTTTATATAAAAATTGACGACTTCTTCTCTCGGTCACCTTCATGATAAATAATCAAACATCACGCCTTCCACTGCGCCGGTTTTCAACTTTTGTTCAAATACTAGTTGTGTTAGTAGCATTACTTAGGGATTGTGTATTTTATGAAAGGGCATGTTAGAACGTTATTCATACTTAATAATTTTACATTGTTGTGGATTGTGCATTGCATCTCACGTTTACGGCCCAAGAAACTTGCTGGGATTTGGGTACAAGTGTGAAATTAGCTTTGTGTTGCAGCTAATGAAAGCATTCGTACTGTTAGTATAATGACAACAATTAGTTGATGGGCCTAGCCCCAGCCCTTTGAACCAAGTCAGATAGAAGATATCAATATCTGACTTTATTATGGACAAAAACTGTTCTTTGATGAGTTCAGTTCAATAGATATCATGTAGTTCATGCCATTTCTCTAGTTCTTGTAATACATCGGACTCTAGATTTTCAGTGTTTTAGTCCCTTAGAATGTAGCTTAACAGCCTTGAAGAAGTATCCTTCAGTTACAACGAGCAAGACTTTGGGCAGGCATATGAGAATTTTATATTCTGACTGTGTCTTTTCATATATTGAGATGCCCTCCCAGACTGCTGGTGCTATTTGTTTGATAGTTGGATGTTCAAAATTTTGAGGATTGGATTTATATGTAAACCCAATTCTGATTTCTATCAACAATACTAGTTCGTATTGTGGATAAGATGTCCGAACCTACTTGCATGACCATCTGAGTGACTTAAACTTCAATGCAAATGTGAATTAAGTATAGCTTGGGTCCATTTTATTTTAGAAAAAGAAGTAACAATTTCATACTGAGTATATTCTTTTGCCAACAATTTATGATATAAATAAGAAAAAGTCAAATTTTTTATTTAGCTGAAGTAAGATTGTATGGGGATCAAGTGGACTACTATTCTAATAGGCCTTTGTATTTCCACACTGATGACATGCTTTTACACCAGCAGTTATAAATGTTCTTGACTGTTTCAGTGTCTGACATGGTAACTATTGCAAAGATAATTTTCAAACTGGAATATAGTCATCCAATTGCTAAGGGGTAGGCTGGCACATTCTTGGGACATAGTTATCCAATTGAGTGAATCCTAGCCACCTGATTACTTTCCAAATTATTGCCATTGATATAGTTCAATGAATATCCTTTAATTTGTAGGTTAGAAAGTGGTCCTGCAAGATTTCATGATGGGTATAGCAGACTCAGATCATGGGCATATAGTTCATTGGATTTGTACAAGGTAAAATGCCAATTAGTTACTTTCTCATCTGAATTTAACTTTTGAAACCGTTCTGTTCAGTTTCTGCCATTATTACATTTTTCACCTTGTCCTTGCAGCATGAATTATTGCGTGTGCTTTATCCAGTGTTTATTCATTGTTTTATGGATCTTGTGGCAAAAGGGCATATTCAAGAAGGTATACATAAGTTATCATATGCACTATTTTTTTTCCCTTACACATATTGCAGATTTTCCAATACGAGTGGGCGATATGATTTATATTTTTTTGCTTTGTGTTTTTATGCTTGTGGTTGTTATCCTCAGCTCGGAACTTTTTCAATACCTTCCGTGAAGACCATGATATGTTGCACTTACGAGACCTTCAGAAGTTGGAAGGTGTTCTTTCGCCTTCTCATCTGCAGGTTGATTGCCACCTTAAATTTGCCATTTCTATTTTCTTCTGTTGTTGGATCATTACCTTTGAATAGTCTGACAATGTTGTTACTCAGGAAATGGAATTTGCTCATTCCCTTAGACAGAGCAAATTCAACATAAAGATATGTGAGGTAATTTCTTGATTCTTCTGGGTTTGTCTATCAGATATGCTGTAATTTAAATTTGACCAACATGTATGATTAAAATAATTGGCTTTTTTAGTTCCACATTGTTATTTGTTATTGTATGTTATTGTTCTGTTCTACTCTCACCATTGTGGATGAGGTTTGCTTGAAGACATAAAGTCATGAGCTGTTTGAAGAATAACAATATATTCATCAATCCCAAAATAACTCTGGAAATCTGCTGAAATTGATTAATCATTTTATTTCCCTTTGCTTTAATACACGTATTTGTTGTTTTGTAATTTCCATTATTAGGAATTGTCCTTTCATTTTTAACTAAAAAGGTTGAGCTAAATGATTGAGAGAGATGATGAGTTAATGTTTTGCCAGTATTCCTACGAGCTTCTATTGCAACATCTCCACAATACGCAATCCACCACTATCCTTGGTATAATTAATGAGCACATTGACTTCCAAGGTACTTCTCTTCAGGTTAAGTTTATCCGTTCAGGGGAACTTGTTAATATTGCCGGCGTTGCTCATTTCCCCCCCTTTGCAGTTACTTCTGGACAACCTAGCTCAATTTCTGATGATCCAGAGGCTGTTACGCTATGTGGAAGCAGCCAGGATGCAGCAAATCAGATAAATCAGAAAGAAATACATTGGGGGGTGAGTTAGTTAATATATAAACAAAGCATGACCATGCTAGAAACTATTCTGTTTATAATAATTTTATTAGTGCTTGTAATGAATTTTAGTTTCAGTGATAATCTGATGTAATCTTCACTGGACTTAGCTCCTTGGTGTGGATATCAATGTACAACCATAACAATAACAATAAAGCCTTTATGTCACTAGGTGGGGTCGGCTATATCAATGTACAACCATAGGATGAGAAAATCATTTGTTCTCTGAAAGCTTTAACTTAGGAAGCACTCAAATCAATTGTTCCATCTTCTAATACATGGGGCCATTCCTCGTTATGATTGTGCCATATAGTGATTGGGGATGCATGGTATTGGTATTCAAGTTCTAATTGTAAACTGAAATGATCTCTGCTGGGCCAAGCCTTTGGTTTCTGTGGTGTGGAAATGAAAAAACTAACGTGTGTGTGTGTGTTGTTGTTTTGTTGGGGGGGTGGTAGAATAATGTGTGCTTTGGTGATATTTATCTGGCGAATGCTCAAAACATGTGTGGTCTTCTGCTTCATTTAGGGGATGGGGGAAATTGAAAGTGACATCAGAAATTAACTCAATATAGAAAGTAAATGACCATGACAGTTGGTCGCAAAAAAAAGTATACTACTATGTAAAAAACTACGTATTGTTTTGCTCAACTAGTGATGCAAACTTAACGTTATACATGTTGAAATCCCCGGAAATAAGTGCAAACATCACTTGTTACTAGTTTGGTTGGCTCTGCTATTAGTGCAATGATCCAAAGTTTGCCACAGTTTAAAGGGTAGCAAGAGAAAAATTGAACTGTAAAAACTTGGCATATATCTTAGTCATTGTTCAGTTTAAACTCAAATTTAGAGTCATCATGCTTTGTATGGGGTTATGTTGGGCTGTCTCTTTTGATTATTGCGGCCTTATTAGGTAACTAATTGGTTGTCAAATGTAATCTTGCCACAGTTGCTTGAAGACTCTTTAGAAGACCGTCTGGAGAAGGCTGGTGCCTTGCTTTCAGATTCTGAAAAGGGGGAAGGGGAAGCCAAAGAAGGGGAGAATGAAGAGAATAAGGTACTTTTTGGTTTTAAACCTCAATACTCTAACCATCATGCCTATCCTCTGGAAATCTGATATTGCATATTGAACAGCATTGATGCACTTTCTGATGTATGAGTTATTTGTTGAATATTTCTTTTATTACTTATCGAATGCAAATTTATTTTTGTTGATCTTCTCAAGTTATTTTAGAATGATTTTTAACTTTTGTATTTTACATGTTTGCATTCTAGAAAAGATCAATTGAAGGAGGAAAGCAAGGTGCTTCAATCAAGAAAGTAAAGAAGGACAAGGGTGGAAGTGCATCTGGGAAAAATGCAAAACCTGAAACTATACCTGCAGCGCCACGTGTTAAACCAGAACTTCCCTTGCCCATGATGTATTAACTTCTAAAGCCCTTATCTTCATTTAACCTCTTTCAAGTTACATGTAGGCTGTGCATCAAAGCAGAAGGCTGTGTTATTTGTCTTTTTGAGTTGGAATAGTTGCAGAACCCAAGTAGTGATTTTATTTCAAAATATTAGAAGACTGTTACATAAGACCCAACAATGAATTCTTTCTAATCTTCTAGTTATACATTTTTGTTGTTATTACGCTGTCAAATGTTAGCTGGAGGTCTGATTTTTATACACTAGTACATCTTGTAATTACTTTCCATTGAATAATGCAATGTTGTATTATTGCAGTCCAACAGAGGTGGAACAGTCTATCCTTGAAGATTTAAGGAACCGTGTACAATTGAGTAGTGTTGCGCTGCCTTCAGTTAGCTTTTACACGTTTCTCAACACACATAATGGGTAATGTTCTGATTCTTGGCAGATCAGCCTTATTTGATTATGTTTTGAATTCTATTGCTTAATGCTTATTTTTTGGGTAAACTGTAACAGTTTAAGCTGCTCATCAATATCCCATGATGGTTCATTGGTTGCTGGAGGGTTTTCTGACTCATCACTGAAGGTTTTCTCTGGACTTTCTTTACTTGACCTCCAAATAGAAGAGTTCAAACCTTTCCTTTTCTCCTTTTAGAGGGTTATTTCACTTGATTTGGTAATTTCTGAATTGTACGTGTAGGTCTGGGATATGGCAAAGCTTGGACAGCAGACTGTCAATTGTAAGTTTGTAGTTATCACATTTAATGTTTTATATTTAACTGTGCATGTCCCGTCCTTTTCTGAAAATTATTGGATATTTGTAGACAGAACATTTATAGTTCTAAGAAATCCATCAATATCAAGATAAGAATATATAATTTTATGCTTGAGCTCAAATATTTTTTCTACTGAAGAAAGTGTCAGGGCATCTTAACTTAAAAAATGACAGTTGAGTGAATGAAATCCAAAATTATGTTGCTATTTGACAGAGTGAGCTTCGTAGAAGAATGTGGGAAAGATTGTGTATGTCTGGAGCCATATAACATGCTGGTACTAAGTTATCTTACTGGATGTTATAGCCCACTAAATTCCTTTGTTATCAGCTCTTTCACAGGGTGAGAATGACACATCTCAAAACGAACAAATACTTGGCCAAAGTGGTGGGAGAAGACAGTATACACTATTTCAAGGCCATTCAGGGCCAGTTTATGCAGCCAGTTTTAGTCCTGTTGGGGATTTTATTCTTTCCTCTTCAGCAGATTCGACGAGTATGTTTATATTCACCATTCTTCTTTGCTTTTGGTATTTATCTTCGCTATGTTTCTTTGGAATTTTCAACTCTGGACTCTAATTCATACATGGATTATGCAGTTAGATTATGGAACGCTAAGCTTAATGGAAATCTTGTTTGCTACAAGGGCCACAACTACCCTGTCTGGGATGTTCAAGTAAGAGCCTTTTCTTGTAAGCTTTTCCAAATTCAACTGATTTTTCACCTGTGTATTCTCATGATACATTGAATAATTGTGCCTACATACTGTAGGAAAGGTGGTTCACATCGTTTTATGCATCCGTCTTCCTTTACCATACGCTTTTTACCCTAATTAATAGCAGTAATAATTTTAATGTGCGTGCGGTCTCCCGATTTCCCAGTTCTCTCTCTGTAATGCATCCTTGGTTTTTGGTTAGTGCGTTCTTCTATATACAGTCTACTACTTTATGAAATACATGTCTTGGAATCTTGTTGGATACTCGAGGCATTAAAAATTGGACCGGTCATTGAATTGGTTGATGTGCTGGTTTAAGGTTGAACTTTGGTTAAACCGGTTGTAATTAAATTACCACACTTTTAATTATATATTAACTATCTTAGACAAAAAATATAGATTTAAATTTAAATTGCAATATAAAATAAATTTTATATAATAATAAGATTAATTAAGTTAAAAAGAAACTCAAAAAGTAATAAAACTAAAATAAAGTTAAAAATTTTTAACTGAATGTAGCATTTTTATAATCTAATCTTATTTGGAAGGGAAGAAATTTCTTAGTTCTCGTACCCATCTATTAGGTTTAAAAATATACTAAAATGCATCTGATCCTTGGAATCAGTTGGAGGCCCCTTCAGGTGACTATTATTCTTTATTAGTCACCATGCTTTGTTCTCTCAAGTACAACAGCTTTCTTTAATATGATCGTATATATGCATCATTTTCTTCATATTGTTTTTACTTGTTAGATTTGTTTTATTCTTTTTCTTTTCTCTTACTCTTGCACCACTGGGGAATTGTTATCTGCGCATTCTAAAATGCTGCTTTTCTTTTGGTGCAGTTTAGTCCTATGGGGCATTATTTTGCCAGTGCTTCACACGATAGAACTGCTAGAATTTGGTCCATGGACAGGATACAGCCATTAAGAATAATGGCTGGGCATTTGTCTGACGTTGATGTGAGTTATGAAATCCAATTCCCTTTCATTCTTTTGCTTTCTAACTTGATTCTAACCTGTCAAAACTCAGTTTCACGCAAGGGAATGCTTACCTACTGTATTCTCTTGTTTAGTGTGTGCAATGGCACGCCAACTGCAACTACATTGCTACTGGCTCCAGTGATAAAACAGTTCGATTATGGGACGTGCAGAGCGGGGAGTGTGTCCGGATTTTCATCGGTCATAGGAGTATGATTTTGTCTTTGGCAATGTCTCCTGATGGTCGCTATATGGCATCTGGAGATGAAGACGGTACAATCATGATGTGGGACCTCTCTAGTGGCAGCTGCCTCACGCCTCTGGTCGGTCACACCTCATGCGTCTGGTCAGTTGCTTTCAGGTGATCCTCTGCTCCATTTATAATTTTTGAAACTTTTCCATGGATTGGCTTTTTTCAGGCATATCCACATTCTAATCCTGCTTATGCTCCTAACATTGTTGTTGGATTTGTCAGCTGTGAAGGTACTCTTCTAGCATCCGGATCCGCTGATAGCACTGTGAAATTATGGGATGTGTCCGGCAGTGCCAAACTTCCAAGGACTGACGAGAAGTATGTTTAGATAATATGAACAAGTCCAACCTATCAATGCTCTTAAGGGATGTTTGGTACGAGGGATTTGGATGGGATGGGAGGGGAGGGAAAATTTTTATGACTTCAATTTATAAAAATTAGAGAAGTGGGGTTAGAAGTTTTTAATTCATTTTTCATACTTTTTTGTTTTCTTATATCTTCTTTTTATTAAAATTTTATAACCCCAGGTTAATTGTTTTATTTTTTTTTACATACAACTCATAAAAATTTAACTGCCCCACCCTTCCGTCCCCTCCCCTCCCCTCACCTCACACCAAACAGCCCCAAGGGATTTTTTCCCCACCAAAGATTAACTACATATGTAATTTGCAGGAGCGGGACTACCAACAGACTCAGATCATTGAGAACTCTGCCGACAAAATCTACTCCAGTTTCTTCATTGCGGGTAAATGTCCAAATTCTTTATTTGCATATAATTTCATGTTTATCCACGGCTAGTCCTGAATCATTCTGAAGTCCGTATCATGCTCATGGCGCAGTTTTCCCGGAGGAACCTACTTTTTGCTGCTGGAGCTCTCTCAAGAAATGGTTAAAATAAAACTTTTGTATCGAGTAACATAGCACAAGTTCTTCCATTTTATCCTTTATATGCAAATCATTGAACTTATTATTTGAGTTAGAACATTCTGTCAGGGAACTAAGGAACTCTACCATACCTTTTTGAGATCCTCACATCGTTGTCATGGTTACGTGCATATGGTAGTGCCACTTTCAATTTCTTCGGAACCAAGTCTTGCATATATGTAACATTCACTATGAAGGTTCTGCATTATGCTGTCTTACCAAGCCCACCACCATATGGACTCACAGTGCATGATTATAGAAGTGACTCCTTTAGGGTGTAGAATAGAAACTTTTTGCTGGCTGCTTTTTGTATTGAGCTCCATGCCTCCTAACTAGTTTTTTTTCCCTTCTCTGAGTGGCTTGGAAGTGTAGCCTTTGTATTAGGGGGGGGGGGGGATGAAGGTTCTCATGGATTCATGCTGGGAAGTATTTTAGGGTTTTTGCTAACCTGTGAATATTTTTATCATATGATTATGTTGACTGCAAAATTAATGTCTGGACCCAGGTTGAAGAATTGGCCCCCGTGTGCAAACCTGGATTATTTTATTTTATTTTATTTTTTTCAGTCTCTTGGTTCTCAAAAGGAAAGATCTCTTGGTAACTCCCTAGCTTGTAAATGTACTATCACACGTTTTATTTTGGTCCTTTTCTTTCCCTCTTTTTTAGCTTTTGTATTTTTGGTGGGTTTTATTTTGATAAAAAGCAAAAATGATACTCCTTCTGGTCCTAAATATAAGATAAAGTTGACTTTTTTTGAAGAAATTAGGGAAACTAATTAAATTATTCTAGATTATTTTTATTTTTATTTTTTTCTCCAGATTAATTAGTTTGACTAATAAACTAATATATAATCTAAGGATAGACAACATATGATATGATTAAGTAACTTATTTAACTTAATCTTTTTTTAAAAAAAGTCAATTTTATCTTATAATTAGGACCAGAGGTAGTATTAACATAAAAATATTGTTCTGCAAATAACCATAAAACGTTGAACTAATACAGGAATTGACAAACTGCTGCAAATAAGAATGCTGGACACTATAGGTATAAAACCTCGGTTCATTTATTTAATTGACCTGTACTTCGGTAATTTTACTCGAGCAATTCGATCCCTTCAACATTTTCTCTAATTTTGAGTATATATCAAACAATAATGAGATAAGATCACCATGTGATGAGATAAATAAACCTCACAAAGTTTCGATAGGATATAGCGCGGCACTAAGGTGGTAGTTTGGAGAGTAACTCTAAATTGAACCAAGTAGCTACTCTCTTCTTTTTTTTTTTTTTTTATAATATATTAATAACCGAATTGAATTGTTCGGTAAGGTAAATATAAGTAGTTAAGTGTAAGTGTAATAAATATAAATAAAATGAAATTTGCTATTTGAAAATACTCTCATTTATGTAGAAGAGAGAAAATATGTTATATTGAGTTTTTTTAGTTATATATGTGAATTAAATGCAATAGTGGTATGAATAATTTTTGTAATTAAATATAAAATGGAGAGTTCACAATAAACTTTTCAAACATCCCCTAACAGTATCTTATAAAAAGGAACATGTTATAGTATGTTATCAAAAGGAACGGACGGAGTAAAGAATTATAGTCTCAACACTTATTTACAGTAAATTCGTTGTTCAAAATTTAAGTAATGCTTATTTATAGTTTCATTTAACAGTAGATGAAAAATATTAAATTAAAAATTAGTAGTAAACTTACTGGTAAAATAAACATAGTGTAATTGTTAACATGTGGTACAAAAATAGATTGAAAATATTTCTAAACAAATATATATACGTTAGGGATGACGTCAATACTGTTTAACAAAAGCATTGAATTTGGACAAACTTACAATGGTTTAACAGCTCTATGGATGAAAATAGAAATACGAAAATAAGAAATCAGATATTTGTGCATCATGACTTTGGATTTTAGTAGACGTTTGTGTAAGCTGTTAAAATAGATCCAAAGTCTTGATATGTAAGTGAGACAAAACATCAAGGAGATGGGAGTATTTTATTCTTTTATTGATCACTCTATCCATTTCATTATTTGCATTTGCATCCTTTTGTGATTGGTACCTTTCCAAGATTTGGAGGATGATGTGTTAAGAAATTATAACTTTAATTTGATGAAATTAAATTGCGCAATAATTTTTTAAAACCAAAAAATAGCCAAGTGATAAAGGACAATGAAACCTTAAAATAAAATTGACTTTTTATTTGATAAATGGGTAAAATAATACATGCTAATTAAGGAGTACATATTGGTACATTCCCAAAGACTTGGGGTTTGATGTTCTTACAAGTCGCAATTGCAGGAGTCCCTTGGAATTTGAGATTAATATCTGTGAGTTTAACTTCCTCACAAGGTACACCACTACTACAAATTAGAATCATTCCTACTTTTGTTGTTGATGTGCCTCTAATGTTGTTGAAGGAAACTCTACTTATTTTCACTTTTGATGGAGTCTGTTGTAGCAGCTCAAAATGTAAGAAAAAAGAAAAAAGGAAAAACAAAGTTGTTAGAAAATATGAAGGAAAACTCAGAAAATATGATACACCAAAAAACAAAAAAACAAAAAACAAAAAAGAACCACACAAATAAGATTAGATGAATATCCTCACATCATTCCTACGTTTATGCCACAGACACAGCTTTTTTCATTCGATAAATTAAAAATATTTTGAAATGCTCATGCGCATTTTAAAACGCTTGTTTAAGATTTAATTTACTTTCATAGTGTTTACCATTTCATACATGTATGAATATGCAAGCATTGAGAGAGAGAGAGAGAGAGAGAGAGCTACATACCTTTTTTGAGCATTGGTTCCATGGACAATATTCTTGGTCTATGATTATAGGATTGGTGACATTAATCATGACAAGATTCTCAAAACGCAATCGAGAGACTGGGATTTTTACTGAAGTACCAGGCCAAGTCTTGATTCTTACACCATTGTCTGTGTTTTTGAAAGTGCAATTCTTTACTATCAAACCTTCTACAGGTTCTTCATATTCATATTTTCCCAAGCTTCCAACACTAATGCCATGGCCAGGCCCGCAAGTCACGTCCTCAACAGTCACTTGTCTGCTTCCATCACCCAATGAGATACAATCATCTCCTGTTCCAATGTTTGAGTGAAGTATTCTCACTTGTGTTGATCTCCCAATGTGGATTCCATCTGTATTCGGGCTCTCTGCTGGGGCTTCGATGGAAAATTTGCTGAATGTGATATTCCGGCAACCTAGAACATTCACATGAAAGTGTTTGCTATCTTTTGACGTTATGCCCCGGATGATCGAATTGTTCATGAAGTTGAAACCGAAATTCTGGAAGGGATTTATTAGAAATTTAAACTTTTAAAACAATTTGTACATCATTGATATCTATATCTCTATATATATATTCATTTTAAGAAGAGGCTAAGTGCAAAAGTGAAAAAGGTGGTAGGCAGAGTGAACACAAATCCATATAATTTTCCTTTTCTTTCTCATAACCTATTTTTTACCGTATGAATAATTGTTCCCATTGTGTGATTTGTCATGTTAGAACATACTCTTATAATCATATTCAAGTAGAAATTCAAGAGAATGATGATATAAGGAATTCAAGACATGTTTTTGAATTTTAGAAACGTGTACAAATATATTAATTACCATGGAAAGCTTTTTGCAATTCCAAGTTTTATGGCAATTGTTTTGCTTCCAAGCTGTTGAACCATGACCATCAAAAGTGGCACCGCCAGATAAGGTAAAGGAATCAATGTAACCAAATCTAAGCCACTGAGCATCTCCATTGAATTGATTAGGGTCTTTTGGTGCTACAATGTTGCCTTCAACGTGAAGCTCAATTGGAGCCTTACAAGGACCGTTTAGCTCTATTTGTCTCAAATTATATGTATTTTTTGGCACAACAACTTTGCTTGCACTTGTTGATTCACATGCCGCTTTCCAAGCTCTAATCAACATTAATGAACAAGTCAATTGTATTTCCATAAAAATATAATTGTTAAAAACTTTTTGTAGGCAGATATATCTAGCATATAACCACAAAACAAAAATTTATGGCGGAAAAACTTATTTTTCATAAGAAAATTCATCAAAAACTTGTCATGCAAGTTTTGCGAGGGGAATCTTATGAATCCATCACTACAGAAGAAAGGGACAGTATATTGCAAAACCAATTTGTAATACACCATTTCTTTTGTTGTATAAAAAACAGACTAATTCTTTTGTTCCAAATTTATCTTTTGAGTGAACTTTCAAACTGGGATTTCAAAACATAAATACTCACTGATGTCAGATCTCCATTAGGTGCTCCACCATATTTTGTTATGTCAAAAACCACAGGCTGAGCTATAATTGAAGGTGCTAGTAGTAGGAATAAAGCAGAAATATAAAAAATACTCAAATTTGCCTCCATATTTAGTTCTTCTTCCTTGAATTTTTTATTGACCTTTTTTTCCTCTCTCGTTCGGATACAACAATGCCTAGTAGATTTGTATGAGATGATGAAACCCCATTGCACAGAGAGCTATTTATAATATTGTGGTAAAACGGAAAAAAGCCATATAAAGAGCCAAATCATGAAGTTATTACGTCGTAGTTCGTTTTTCTTTAAACAGGCAAATAACCAAAGCCGGTTTATTTAACAACTATAATTCACATTTCGCTATTTTGGCTAAGATAATTTTTGTTTTCCGAATCTCAAAGATTTTGTTTCAAACTAAGTGAACAACCTTACTCGACGACTTAAAAACAAACAATAATCTTGTGGACTTAAAAACAAGCATATAACTAAAGCCAGTTTATTTAACAATTATAATTCACATTTAGCCATTTGGGATAGGATAATTAAAATTTTCCCAAATTTCAAGATTTTGTTTCAAAGTAAGTGAACAACCATACTCGAGGACTTAAAAAAAAAAAACAATTTTTATCCCCTTTTGCAATTTTATCTTCAAGGATACAGTATTTTGGTGTTTGTTGGAATTTAGTTAATCACATGTACACATTTTTCAAATAGTATTCTTCGAGTTTTGTTAGAATTAATTATATACTTGTTCAAAAATGTCACAATATATAAAAGTTTAAGCAGCTTTAGGCTTTTTCTTCACTGGACATATGGATGATTTCTGGTCTAATCGGTTGAAATGTCCTATTGATTTTTAAATTATTGATGGGAACATTTGATTTATTGATGAACTAGTACTCAAGTAATTAATTTGCACAAATTAAATTCACTAATAGTGTCTTCTTTTTCATTGATTCCTCTTCTTTGGAAACAATATAATTAAGTGCCAATACGCCATTTAACTGGTGATGCTTGTACGCTCACCATTATGTCACTAGGATACAATATTCTGCTAATACAAATATGACTGTACTCCATCTGCTCAATTTTTTAACGCGTTAAAGTGTAAAAATACACAGGAGATTTTTGTAAAAGTGCGCCTAACACTAAATATTTTTTTAAGAGGCAAAAGTAAATATAAACTTCTCAAATATGTCCACAACATAATATTTCTGCCGATCAATAGCCAAATGGAGTTGGCGGAAACCAGCATTCAAATCGCAATCATACGGGAACTAAAACAAGTTTGACAAAGGCTTCGGAATCTGTGATACATGAGAATCCTTGCTAGCAACCGAAGAAACTAATATCCCCAGGAAAAAAGAACGGGGTAATTAAAGAGGGCAGGAGCCTCAAATGTGTCTTTCTCTGATGTTCTTTATTGCCCTTTAAAATGTGTTTGTATGATTTTGTTTTTCAAAACTGTGCAAAGCAATGATAGTTTTATGAATGGTGCATCCATTGATAAGGATGTTGCTGGTGGTGCTAAGCGTTGTAGAAAAATGACATGCCTTCAGTTTGTGTGCATGATCACAATTTGAGAGCATAATCAGCCTCCCAAGTACATTTTATCGACCAATATTCCCTAATGTTAAATCCTTTGTTCACAGCTTCAGTTTTACGATTGACTACTTTAGTTTCGTTATCCCCTATACATAAATTTAAAGAATTTATGGAGTTCCACGTGTCTAACCATTTCTTATTTTAATTTTGTTTTTACCTATATTTTTTTTTGTTCAAATTGTTTTTACCTATATAAGTTTTGTAAATTTCAAAAACGATTTAGGAACTCTCCACATTTGACGAATTCATGAAGGAGTCTCATGCGTCTCACTCTATTTCCTACTTCAATGTCATGATTGACTATTTTAGTTTTGTTATTATCTACTTGAGTTTTGTAAATTCCAAAAACAATTTAGGAACTCCCCCATGCTTGAAGAATTGATGGAGCAATCTCATGTGTTTGATAACTATTTCTTACTTTAATTTTGTGATTGACTACTGTCGGATTTCGGGCGTACCTGAAGTGTTGTTTGGAATTCTTCCAGTACCCACGCGAGTCGAATCACCAGGATTTTGACTATATCACATAGCAAATGCACAAGGAGAGAAGAGAGGAGAAGAGAGTTCTTCAAAGAATGTTTTTCTCTCAGTATGTTGTCTGTTCTGCGTTCTGTCATTTACATATACGCAGTCAAAATCAACTGTTCCCCCCAAAACCTACGGGGAAATTGTTCCCACCAGGTTTCAATTTCAAACCCTTGGGAATATTACCTATAAATGCCCCACATTCTTTTGGGTATTTTATTTGGCCCCAAAACCTTAAAGCTTAATGGGTTTGCGTTTTGAGTTTTGGGCCTAATCCACCAAGGGTGGATCAAGCCCAATTTCCAACATCTCCCACTCACACTTGGTGGATTGGCTGCCATCAGAATTGTCTCTCTCTTTCTTCTTTCATACTAGGTGCTTTGCCGTGACCGCGTGGGCATGACGTCTCTTAGGTGTTTGTACTAGAAATCCCTCTCATAGGACCAGCACAAGACAACCTTTCTTTGTGTAGCTTGAATTTTAATATTATGCCTCATATGTCCTAGATACACCAATATACACTTTCATATGGCAGAACTAATCCCTCTCAAGTCAAGATAAAACTTAGATCGCCTTTTCATATGCTTAGTGTCCACACTTATGAAATTACCAAATATTAATATCATAAGGGACATGTCTCAGACACCAACATAGGTGTGTATATTTCAGGTAACCTTCCTTTCGCTCATATATCATTTTGATATACGTCAACTGCTTTCTTAACATAATACCATGGATTGTATCAGTCGTAATCATAGTACGAATGTTAAGGTAGCAATCGCTGAAGTATACCTCCATGGCAATGTCAAAGTCAAAGGACATGTCAAAAGTATTTAACCTTCTTGGGACTCATACAGCAATGAAGCAGGGATCCATTCACTTGCTTCCTATTTGCGGTTCTTTCGCACATGTGGTATGAATCACATGCTACGGTGTTACTCTTACACTATAAGAGCGTATGTCGTTTTGATTCTCATCATTAACACCGTACAGACATGAGTTTAGATGCTCCCAGTATCTAAACCCAAATTCTTCTACTCCATTTATCTATCATGACGTCAATGTTGAAGAATTTGTTATCTGGCAATAGGCATCATGGAAGTGGATATCCAAGATTCGATCCACATTTATATTATGTCTTATTGGATCTCATCTCGATATACTACACTCTTATCGAGGTGACATAATTTGTGTTTCTTATCTACCATATTAGCATTCCTGCTGCTTTACTAGTGAACACAACTATCTCATCTTTGCATACTCTTCCTGAGTATCAAAGGCGGTTACTCGTGTGAGAGAGCCAACCTTACCTGCCTGTACGACATACTGGACATTGTATACCTTCATATAGACATATAAAATTTTATGAAGAAACATTTTCATTAATCATAAACATTACATAGTGTCTGCAAGTTTACATTTTATGCACCCCAATAGCCTTCACATGTTTGTCATACATTTCCTTGGCTATGGGTTTGGTTAGGGGGTCTGTGACCATAATCTTGGTCGAAATATGTTGTACAGTAACAACTTTCTGTGCTACATAATCTCTCACAAAATTATACTTTATATCTATGTGTTTGGTTTTGTTATGGTATTTGGGATCTTTCATATAGGCTATGGCCATGGTATTGTCACAATACACTAACACCGGATTTGTGCTTTCATTTCCAAATCCAAGATGTTCAATAAATCTCTTCAGCCATATAGCCTCTTGCATTGCTGAAGTGCATGCCACGAATTCAACTTCCATAGGATGTAGGGCAATGCACGTCTGCTTCTTGCTGCTCCAACATATGGCGCCATTGTTCAGCAAGAAGGTGTATCCTGAAGTCGATCTTCGTTCAACTTCATCTCCACCCAAATCAGCGTCAGAATATCCAACCAAGCGCAGATCGCTTCCTTGATAGAATAGTGCATAATTTGACGTGCCCTTCAAGTATCTCAAAATCCTTTTCACTGCTTTTCAATGTTGCTCACCGGGATTTGACTAGAATCTGCTAACCAGTCCAACTATGAAACAAATATCTGGCCTTGTACACATCATTGCGTACATTAAACTTCCAACGGCACTAGCATAGGGAACCCTTTCCATTTTCTTCTTTGTTGACTCAGTTTTGGGACACATATCAAGACTTAAGGTTACACTGAAGCTACTGGGGGTATCTAAGGGATTGCAGTCTCTCATATTGAATCACTCAAGAATTTTCTTGATGTAATTCTCTTGTGAAAGAGAGAGAATTCTTTTAGAGCGATCCCTTTGGATTTTAACTCAAAGTATATATTCTGCTTCACCCATGTCTTTTATCTCAAAATTCGATGATAACCATTCTTTAATAGCTAAGACCGACTTTACACTATTTCCAGCCAATAGTATGTCATCTACATATAAGGATAATATTACAAAATTACCCTCAAACCATTTAATGTAGACGCAGTGGTTCTCTTCAATCATTTGAAAGTCATAAGAGGTTATTACTCTATGAAATCTCAAATACCACTGTCTGGATGATTGTTTCAATCCATAAATGGACCTTTTGAGCTTACAAACTCTACTCTCCATTCATTTCTTAATGAAACCTAATGGTTGTTCCATATAGATTTCTTCATCCATATCACTGTTTAGAAATATGGTTTTTACATCCGTCTGATGCAGTGCTAGATCTAAACTATTTACTATTGCCAGAATAAGTCTTATAGAATTGAAACGTACAACAGGTGAAAAGGTATCCTCATAATCTATACCTTCCTGTTGTGTATACCCCTTTACAACTAATCGATCCTTGTATTTGTCAATTGATCCATCAACTTTTCTTTTAATTTTGAGAACCCATTGGTTCCCAATGGCTTTTCACCCTTTTGGTAGATCAACTAGTTCCCAAACTTGATTCTTCTTCTTAAATCAATTTCTTCCTCCATTGCATTCTTCCATTCATCCTTAGCAGGAACTAATAAGGCTACTTGCATAGAACGAGGCTCATCATCTCCATTTGGAGTAACAATAAGTGCCTCTCCTTCTATGGAGAAGCGTCTCCTAGGTACATTTCCCCTGTCACTCCTTCTTGTGGGAACTTCTTGTCTCTTTCGCTTCTCTTGTCTAGGCCTTTGTAAAGGCCTTTCTGAGCTCCCACTCAAGTCAATGTATTGAGATGATTGAGGATCATTAGTCTGAGTTTGTTCTGTACTGCCTTGTTCTTGTGTTTCATAAAGAGATACTGTACGATCAATATCTCCCCTGCTAGGAAATTCATTTTCTAGAAATACGGCATCTCTTGATTCAATTTCAATCACAATTCCATATTCGTTTTCACCTATGAAAACGTATCCTTTTGATTGCTTAGAGTATCTTATAAAGATACACTTTTTTCCTCTAGGACCCAATTTTCCATACCTATAGGAATCATTATGAATATACGCAGCAGACCCCCAGGGTCTCAGGATGTTTAAATCTGGCTTGCGTTTTGTCCATAACTCATAGGGTGTAGAAGTGACTGATTTTGAGGGCACACGATTAAGAATGAAGGTAGCCGTTTGTAAAGCATCACCCCAATATGCAATTGGCAAATGTGCTTGAGTCATCATTGACCTAACCATGTCTAGAAGAGTTCTATTTCTTCTTTCAACAACTCCATTTTGTTGTGGAGTGCCAGGGATGGTTAGTTGCCTAATTATTGCTTTTTCTTCACATAGCTCCTTAAACTGATCAGATAAGTATTCACGACCCCGATCAGTGCCTAAAGCTTTAACTTTACAATCCGTTTGATTCTCTATTGCATTCATGTACTGTCTAAAGCATTCAAGAGCTTCAGACTTGTGTGAGATCAAATAGATGTGACCATATCGCGAATAGTCATCAATGAAGGTAATGAAATACCAGGCTCCGTGTCTCGCCCTCACACTCATTGGATCGCATATATCAGAATGGATTAATTGCAACAGAATCTCAGCTCTAGTTCCCTTACCGAAAGGTTTCCTAGTTGCCTTACCAGCTAGACAATTCTCACATAAAGACATTTCTATATTCGAAATTTCACCCAGCAAACCTTCTCTAGCTAGTTTAATAATTCTATTTTGGTTAATGTGTCCTAGTCTAGCGTGCTAGATATTCATGTCAACAGTTATATTGGAGGAAATAACAAACAGTCATGCACATTAAAATTACCAACAATATCCATAACAAAGAAATTTCTAGAAAGGAAAGCTAAACCATAAAAGGTCTTGTTGCTAAAAATGTCTGCAACTTTGCCATGAAAGTTTACATCAAACCCATAATCTAATAAACAAAGTACTGAAACTAAGTTCCGTCAGATGTCAGGTGCATGAAGAATATCATGTAGGATCAAAGTCTTCCCACCACGTAAAGGTAATTTGCAGGTGCCAATTCCTTTGACTTCGATCTTTGCATTGTTGTCCACGTAAAACCATTTGCTTAGATGAGGCAACCGACGGTATTCCACGAAGGATCCCCGATCCCTCGTCACATGGTCTGTTAAGCTTGAATCCAAAATCCAAGAAGAACAAAGAGGTTCTGTTAGAAAAGAAGTACTTAAAACAAAAGAAATGTGTGAATTCACATAATCCACTAGTACCTTTTCACAGTCATTTAGCGCGGTACAGTCCCATGCGAAGTGACCCATTTTCTGGTAGGCGTAACACTTGACCTTATTCAGGTCAACTTTCTTCTTGCCACCCTTCTTTCCTTTCTTCTTGAATTGCTTTCTGCTCTTTTTGAAATTAGAGCCATCATTCTTGCCTTTCTTTTGAGATTTCTTGCCCTTTTTGGAATCGGGATTTGCATTAGAAGGACCAGCATTTTCAGTGTAGTAGGCTTGACTAGAAGCCTTATACGCTGCTAGGCGTTCATCCTTAAGCTCAAGATGTTTCACTACATCATCAAAAATGACGATGTTGTCATTATGAGTTAAGTTCACTTTCATGTGCTCCCAGCTAGAAGGAAGCGATATGATTACAGCCTAAACTTGCTGTTCATCAGTCAAGGTGTGTCCAGCTTCCTGAAGTTCTCTGATCATGTTGGACATCTCTCTCAGATGCTACTTCATAGGAGTATTTGTTCTAAGCTTGTAGGTATCAAATTTTATTGTCAACCTTCTAAGCTTAGTGGTTGATGTGCCACCAAACCTATCCTTGAGTGCAGCCCACATAGCCTGAGCAGTTTGGTATTTCTCATATTGACACATCAAGTCATTCTCCATTGTGCTCAATAAGGTGACTCTTGCAATGCTGTTCTTCTTCTTCCACGCTTGGTAAACTTCCAAGTTTCTCCTGTGCTGAATAGTAGTCCCAGCTTCAGGTTCCACTAAAATAGTGGTTAGTGGTTCAACAGCCTCCTGTTCCTCCAAAATGTACTGCACCTTACGGTGCCAGATGTCCCAGTTGCAGCCATTCAGTTTCTCCCCCTTATTTAGTTTAGCAATGATCCCTTTCGTGGCCATTTGTCAATTCTGAAGTGACGTTTTTCACATTTAGAAACGTTGTTCTCTTTAAGAGAATGTAACTAAATGATTATGTAGTATAGCACGGTATACAAATATAATCAGGAGAATACGTTTGTACCTCCCATCAAACAAATACTAGCAACTTATTATTTTCCAAAAAAAAAATTCATATAAGTACTTTAAATAAATCATCAGTTTTTAAAAGTTTCACCTTCTAAAAGCTCCCACTCATCATGGATACATGGTATCATAATGCACAATTAAAAATTAGCATTGTATGACAAACATAATTCATTACATGAAAATAATACCATGTCCATACATATAACATACAAACAATAATATTTAGAGTCATATTCTCAATACAAACAGCATAAACGGAAATAGTAATATAATATACCATTAAATGTCAGAACAATAGTAATCAATGATGGCTTTCCTTAGTTTCCTAAAGAATCTTTTCTTTTTCTTCATGAATCTTGTTGTTTTCGTCATAACATCAACCCAAGCAATAGTCATTGAAAATGTGCCCCTTGCCCTTACAGCCGCACGGTACTTCATCATTATGCTCACGTAGAACTCTGCACTCTTTTTGTCTTTTATGCTTTCTACATAATTCGTAATGATTGAGTATATGATTTTATATTATTTATTCTAGCTGTTTTGTCCACGCCAAGTTCAGCTATTTTCTCAGCCATAGCAGCAGAATATGGTTGATCGATCTCTTCTTCCAAATTTTGAGGTTCATCAGGACAGGAGGGCACATACTTAGGTCCAAAGTCAGAGTAGACCACTTGAGGTTCCACTGGAACAGGCTCCAGAAAACCTTCTTCAGGATCTTCCTCAAAAAATTCATATTTTTCAGGTTCCTCTTCGGGATCCTCTTCAGGATCATCCATATAAGCTTGATCGTCCACAAACTCAATGCTCAATGACCCATACTCAAGTGTTTCAGTGCTGTTAGAAGCCTCTTGCTTCATTTTTGACCTAAATAAACAAATGTAAGTCATTATCATGATTTTAGGTATTTTTAAATGTATAAAAAACACTTAAATAAGCACTAAAACCTCACAAATAGATCCCATGCGCCCCGAGAAGAAAAAAAATATTGGAAAAATAAAAATTGGATAAAACCCACTCTCGTTGGAGGCGCGTGTAGTACATGCGCCACTCTTCAGCCCTTCAATTGTCACACGCGCCGGCTAGTTGGACTTCACGCGCTGCCTGCAATCAGTCTATGTCTGGCACGTGTCAATCGGGTCTGCCACGTGGCCACACGCGCCATGTGGCGTTTCTGTCCCTTTTAATTTTTTTTTTGGTTTGAGGGGTCGGGTTGGGCCTTTACCCACCGACCGGATCTGTTTTTTTTTGTTGGGTTTTGGGCCCCTGATGGCTCAAAAACCTTTTTTTTTTGAAATATTAATACAACGGATTAGGTTGGGCCGAGAACCCGATCCATTTTTTTTTTTTAAATTCTTTGCACCGAATCGGGTTGGGTCGTTGACCCGATCCAGAATTTTTTTAATTAACAAGCGCAAAACGGCGCCGTTTTGGAGTTGCTGGAGGTTGTCTTCAACCTCCAGCGACAACCTCCAGCTGGGTCGACCCAGACCTGGTTTCAGGCGCGGGTCGGGTCCGTCGACCTGGTACCTTCTCTCCTCCATAACTTCACCATCCGGCGTTCGTTTTACGCGTTCTTGGTGTCCATCTTCATCGTTTTTCCGAGAGCTACGCAATGTGATTATTTTTAAACCCTAGAAAGCTCGTTTTATGGTGACCCAATTCAATTCTCTTTTTGGTCTGATGATTCTTTTTCCGGATTTCACACAACCTATTGGTACTCTTGTTCTATAGCATTAGTATATGTTTTATGATGCTTTTTCAATATTCTAATGCTCATAGAATCAAGACATTATCATACAACCGAAGTGCTCCGAAAGTAGATTGCATAGTAAAGCACCGAAAAAAAAAAGATAAACGCAGAACAAAGTGAGTTCAAGCACAATTTCATATTGTCGTTTAAACACATGAACCGAAACTCAATCTCATACAGAAAAATATACATGAACCGAATCATATACTCTCATGTATCATGAAATTAGACTACCGTACATGTATATCATGAACATAAAATGAAAAAATTGATGGACAGTAAACATTTAAGAACACATACGCACAGCAGAAGCAACATTCAGGATTGATAAAAACCTAAATGCTTTGATACCAATGTCACATTTCGGGCGTATCTGAAGTGTCGTTTGGAATTCTTTCGGTACCCACGCGAGTCGAATCACCAGGATTTCGACTACATCACAAAGCAAATGCACAAGGAGAGAAGAGAGGAGAAGAGAGTTCTTCAAAGAATGTTTTTCTCTCTGTATGTTGTCTGTTCTGCGTTCTGTCATTTACACATACGCAGCCAAAATCAACTGTTCCCCCCAAAACCTGCGGGGAAACTGTTCCCATCATGTTTCAATTTCAAACCCTTGGGAATATTACCTATAAATGCCCCACATTCTTTTGGATATTTTATTTGGCCCCAAAACCTTAAAACTTAATGGGTTTGGGTTTTGGGCCTAATCCACCAAGGGTGGACCAAGCCCAATTTCCAACAACTACTTTAGTTTTATTAATGCCTACTTGAGTTCAGTAAATCCCACAATGATTTAGGAACTCTCCCATACTTTAAGAATCCATGGAGGAGTCCATGCCCTATGTGTAACCATTTCTTACTTTAATTTTACCATTGACTACTTTAATTTTTTTTATTACCTACGTGAGTTTCGTAAATTCCAAAAACAAATTAGGAACTCCCTCACCCTTGAAGAATTCATGGAGTTCCTATGCCTAACTAGTTCCTATTTTAAATTCACGATTTACCGCTAAGTTTCATAATTTCCCACTTGATTTTCGAAAATCACAACCATGTTTTGTTTTTTTGTAATTTATTCCATATAACTCAGGGATAGTTGCGGTTTTTGCAAATATTTTAATATTCTAAATTCCTCCAACTAGTCTAACATAGTATTTTGCATATTGAACACCCTAATTTGGCTTTTAGTAATTTTTATAGTATTTCTATGGGATTTTCCCCAAAAAAGGGTAAAGTGGATAAAGAATAATTATCTAAAATATTTTAGTACATATGTTACATTACAAAAAAATTGACTTTCAGCGACTACTTTCAGCAGCGACTATTAAAAGTCGCCGTCGAAACCATACTGAAAGTCAATTTCAACTTATTTTATTTTTAAAATTTATTAAAAATTAAAAATTATTAATTTTATTTTTAAAATAATATTTATAATATTAAAATATTATTTATTAAATAATTATATTTAATATTAATTATTAAAATTATATTATTATTTATTAATATTATATTTAAAATTTTCTACTAAAATAATATTTTTGATATTATTATATTAGTTATTATTTTATTTTATATAAAAATAAATTATCTGTTAGTAATATTATATGTATCATTTTATATTAAAAATAATATTTATAATATTAAATTGTTACTTATTAAGTAATTTTAATTAAAAAATGGTTAATTAAATATATAAATACTTTTTTACATTTTTATTTAATTTATCATTATTTTTAATAATATTATATATAATTAATAATTAATTTATATATATATATATATATATGTATATATATAACTTATAAATTAATTAATTATATGTGTGTGTATGTATATGATAATATTATATATATAACAATATGTAATAATTTAACACAGGTTCATTTCGGCGCAACTAGTAAAAGCACGCGTGTAAAGACGTCGGCACCATGAGGTCGCGGGTTCGAGCTAGAGGAGAAGCACTTTCAGGAATTATGTGACATCGACATGTGGAAGCACGAGGAGCCGACACGTGGCAGCGTGTGGAGATGACATGTGGCAACAAGTGGAGGAGAGAGACACATGAAATTTGTATTTTTTTTAAAAAATTGTGACGGAATTTGTAATTTAAAAAAAAAATTACACTTTCAGTGGCGACAAAAGTCACCATTGAAACTCACCTTTAGTCGCCACTGAAAGGCAACAAAAGTCGCCGCTGAAAGTTACTTTTATCGACGACAATTTACTTTCAGCGACAGTTGCATAGGCGGCTACCTTTTTGTCGCCATTAAAAAACTTCAGCGGCAACTTTTAGCCTAAGTTGCAGCCGAAATTCATTTTTTTTGTAGTGTTATCTTTTTATTGTCAAATTTGAACAAAGAATTTATTTGGCAATCTTTTCTAAATAAATATTTTGAATTAAAATATAATTGATTCTTTGTTACTAAAATGTTTTATGGTGATCTTTCTGATCTTTGATCAAGTATCCATTAGTTGGCTATATTTCACAGTCAAGAATGAAAGAAACCAATTTCATATTGCATTAACACCAATTCCTTAATTATACTCACATTTCATGATCAAATAGACGTAGAATTTAGAGAAGGGAAGGGAATAAAAAGTGCTGATGGACATTTAAATATATTTGAGATAGTCAATTTTCAAGATAATCAAATAAATTGTTAAAAATCAAGAATAAGAAAAAGCATTAAGGACTTACAATATTTTAAATTTTAACTTTTTTCTGTTTTCAAAAAATCTCAATAAATACATTTTTTTAACTTTTTACGCTCTAAGCCTCAAAAGAAAAAATCCTTTCAGAAAAAAAAAAACTCCCCTTGACTACGTGGAGAAAATTTTTTAACTAGGTAAAACACAGTAGATAGGAGAAGGAAATAAAAATGAATAGAAATCACATTTGAGTATTGACAGTTGTACTAAAATGGCTTATCCACTGGCAGGAAAAAAAAAGGCTTATCCAAAAAAAAAAGTTGGTACAATCATATTAATATTCACATAATATTGTATCTTATTGACATATTGGGATAAAGATTGTTAGTTTTTAAGTCCTCTGAGCAAGGTTGTTCGCTTACTTGGAAACAAAATCCTTGAAATTCGGGGGGGGGGGGGGGGGATTATCCCATCCTAAATGGCCAAATGTGAATTATAATTGTTAAATAAACGGTCTTTGGTTACATGCCTGTTTAAAGAAAAACTTTATCAACAAGTTTATAACTTCATAATTTGGCTATTTATATGGCTTTTTCAGTTTTACCACGACAATATAAATAGCCCTCAGTGTAATGAGGTTTCACCATCTCATACAACTCTACTAGACATTGTTGCATCGAACGAGAGAGGGGGGAAACAGGCCTATAAGAAATTCAAGGAAGAAGAATTAAATATGGACGCAAATTTGAGTATTATTTATATTTATGCTACATTCTTATTACTGGCACCTTCAATTATAGCTCAGCCTGTGGTTTTTGACATAACAAAATATGGTGGAGCACCTAATGGAGATCTGACATCAGTGAGTATTATGTTTTGAAATCCCAGTTTGAAAGTTCACTCAAAAGATAAATTTGGAACAAAAGAATTAGTCTGTTTTTTATACAACAAAAGAATGGGTGTGTTACCAATTGATTTTGCAATATACTGTCCCTTTCTTCTGTAGTGATGGATTCATAAGATTCCCCTCGCAAAACTTGCATGACAAGTTTTTGATGAATTTTCTTATGAAAAATAAGTTTTTCCGCCATAAATTCTTGTTTTGTGGTTATATGCTAGGTATATCTGCCTACAAAAACTTTTTAACAATTATATTTTTATGGAAATACAATTAACTTGTTCATTTATGTTGATTAGAGCTTGGAGAGAGCTTGGAAAGCGGCATGTGAATCAACAAGTGCAAGCAAAGTTGTTGTGCCAAAAAATACATATAATTTGAGACAAATAGAGCTAAACGGTCCTTGTAAGGCTCCAATTGAGCTTCACGTTGAAGGCAACATTGTAGCACCAAAAGACCCTAATCAATTCAATGGAGATGCTCAGTGGCTTAGATTTGGTTACATTGATTCCTTTACCTTATCTGGTGGTGCCACTTTTGATGGTCATGGTTCAACGGCTTGGAAGCAAAACAATTGCCATAAAACTTGGAATTGCAAAAAGCTTTCCATGGTAATTAATATTTGTACACGTTTCTAAAATTCAAAAACATGTCTTGAATTCCTTATATCATCATTTTCTTGAATTTCTACTTGAAATATGATTGTAAGAGTATGTTTTAACACGACAAATCACATAATGAGCAAAATTATTCATACGGTAATAATTACTTAGCCTCTTCTTAAAATGAATATATATAAATCAATGATGTACAAATTGTTTTAAAAGTCTAACTTTCTTTTAAATCCCTTCCAGAATTTCGGTTTCAACTTCATGAACAATTCGATCATCCGGGGCATAACGTCAAAAGATAGCAAACACTTTCATGTGAATGTTCTAGGTTGCCGGAATATCACATTCAGCAAATTTTCCATCGAAGCCCCAGCAGAGAGCCCGAATACAGATGGAATCCACATTGGGAGATCAACACAAGTGAGAATACTTCACTCAAACATTGGAACAGGAGATGATTGTATCTCATTGGGTGATGGAAGCAGACAAGTGACTGTTGAGGACGTGACTTGCGGGCCTGGCCATGGCATTAGTGTTGGAAGCTTGGGAAAATATGAATATGAAGAACCTGTAGAAGGTTTGATAGTAAAGAATTGCACTTTCAAAAGCACAGACAATGGTGTAAGAATCAAGACTTGGCCTGGTACTTCAGTAAAAATCCCAGTCTCTCGATTGCGTTTTGAGAATCTTGTCATGATTAATGTCACCAATCCTATAATCATAGACCAAGAATATTGTCCATGGAACCAATGCTCAAAAAAGGTATGTAGCTCTCTCTCTCTCTCTCTCTCAATGCTTGCATATTCATACATGTATGAAATGGTAAACACTATGAAAGTAAATTAAATCTTAAACAAGCGTTTTAAAATGCACATGAGCATTTCAAAATATTTTTAATTTATCGAATGAAAAAAGCTGTGTCTGTGGCATAAACGTAGGAATTATGTGAGGATATCCATCTAATCTTATTGTGTGGTTCTTTTTTCTTTTTTTTTTTTTGGTGTATCATATTTTCTGAGTTTTCCTTCATATTTTCTAACTACTTTGTTTTTCCTTTTTCCTTTTTTCTTACATTTTGAGCTGCTACAACAGACTCCATCAAAAGTGAAAATAAGTAGAGTTTCCTTCAACAACATTAGAGGCACATCAACAACAAAAGTAGGAATGATTCTAATTTGTAGTAGTGGTGTACCTTGTGAGGAAGTTAAACTCACAAATATTAATCTCAGATTCCAAGGGACTCATGCAATTGCTACTTGTAAGAACATCAAACCCCAAGTCTTTGGGAATGTACCAATATGTACTCCTTAATTAACATGTATTATTTTCCTCAATTATGAAATAAAAATTCAATTTTATTTTAAGGTTTTATTGTCCTTTATCACTTTGCTATTTTTTGGTTTAAGAAAATTATTGCGAAATTTAATTTCATCAAATTAAATTTATAATTTTTTAACACATCATCGTCCAAATCTTGGAAAAGTACCAATCTCAAAAGGATGCAAATGCAAATAATGAAATGGATAGAGTGATCAATAACAGAATAAAATACTCCCATCTCCTCATTTTTTTTTGTTGGTCATTTTCGTTGATGTTTTAATATCTTAGTCATCAAGACTTGATATCTATTTTTAACAACTTACGAAAACGTCTACTAAAATCAAAACTAAAAGTTATTACACAAACATCTTGTTAATTTCGTATTTCTTTTTTCATCCCATGTTAAGCTGTCATAAATAATTCACCAAATTTAATTCTTTTTTTTTTTGGTTAACCAGTATATCTTTCCCTAACAAATATATTTATGGGTTATTGGTCATTTTTAACCAAAAAGTTTTCGCGAATGAGATGTTGATATTCGAATTTTTTTTTTAATAGCTCAATGTTGTCCAAAACTGTTTAACAACAACAATAACGGAAGATGATACACTCAAAATCTTTTTTCCCTTTTTTTTTTCAGAATCCCATATCCACTCTCAGATCAAAAAATAAATCATTCAGATTTAATATTTTCTAAAACTATTATTTTAGTATTTTATAATTTCATTTTTTAAAATTTTGTTGTGTTGATATAATGAATTTTGTAGATAAGATTTTCACAGTTTAAATTTATTTATTTATGTTTAAAATAATAATTTTATAAAATATAAAAAGTGAATCATTTATTTCTTTTTGATCTGAGGTATAGATGGGATTCTAAGAAGAAAAGAAGACAAAAGATTCTGAGAGAACCTAAAGCCCCAACAACCAAAAACTTGATAGGGAAAATAATTATAGCCTAAGACTATGTAAGTATACGGAAAGTCAGTAAAGTACTGTTCCCATGATGACTTGATACTAAAAATTCAGTTGAGCAATGATTTTACACTTTTATTTAGGTTGAGCAACCCAAATTCACTTTAAATAAATGAAAAGAAGTTAAAACCAAAATAAATGAATTAACTACCTCAATTATCAATTATCAAAAGAGCAACTCAGAGTCACAAATCCCTTATTAACTTCATAAACCTTAACTTCACTAATTTAATTAGCCTTAATGTTAATTTTGTTAATCATGAGTATAAATAGGTATAAGTGTCTGTCGGTCTACCCATAACCCTCTTTTAAGTATAAATTGTTATGTCTAACATAATTACTCAAAAGGCAAGATAACTCGGACATACTCTTCAACAATTATATGGGGCCCTTAGGTACATGTCTATCCTAAGCGCAAATTAAATCATAATCTAATATCATATTACTTAATCTCAGAGTCTAATTAAAATTCCTTTCGTCACACTCCTGTAGAAGACACTTTTAACGACTGTTTTTACACCCTTTAGACGACTGTTTTTAGGGGGACATTTATGTGAGTGTCGTTGAAAATTCAAGAAAAGACGATTGTTGTTAAACAGTCGTAGTAACAGAGTTACAATGATTGTTTTGCTAAAATTGTTATGTACAACGATTGATTTGTTTAAAACAGTCATTGTAACTATACGTTTTTTCTTTAAAAAAAATTTACGTTTTTCTCCTTACAACCACCAATGCCATTGGAAAAGCACCAACCCAGACAATTACATTTTGATCAAGGTAAATCCTAATGCTCAAATTCATATTCAATGATGGCCAGTTACTAAATAGATAAAGCTAAACAAGATTAAGTAACCAAAATTAATATTAATCATAACTAAACAATGAAAAAAAAGTCTGATCCACCCATAAGTCCATAGCTCCTCTAAGTTGCACAACAAACCAATTAAATATAACTAAAGAAAAGTAGCAACACATTCATAATCCAAAATCTCGAGAAAAATGACAAACTATTGATTCAAAGCCTTATCTTTAAGCTTCAAATGCTCCTCTATCCCAACAGTCCTGTCGTCCTCTTGTGTATAAGAAGAAGAATGAAACTCAAACTCCTCTTTTTCTATTTTCTTGTGATTTAGGACGATGATGGATGATGTTGATAATTGAATGCCGCTGCCTCGCCCCTTCTTCTTAAACAATCATGCATTTCTTGTGCTTTAGGTTTTCCTTCTTTTTATTCCCAAAATCACCGCTTCTAACAATAAAAAAGAAGAGGAAACAACAACAACAACACTAATGGCACGGCGTCTCCCCAAAGGTCCCCAGCGGTGCTATCCTAGTTTCACCCTGTACGTCCCTCACTAGGCATGAACTGTCCCCCCTCATGAGGATTTAATACGCCTCCCCACATCCTCGAACCCTCGCTAAATTCTGTCACCAATCCATCTCTAATTTCGTGATTAAAAATTAGTGACAGAAAAATTTCATCACTAATTTCCGTTTGCAATTCGTCTCTAATTTCTATCACAAATAGTTAACTTTTTTAATAATTATAAATTTGTTAAATAATTTAAATTTTAAATTAGTATAAATGTATAATATAAATATTAAAATAAATAAATAAAATTATTAATTCATATTTATTTTTGAAATTGAAATTATAATATAATATATTTGAATTTTTAATAATGTATTATATACAAATAAAAATACAAATTTTATAAATACAAACAAAAAAATAAAATATATAATAAAATGAATGAAAAAGATATTAATAATAAAAATTTAAGTAGAATATTTACATAAAATAAAATAAGAAAACTAAATTCAAATATTTAATAATATATTAAATTTTGTATTTCTAATTTTGTTTGCAAAGCAATATATATATATATATATATATATGATTTTGCATTTAAATTACACATGTTCTTCTTAGCTTAACTGGCAAAGACACTGACATGCACATGAGAGGTCAAGGCTTTGAATCCCAACTTGGTCACAAAATGCAACCAATTTGTGACTTGGACACGTGGCGCAATATAGAGGGTGACATGCTGATTGAACCATATTTTTATGTAATATTTCATAATTAAATTCAGATTTTTAATGGATTTTATGGGACATCATTGCATTATTAAGCATTAATTTTGGTTAGAGACAATTATTTTGAACTAATGGTAATTAGGGGTAAAATAGTCACAATTTATTAATTATTTTTATACAATTGTCCCTTGAACTTTTGATGCTACCTTGTGCTTAATTTTACATTGTAGGTGTTAAAGAAGAAATTGAGGATTTTGGAAGTTCAAATTAATTAATTAGAGGGAATTGGGCTAATGTTGAGATTTGAGAGGAGCTGTGGGTGACTTGGGTCAAGAGAAGAGACAAGGCTTACATTAATTTTGGAACTGGGCTGGAAAATGAGACAATCAAGCAAGCCCAATATATATAAAAAAAAGAAAGAAACAGATCCAGTAGTATTTGGGCTGCTGAAAAGAAAAAAAAAAAGAGAATAAAGCCCAAAACGCACACAGACCCGACAGCATTTTTGGACATAGCATTTGGATATGACTATTCGGACATGAAGACCCGAGACGCAGCTGAGGATCCGGAAAGGTTTATGCAGAAGCTGAGAGTTTGGGGGATGGGGAGCGCCACGTGAGAGAGGGAGACAGACCTGGGGGAAGAGACTGGAGAGAAGAGAGGGACGCAAGTTGGGGGCGGCTGAGATCCGGGAGACCTGAGAGGCGGAGCTGGCACTACTACCACCAATGCTTCTCTGCACTTCACACAGCCACCTCCGTTCATCTTCCTTTCACGTCCCTTTATTTTCATCATCGATCACCACCCACCTCCTTCACCAACTCCGATACTCTTCCTCTCTTAACACCATACCTTCCTCCACCGTCTAACACTATCACAGCGTCCACCCTTCCTCTGTTTCAGACTGTGAGCCACTCCCCTTCTCTAACCGTCATCATCTTCTCAGCATGACCATCACCATCGTCCTTCCTCTGTTTTGACCTTAACACCCATCATTCTCCATTGCCCAGACCGTGACTCTCCCTCTTTTCCATTATTTCCTTCACACCGACAGATCCATCTTGATCCTTGTCCAGCACCACCGTCATCATTCCTTCCATATTCCCTCTAGTTTCATTCATTCTCATCCTCCAAGAGACCCACGGTTTCTGCTTCTTTTCCTATTCAAATCCACTTTGTTTTCATTCTTACATTTTGGCAACAGCTTCTCCATGGTTTTCAAGGCTGTTTGTGAGATTATCATGAGCTGAGCTGTGACAGTATCTATGAGAGGCTGATCTTTCTTGCTTCTTGGTGATTGACCGATTGTGGCTTGAGCAATTGTGCTTACATAGGGGAGTTCTTTGATTTAATCTTATGCTTAGACTATATATTTGATTTCCTTGTTTAGGTTAATCATTGTGTGGTTTTAAGACTTGGATTGCTGTTATGTATTCATGTGGATTAATCATTGTAGTTTTAATTGGATGATGTATCTTGATGTTCATTTTGATATATATCTTTTGATGTGCTTGATGAAATTATGTTTGCTATCATGTTATTGATTGGTAATCATTGTTGATTTTAGCTCTTGAATGGTTCGTTAGAACATTCTAATTGAGAAGAATAATTTGCATCACTCCAATTTTAATTACACATTAAGTGGGTTTAAACAATACCTCAAGAGGTAGTAGTTAACTATGTTTGTAGGGGCTACTATTAATTGAGAATATTGGACTTAAGTGTTATCTTGAGGTTGTTCTTGAGACTTAATGAAATTTGAACTCCTATGATTTGTTTAGCAAGGATTGCTACTTTCTTCATCACCAAGATTCATTTTATCATATTATCCCTTTTTAATCCAAATCTTTTCTTTATTATTTTTCAAAATACAAAAAAAAGTAGGAATAGTTTTATTTTCATAAATTTTAATTTCTAGAAAAAAACCAATTTCAGAAATCCCCTTTCTAACCATGTTTATAACACTTAGATTTTCCTAGGGTAGTCAAAATAAATGGCTCATTGATAAACTATTATTTTTTTTTCAGAATCCCATATCGATTCTTAGATCAAAAAATAAATGATTCAAATCTAATATTTTCTAAAACTATTATTTTAGTATTTTATAATTTAATTTTTAAATTTTGTGTGTGTTGATATAATGAATTTTGTAGATCAGGTTTTTACAGTTTAAATTTATTTATTTATGTTTAAAATAATAATTTTATAAAATATAAAAACTGAATCATTTATTTATTTTTATCTGAGGTATAGATGGGATTCTGAGAGAAAAATGTGACAAAAGATTCTGAGAGAACCTAAAGCCCCAACAACCAAAAACTTGATAGGGAAAATAATTATAGCCTAAGACTATGTAAGTATATGTGCTGTATCAAGTAATAAAGAGTGAGTAAAGTATCGTTACCATGATGACTTGATACTAACAATTCAATTAAGCAATGATTTAAAAGTTTTATTTAGGTTGAGCAACCCAAATTGACTTTAAATAAATGAAAAGAACTTAAAACCAAAATAAATGAGTTAACTACCTCAATTATCAATTATCAATTATCAAAAGAGCAACTCAGAGTAAAAAATCCCTTATTAACTTCATAAATCTTAATTTAACTAATTTAATTAGCCTTAATGTTAATTTTGTTAATCTTGAGTATAAATAGCTATAAGTGTCTGTCGGTTTACTCACAACCCTCTCTTAAGTATAAATTGTTATGTCTAACATAATTACTCAAGAGGCAAGATAACTCGAATATACTCTTCAACAATTATATGGGGCCCTTTGGTATATGTTTATCCTAATCACAAATTAAATCATAATCTAATACCATATTACTTAATCTCATATTCTAATTAAAATTCCTTTCATCAAGCTAAATCCTAATGCCCAAATTCATATTCAATGATGGTCAGTCACTAAATATATAAAGCTAAACAAGATTAAGTAACCAAAATTAATATTAATTATAACTAAACAATGAAAACAAAGTCTGATCCACCCATAAATCCATAGCTCCTCTAAGTTGCACAACAAACTAATTAAATATAACTAAAGAAAAGTAGCAACACATTCATAATCCAAAATCTCAAGAAAAATGACAAAGTATTGATTCAAAGCCTTATCTTTAAGCTTCAAATGCTCCTCTGTCCCAGTGTCTACTCTAATATCTTCTCTTCTCCACAGTCCCGTCGTTCTCCTATATATGTAGAAGAAGAAGAATGAAACTCGAACTCCTCTTTTTTCTCTTTTCTTGTGATTCAAGACTATGATGGATGATGTTGATAATTAAATGCCGATGCCTCCCCCTTCTTCTTAAACAATCATGCATTTCTTGTGCTTTAGGTTTTCCTTATTTTTATTCCCAAAATCACCGCTTCTAACAATAAAAAAGAAGAGGAAACAACAACAACAACTTTAACGGCACAACGTCTCCCCGAAGGTCTCCAGCGGTGCTGGCCTGGTTTCACCCCGTAAGTCCCTCACCAAGCAGGAACTGTCCCCCCTCATGAGGATTTAATACGCCTCCCCACGTCCTCGAACCCTCGTTATATTCCGTCTCTGATTCCATTATTAAAAGTTTTCCATCTTTTGACAAATCCCTTCAACATATGCAGCTCTTTGCTTCAGTTGATCATTTTCCAACTCTAGCTTTGTTACCCTACCGATAAGATTAATAACCATTTCAGGTTTTGGAACTCCTTCATTGGCAATTTGAGCTTCTTCTGCATTTTCTGGCATGACCCAAGAGCAATATTTGCACCTCCTTGTTGCACATGTTGCATATATCTTGCCACGATTCTTGTCAGACTCCGATATTTGTATAGATGCTCTCTGGTTGCATAAGCAGGTCCTATTTTGATATCTTAATTCTTGCATTATTATACTCTGACCCACACTTGAAGAAGAAACCTTAAAGTCTGCCAATCAAAGTATAAATCTACACAAACCAGCTAGTCATCTTCATGGGACAATACAACACTGTTAGGGATATTAAATCATTAATTGATTAACCGCTCATGGCCTCTATGAATAAGGGTCTTAGCATGTGATTTAAGATGTGTAGAGTAGTTTGAATCCTGTTGGTTTAACCCAGAGTAGAAGAAACTATGCATGTTTCCAAACTCCATAATAAACAGGAAAACAATGCAAGCTCGTTAAGCTCGAACGAAAATGGTAGAGAAATCAATAAATGAATAAATGAAACAACCTTTGAGTTGGTTTTGCAAATGATCAATCTCTTACACGAAGGGGTCAGGTTGAACAAGACGAAGATCTTCTGAAACACGATGTACTTCGTACCAGAAGTTGAGTGCCAATACAAAAGGTAGGAAGCTTCAGTGAGAGTACAAAAGCAAATCAAGCCCTTGGAAGATAAAAAGTCACGAAATAAAAATTAGAAAATGATTTTAAGAGAATTTAAAGCATTTACTAGAAGTTGAAGGTCAGATATTGCGAGATCCTCCACACGGCAACAAATGAGTCACCTCTATCATCTATACCCTCCTATTCCTCCTTCTACAACTCGCGTGCGGAGGAAGGACATTCGGCGATTTGGAGGATTAGGGAGCGAGGAGACGAAGGTCATGACTCGAAGAGAGGGAGGAGACTGAGGAGCTAGGGTGTTGATTAACTGGCTTCAGAAATAAACAGCCCGGAAAGAAACGAGACTTCTCATTATACACAACAAAATATTTTTACATATCTACCACTGTACAACTACACTACTCTCTTATATATAACAAGGGTCGTATCAAGGCAATACAACAATCTACAGATCACCTGCGCTACTAATATACATACACACTTAAAGTCCACAGCTTTAGACTAAAGGACAACATACAATAAAACACAATAATCACAGTCTTATTTCTACACTTCCCTCGAGTTGGGGGTCAAAGATGTTCATTGCTCCAAACTTGCACAACATGTTCCTTTGCACATCACCACTCACTGACTTTGTCAAAAAGTCCACTTGTTGGTTAACATGTCGCATATGCCTCAAATCTATGTCACGTTTTTGCCACTTTTCTTGTCCGAAGTGGGACATAGTTATCCAATTGAGTGAATCCTAGCCACCTGATTACTTTCCAAATTATTGCCATTCATATAGTTCAATGAATATCCTTTAATTTGTAGATTAGAAAGTGGTCCTGCAATATTTCATGATGGGTATAGCAGACTCAGATCATGGGCATATAGTTCATTGGATTTGTACAAGGTAAAATGCCAATTAGTTACTTTCTCACCTGAATTTAACTTTTGAAACCGTTCTGTTCAGTTTCTGCTGTTATTACATTTTTCGCCTTGTCCTTGCAGCATGAATTATTGCGTGTGCTTTATCCAGTGTTTATTCATTGTTTTATGGATCTTGTGGCAAAAGGGCATATTCAAGAAGGTATACATAAGTTATCATATGCACTATTTTTTTGCCCCTTACACATATTGCAGATTTTCCAATACGAGTGGGCCATGTGATTTGCATTTTTTTGCTTTGTGTTTATATGCTTGTGGTTGTTATCCTCTCAGCTCGGACTTTTTCAATACCTTCCGTAAAGACCATGATATGTTGCTCTTACGAGACCTTCAGAAGTTGGAAGGTGTTCTTTCGCCTTCTCATCTGCAGGTTGATTGCCACCTTAAATTTGCCATTTCTAGTTCCTTCTGTTGTTGGATCATTACCTTTGAATAATCTGACAATGTTGTTACTCAGGAAATGAAATTTGCTCATTCACTTCGACAGAGCAAATTCAACATAAAGATATGTGAGGTAATTTCTCGATTCTTCTGGGTTAGTCTGTCAGATATGCTGTAATTTAAATTTGACCAACATGCAGGTATGATTAAAATAATTGGCTTGTTTAGTTCCACATTGTTATTTGTTATTGTATGTTATTGTTCTGTTCTACTCTCACCATTGTGGATGAGGTTTGCTTGAAGACATAAAGTCATGAGCTGTTTGAAGAATAACAATATATTCATCAATCCCAAAATAAGTCTGGAAATCTGCTCAAATTGATTAATCATTAATTTATTTCCCTTTGCTTTAATACAAGTATATGTTGTTTTGTAATTTCCATTATAAGGAATTGTCCTTTCATTTTTAACTAAAAAGGTTGAGCTAAATGATTGAGAGATGATGAGTTAATGTTTTGCCAGTATTTGAGATGCGCTCTGCAAGTATATGGGTCGTGCCAAGTAATAAAGTGATAAATAGAGTATTGTCCCACAAGGAATCAATCAATTAATTTTTAGGTATTAAAATCTCAATTTCTTTTAAGTCAAACGAATCTAGTTATGAGTAAATTCAAAGCAAATTAATTAAATAAAACTATTAATATCAAACACAACTTAGATTCACTAATCCCTCACTAGCTCCCTAAATCTTAAATCCATTTAACTAGTTAATCTAAAATATTAATTTTGTTAATCTCGAGTATAAATAGCTATAAGTGCCTGTCGGTTCACTCACAACCATCTCTTAAGTATAATTTGTTATGTCTAACCCAATTACTCAAGAGGCAAGATAATTCAAACACACTCTTCAACAATTATATGGGGCTATTAGGTATATGTCTATCTTAATCGCAAATTAAATTGTAATCTAATCCTATATTACTTAATCCCAGAGCCTAATTAAAATTTCCTTTGTCAAGGTAAATCCTAATACTCAAATTCAAATTTAATGGTGACCAATCATCAAACAGACAAAACAAGATTAAGTAACCAAAATTAACATAAATCATAACTAATAAATCATGGAAATAAAATATAGTTAACTAGTGAGTTCATTGTTTCCCTAGATCTAAAAGAAAATTAGCCACTCATGGCTAGAATAAAATCCATAATGAAACAAAGAAATTCAGATTTAAAGAATAAGGAGAAAGAAAGAGAGAAATCAAATCTGTTGAATTTCATTGCCGCCTCCTTTAATTCTTCGTTCCTCTTTCCGCTCAATCTCCACTATTGCTTTCTTGTTCAGCTCTTATGTGTGTCTTTCGTTTGGCACCCCCCCTTTTTATAGATGTTCTACCACACCGGTTTTCTGTTTTTTTTTTCTTTTCCAAATCTTGTATCCATTTACATTCAATAGATATAGCCTATCTTTTTGTCAGTGCAACTCTTTTTTTTTTTTTCAAAAGGTACTTTTATTAATATTGCAAAGACATGTCTAATACAACAAAGAAAGCCAATCCCACAAACAACAGAAGTAAATTAACATGGTAAACAACACTACAAAATAGCATAAAACCCAGAAAAATAGGCCAAAGACTGATCTGGTTCATGGAGAAGCAGTAGCATCAAAATGACGACCTGCCTTCTGAGCATCCGAAGTCAGTAGAGAAGACAAAGAGAGTGATGGTTGTGACACCCACCCCGTAGGGCACACTCCCTTAAAAGCATCAGCTGCAATAAGGTCAGCTGCAAAATTACCCCTACGAGGAGTAAAAGTAAGAGAGAACCCTATTCGAGAAGCAAGAAGGTTAATAATGTCTTGAATGATACTTCGGCATTTCCAATCATACAGATCCGGCTGTTGCCTTTCAACACTTGATTTCAGAAGTTGACTGTCCGTTTCAAACAATGTTTTGTCGTGACCCAAATCCATTGCTAACATTAATGCTCTTTTTAAAGCTAAGGCCTCAGTCATGAACGTCGACAAGGATTTAATCTTATCAGCAAAACCCCAAACGATGTCTCCATACTCATTTCGGCAGATAATTCCAATAGCCGCAGTGCCCATTGTTGATGAGTAAGCGCCATCACAATTGATTTTGAGAATACCTGGGGGGGGGGAGCACCAATGTACACTATCGGGGTCAGTTATAGAAATAGACTCATTCATATCAGTTACATAATTTAAAGCACATAATTCCAGATTGGATCGCATAGCTCATTCAATAACGAACTGTGGACTAGTTTCTCAAAGATTAAACACCTTTTCATTCCTTTGCTTCCATATAAACCAAAGGATCCAGCAAATAAGGGTAATGTCAGATGAAGCAAAATTTGAGCCCACATATGTAATGCATAGCCACCAAGAAGTGAAGTTCCTGACTTGAATCACATTAGTTTTAACACCTAAATGGCAACCAAACCAGACACACCTTGTCCATGGACAGTGAAAGAAAAGATGTTCAACTGTTTCCTCCTCTCTGTCGCATGCATGTCATAATTTAGTAGATGCCCTCTTACATCAGAATAGAGCATCATTAGTGGCCACAACCTGGTTCAGAATCCTCCAAACAAAATGTTGGACACGCTGCACAATGTTCAGCTTCCATATACTTCTTTAGCTAGCTGACGACATATTAGTAGAGGAGCTAGGTTTATGTATAATGTAACGCCTAGCCTTTGCATTTCTATACCCCAACTTGATTGAATAATTACCATTGCTCGCTGGGGTCCAAATAATCTTATCTTTCAAACCATTCAAGGGGATAGGAATTTGGATAATTGCATGTGCGATATCATCAGAGATTAAATGTCGTATTGGAGGCAAGTTTCAGGTACCGTGTACAATGAGATCACACACTCGCCCTTGCTGGAGAATATCATCATAATTATTAACAGGTTTCTCAGGAAATTGAACATCTGGTACCCATCTATCTTCCCAGATGCGAATGGAGGAGCCATCGCCTAGATCCCACAGTAAATCTTTCTTGAGAAAATCTCTACAATCAATGATACTAGACCAGCACCAAGATGCTTTGTATCCTTTTTCAACATCTATAAACTCCCCTTGTGGAAAATAAATGCTCTTCAAAACTCGAACCCACAGGTCATCTGGGTTATTAAGAAGGCGCCAGGCTGTTTTAGCTAGTAAAGCATCATTAGCAATAGTGAAATCTCTAAATCCCATACCTCCTGCACACTTGGCCTCAGTGAGAGAATCCCAAGACTTCTAGTGAAGCTTATGTCTAGCCGCATTGCCCTCCCACCAAAAATTAGCTATTAAGCTATTTAATTCTTTGCATGCTTTGATTGTAAACTTGAAGCAATTCATGGGATAAATTGGGATGGCATTGATAATTGATTTGATTATAACCTCCCGCCCTGCAAAGGATAAAGTGGATTTTGTCCATCCCTGAATTTTATTCCTTACTCGTTCTCTGGTATAAGATAGAGCCTGGTGCTTTGTTTTACCCTATACACTCGGGATACCCAGATATTTACTCGGATCTTGCATAGCCTGGATGCCTAAGATGCCACTCGTCCTGGATTTAATTATCTCCAGTGTATTTGTCGAAAGGAAGATGCTGAATTTATCCAAGTTAGCAGACTGACTGGATACAACACAATATTGATTCAAAATATTTGCCAGGTTTGTACAATTGCTCTCATTAGCATTCATTAAAAATAGGGCATCATCCGCAAAGAAGCAATAACCATTTTAGGTTTTTCCTTGCATGGACCCCGCATCACATCTAACCAAAGCAATACCTTATGTTTCCTGATAGCCCACGCCATGAGATATCTATTATCCTTTTATTTCGATATAATATACAATTGCTTGCTGCCAGCTCACCATGGACGGTTGCTACTTCCTCTCCTTCAATTGCCGTGGGCCCCATGGATTGCTCATGGCTTGTGCTCTTTCGTTGCAAGTATATATTTTTTTTAAAAAAATTTGATTTTATCTTTTTCTTCATATAATATTTCCTACACCATAAAATACGATATAGATAGATTTTATATCAATATTTTTTTTATCCTGAACTAAATTAAAAGATAGAAAATATATAAAAGATAATTAAATAGGTAAAAAATATTAATAAATTTAATCAATTATGTAATGAAATCTATACCTATTTAATATATATATATATATATTTATCAAATTCCCCCACACTTGGACATTTGCTTGTCCTCAAGCAAAAGAAAAAAAATCCTTATTTGAATAAAAGGCACATTACTTATGAAATTCCTAAATAGAGAGCAACACACCACTACACTTAGATCATGCTATCAAATTCTATTCAGTTTAATGTCTTGTAAGAATGGTCACTAAGCCAATAGCCTTAAACAATGGTAATAATCTTTTAACATCCGATGATCAAAGGATCGGCAAGTAATAAGTGCAACAATAAGATTAGTAAAGGAATTTTATGCTACTAAACTCTTTCAGAAAAAAATCAAATGGCCCCACTTAACCAAGCTTTTCATTTAATTTACTAAGGATCCTCAGGTAGAAAATTGATTCATTTTTTTCCTTTTTTCTTTTTCATTTTGAGCTGTTGTAGGTCCCCTTTTTACGTGACACTGCACATGGGTGATGTAGCACCGGTTACTCAGTTACTCCAATAGATACCTCAATAGGCTTTTAGCCCAACTCATAGCCCTATTTGACTTAACCGTTTGGCACGAGTGCTAACATTGATGATGAAGTGCCCTCGGTTACTAAGTTAAGTCTAGAGAAGCCATAGGAATTGTGTTTCTTATTCTTTGCTTTTTTTTCTTTCATATATTGTTTTTTTATTTGAGTCATGTCCCTAAACAAAATCTTACTTAGCCAGCAAAGATCATAATCTAATTTCCTATAGAAATCAGCTAGTAAAATATTCATAAACTAATACTTTGTTGATCATATTACAAACTACTCTCTATTCTCATAGTCTATCTCAATATTTATACAAAAAATCAAGGTTTAGAGGCTTAATTGAAGCATTCTTTTCTATTTTAATTTTTTTTTCAATAGCACTCTCTAAGATGGGGAAGGTTCAAAGTTAAGGTCAATCCTAAGCAATGCGAAAATTTCAACTTTTGCAAAAAAAATTCTTTTCAATTGCATAAGGACAAGCACAAAAAAAAATCATATCCCTCCCCCACACTTAAATCAAACATTGTCCTCAATGTTTCAAAAATCAATAAAGAAGGAAAGGAACTAGTACTCCCCTGGTTTATGTCTTTGATTTTGATGTGGAGTTCTTTGTCTAGTACCATGCAGGATGTTTTAAATTTTGAGAGAGGAAAGAGTGCACGAGTAAGAATTTGCAGCCACAAGAGGAGCGATCATCTTTAAACTTGAATAAAAATAAGAAAAAAGAAAAAAAAAATGAAAACCAAATCATTGAGTTGCCCCCTAACAAGTGCTTGTTTTACAATCTTTAGCCTGACTATGTCAGAAGGTTATGGAGGTTGAAACAAGCAATGCCAATGTAATGTAGAGAAGGAAGCATAGGTTTTCAAAACTTGCTCACTTTGCCTATAAGCATTCTCCACAATATTTTTTTTTAACAATGATAGTTGTTTTAAGGGGCTCTTTAGTGGCAAATGAATCCAATTCAGTTGGATTGAGGTCATCCATTACAACAACCCTTGCACATTGTTTAAACTCATTTTGATACTCTGTTGCTTTGTCCCTCTTAAACTTGACTTGCTCATCACCAAGTCGTAGAATTATCTCTCCTTTTTCGATATCCACTAATGCTCTTGCAGTAGCTAGGAATGGTCTCTCAACAATTAGTGGAATGTCTTGATCCTCTTCCATGTCAAGAACAATGAAGTCAGCAGGATATATAAAAGATCCAACTTTCACCAGCACATCATTAATGATACCATATGGATAAGAGAGACTTTGATTAGCTAGCTTAAGTGTAACAGTTGTAGGATTGACCACCCCTAGCTGAAAGCTTCTTAAAAAGAGATAGGAGTATAAGATTCACAGCAGACCCCAAATCACATAATGCACGACCTTCAAATTTGTCACCAATCACGCATGGAATAGTGAAAGAACCAAGATCTTTACACTTTAAAGGAACATTAGGCTTAATGACACTAGTGATCTCTTTGGTTAGTGCTACCGTTGCAAACTCTGTAAAATGCTTCTGCTTACTCAACATCTCCTTTAGGTACTTAGCATACTTAGGCATTTGCTCCAAAGCTTCTATCAATGGGATGTTAATGTGTAATTGCTTGAACAAATTTACAATGGTTTAACAGCTCTATGGATGAAAATAGAAATACGAAAATAAGAAATCAGATATTTGTACATCATGACTTTTGATTTTAGTAGACGTTTGTATAAGCTGTTAAAATAGATCCGAAGGCTTGATATGTAAGTGAGACAAAACATCAAGGAGATGGGAGTATTTTATTCTTTTATTGATCACTCTATCCATTTCATTATTTGCATTTGCATCCTTTTGTGATTGTTACCTTTCCAAGATTTGGAGGATGATGTGTTAAGAAATTATAACTTTAATTTGATGAAATTAAATTTCGCAATAATTTTCTTAAACCAAAAAATAGCAAAGTGATAAAGGACAATAAAACCTTAAAATAAAATTGAATTTTTATTTGATAAATGAGGAAAATAATACATGCTAATTAAGGAGTACATATTGGTACATTCCCAAAGACTTGGGGTTTGATGTTCTTACAAGTAGCAATTGCAGGAGTCCCTTGGAATCTGAGATTAATATTTGTGAGTTTAACTTCCTCACAAGGTACACCACTACTACAAATTAGAATCATTCCTACTTTTGTTGTTGATGTGCCTCTAATGTTGTTGAAGGAAACTCTACTTATTTTCACTTTTGATGGAGTCTGTTGTAGCAGCTCAAAATGTAAGAAAAAAGGAAAAAGGAAAAACAAAGTAGTTAGAAAATATGAAGGAAAACTCAGAAAATATGATACACCAAAAAAAAAAAAGAAAAAAGAACCACACAATAAGATTAGATGGATATCCTCACATAATTCCTACGTTTATGCCACAGACACAGCTTTTTTCATTCGATAAATTAAAAATATTTTGAAAAGCTCATGCGCATTTTAAAACGCTTGTTTAAGATTTAATTTACTTTCATAGTGTTTACCATTTCATACATGTATGAATATGCAAGCATTGAGAGAGAGAGAGAGAGCTACATACCTTTTTTGAGCATTGGTTCCATGGACAATATTCTTGGTCTATGATTATAGGATTGGTGACATTAATCATGACAAGATTCTCAAAACGCAATCGAGAGACTGGGATTTTTACTGAAGTACCAGGCCAAGTCTTGATTCTTACACCATTGTCTGTGTTTTTGAAAGTGCAATTCTTTACTATCAAACCTTCTACAGGTTCTTCATATTCATATTTTCCCAAGCTTCCAACACTAATGCCATGGCCAGGCCCGCAAGTCACGTCCTCAACAGTCACTTGTCTGCTTCCATCACCCAATGAGATACAATCATCTCCTGTTCCAATGTTTGAGTGAAGTATTCTCACTTGTGTTGATCTCCCAATGTGGATTCCATCTGTATTCGGGCTCTCTGCTGGGGCTTCGATGGAAAATTTGCTGAATGTGATATTCCGGCAACCTAGAACATTCACATGAAAGTGTTTGCTATCTTTTGACGTTATGCCCCGGATGATCGAATTGTTCATGAAGTTGAAACCGAAATTCTGGAAGGGATTTAAAAGAAAGTTAGACTTTTAAAACAATTTGTACATCATTGATTTATATATATTCATTTTAAGAAGAGGCTAAGTAATTATTACCGTATGAATAATTTTGCTCATTATGTGATTTGTCGTGTTAAAACATACTCTTACAATCATATTTCAAGTAGAAATTCAAGAAAATGATGATATAAGGAATTCAAGACACGTTTTTGAATTTTAGAAACGTGTACAAATATTAATTACCATGGAAAGCTTTTTGCAATTCCAAGTTTTATGGCAATTGTTTTGCTTCCAAGCCGTTGAACCATGACCATCAAAAGTGGCACCACCAGATAAGGTAAAGGAATCAATGTAACCAAATCTAAGCCACTGAGCATCTCCATTGAATTGATTAGGGTCTTTTGGTGCTACAATGTTGCCTTCAACGTGAAGCTCAATTGGAGCCTTACAAGGACCGTTTAGCTCTATTTGTCTCAAATTATATGTATTTTTTGGCACAACAACTTTGCTTGCACTTGTTGATTCACATGCCGCTTTCCAAGCTCTCTCCAAGCTCTAATCAACATTAATGAACAAGTCAATTGTATTTCCATAAAAAAATAATTGTTAAAAAGTTTTTGTAGGCAGATATACCTAGCATATAACCACAAAACAAGAATTTATGGCGGAAAAACTTATTTTTCATAAGAAAATTCATCAAAAACTTGTCGTGCAAGTTTTGCGAGGGGAATCTTATGAATCCATCACTACAGAAGAAAGGGACAGTATATTGCAAAATCAATTGGTAACACACCCATTCTTTTGTTGTATAAAAAACAGACTAATTCTTTTGTTCCAAATTTATCTTTTGAGTGAACTTTCAAACTGGATTTCAAAACATAAATACTCACTGATGTCAGATCTCCATTAGGTGCTCCACCATATTTTGTTATGTCAAAAACCACAGGCTGAGCTATAATTGAAGGTGCTAGTAGTAGGAATAAAGCAGAAATATAAAAAATACTCAAATTTGCCTCCATATTTAGTTCTTCTTCCTTGAATTTTTTATTGATCTTTTTTTCCTCTCTCGTTCGAATACAACAATGCCTAGTAGAGTTGTATGAGATGATGAAACCCCATGGCACAGAGAGCTATTTATAATATTGCGGTAAAATGGAAAAAAAGCCATATAAAGAGCGAAATCATGAAGTTATTACGTCGTAGTTGTTTTTCTTTAAACAGGAAAATAACCAAAGCCGGTTTATTTAACAATTATAATTCACATTTCGCTATTTTGGCTAAGATAATTTTTGTTTTCCGAATTTCAAAGATTTTGTTTCAAACTAAGTGAACAACCTTATTCGACGACTTAAAAACAAACAATGATCTTGTGGACTTAAAAACAAGCATATAACTAAAGCCAGTTTATTTAACAATTATAATTCATATTTATCCATTTGGGATAGGATAATTAAAATTTTCCCGAATTTCAAGATTTTGTTTCAAAGTAAGTGAACAACCTTACTCGAGGACTTAAAAACAAACAATTTTTATCCCCTTTTGCAATTTTATCTTCAAGAATATCGTATTTTGGTGTTTGTTGGAATTTAGTTAATCACATGTACACATTTTTCAAATAGTATTCTTCGAGTTTTGTTAGAATTAATTATATACTTGTTCAAAAATGTCACAATATATAAAAGTTTAAGCAGCTTTAGGCTTTTTCTTCACTGGACATATTGGTGATTTCTGGTCTAATCGGTTGAAATGTCCTATTGATTTTTATATTATTGATCGGAACATTTGATTTATTGATGAAATAGTACTCAAGTAATTAATTTGCACAAATTAAATTCACTAATAGTGTCTTCTTTTTCATTGATTCCTTTTCTTTGGAAACAATATAATTAAGTGCCAATACGCCATTTAACTGGTGATGCTTGTACGCTTACCATTATGTCGCTAGGATACAATATTCTGCTAATACAAATATGACTGTACTCCATCTGCTCAATTTTTTAACGCGTTAAAGTGTAAAAATACACAGGAGATTTTTGTAAAAGTGCGCCTAACACTAAATTATTTTTTAAGAGGTAAAAGTAACTATAAACTTCTAAAATATGTCCACAACATAATATTCTGCCGATCAATAGCCAAATGGAGTTGGCGGACACCAGCATTCAAATCGCAATCATACGGGAACTAAAACAAGTTTGACAAAGGCTTCGGAATCTGTGATACATGAGAATGCTTGCTAGCCACCGAAGAAACTAATACCCCCAGGAAAAAAGAACGGGGTAATTAAAGAGGGCAGGAGCCTCAAATGTGTCTTTCTCTGATGTTCTTTATTGCCCTTTAAAGTGTGTTTGTATGATTATTTTTTTTTTTTTCAAAACTGTGCAAAGCAATGTTAGTTTTATGAATGGTGCATCCATTGATAAGGATGTTGCTGGTGGTGCTAAGTGTTGTAGAAAAATGACATGCCTTCAATTTGTGTGCATGATCACAATTTGAGTGCATAATCAGCCTCCCAAGTACATTTTATCGACCAATATTCCCTAATGTTAAATCCTTTGTTCACAACTTCAGTTTTACGATTGACTACTTTAGTTTCGTTATCCCCTATACATAAATTTAAAGAATTTATGGAGTTCCACGTGTCTAACCATTTCTCACTTTAATTTTGTTTTTACCTATATAAGTTTTGTAAATTTCAAAAACAATTTAGGAACTCTCCATATTTGACGAATTCATGAAGGAGTCTCATGCGTCTCACTCTATTTCCTACTTCAATGTCATGATTGACTATTTTAGTTTTGTTATTATCTACTTGAGTTTTGTAAATTCCAAAAACAATTTAGGAACTCCCCCATGCTTGAAGAATTGATGGAGCAATCTCATGTGTTTGATCACTATTTCTTACTTTAATTTTGTGATTGACTACTTTAGTTTTATTAATGCCTACTTGAGTTCAGTAAATTCCACAATGATTTAGGAACTCTCCCATACTTGAAGAATTCATGGAGGAGTCCATGCCCTATGTGTAACCATTTCTTGCTTTAATTTTACCATTGACTACTTTAATTTTTTTAATTACCTACGTGAGTTTCGTAAATTCCAAAAACAAATTAGGAACTCCCACACCCTTGAAGAATTCATGGAGTTCCTATGCCTAACTAGTTCCTATTTTAAATTCACGATTTACCGCTTAGTTTCATAATTTCCCACTTGATTTTCGAAAATCACAACCATGATTTTCTAAATTCCTCCAACTAGTCTAACATAGTATTTTGCATATTGAACACCCTAATTTGGCTTTTAGTAATTTTTATAGTATTTCTATGGGATTTTCCCTAAAAAAGGGTAAAGTGGATAAAGAATAATTATCTAAAATATTTTTTTTTTCGATAGAGAATACAAAACAAAAAACAAATAAAAAAGACTACCCTGCTCTCAAATCCTCGTGTAACATAACTCTAATACACTCTGGCGGATCCTGAAACCGTATCAATCCTGCTGACACTCTCATAGATTCCTTAGCTAGAACATCAGCCACACTATTTGATCTGCGTCCACACCATTCCATGGATATCTCCCAATCTCTTTCCAACATTAGCCTAACTTGTCCCAGAAGTTGAGCTTCTATATGATCCTCATCCCAGTCTCCTGCCATCAACTCCAACACCTCCAAACAATCAGTTTCCACTACTACTTGCCTCCACCCAGCATCCCAAGCCATCTTCAGCCCTAGCAACATTGCCCAAGCTTCTGCGTGCAGGCTAGTTCCTCGACCCAAACTGCACATAAATCCCATTAGTGGTTCACCTTCATTATTCCTCACAATCCCGCCACAACCCGCAGTACCCTTCACCTGATTACATGCTCCATCCACATTCACTTTCACCCATCCAGCATACGGAGGCTTCCATATACTAGATTCTTCCCTCCCTATTCGTGTATGACATAAATTTACATCAGCCCACCTTGTCTGTGCTCTTACTTGGGCTAAGATCTGATTTACTCCCGATCTCTTACCGTTAAACACTCCCGAATTTCTGTTCAGCTAGAGTTGCCGACAGAGAATTGTAAACCACACCTTCCAGCTCTCTCCTTCAAGTTGGTTCGCCCTTGCTAAGTCCAACGTATCCAAGAACAGGGATCCCTTAGTTCATAAAATTGATTACTCTGTGCTGGAGAATTCCCAAATTTTGCCCAGCACCCTTTTGCAACTTGGCAGTCCCGGAGAACATGCAGCACACTCTCCTTGACACCTGAGCACACAAAGCAATCCTGTTGCACCTGCATTCCGCACATTGCTCTCCAAGAATTTGTCATCAGTCTCCCTCGTGCCGCCATCCACAAGAAGGTCTTACATCTTTGCGGCGTACGAAGCTTCCATATATTCCGCCATAATGTATTAAAGGGAGAAGGACGTACATTCGCCACCAGCCCGTAAGCCGACTTGAGCGTAAACTCCCCAGTGTGCGATGCCCTCCAAATGGGTCTATCTTCCTCATGACATCTAGTCCCCGGAGAAACCTTCCTTATAGCCTGAAGAACCAAAGGAGGTAGAAGTGAATCAAATTTCACCCAGTCCCATCCACCTGATGGTGTTACATACATACTCACAAAGTCATCTAAGATACTTGCTGGGATGTCTCTAACACAGTACTTGATAAGACTATCATGATGCGGAAGCCATGGGTCCTTCCAAAAGTTCACTCGGTCTCCCTTCCCTATACTCCATCCTACCCCTTCTTGAACTCGTTCCCAAACATTCCTAATTCCCTTCCATGCTTGAGATCCCCCTTTGATATTCCGAATGATCGGCAAAACATCGTCCCCACATTTGTATTTCTCACGCATGAACTTTACCCACAAAGTATCCCTTCGTTTCACAAGACCCCATCCCAGCTTTATCATGAAAGCTTCGTTCTGTTTTCGAGCATGTCGTAGACCTAGACCTCCTGCATCCTTAGGCTTACAAACATCGTCCCAGGCAACCATTGAAGGCTTCCTAGTTGTACCTGAGCTTCCCCATAGAAAACCCCTACACTTCTTATCAATATCATCACACGTAGCGGTTGGTAACCATGCTGATTGCATAGCATAGGACGGAATTGTCGAAACTACCGAAGAGACTAATGTGTGACGACCCGCCATTGACAAATTATTTGCTTTCCATCCCGTAAGTCGGTCTTCCATTTTTGACACAATATACTGATACGTTCTCTTTGAAACCCGTTGATGATGCACTGGAATTCCTAGGTATTTACCAAGATCTGTAGTCGGAGTAAAATCAAGGAAGGCACTAATCTCCGTCCTCCGAGTATGAGACACATTTCCTGAAAAGAAAATCCTTGATTTGGCCCCATTTACTCTTTCTCCCGAAGCGGCACAAAAATCATCCAAACATGCTTTGATAACTGCTGCTTGGTCGAGTGAAGCTTCAGCAAACAACAGTAGATCATCTGCAAAGAACAAATGTGAAATAGCTACACCACTCCTTCTTAACCTGAACGGAATCCAATTTTCCAAGTTCACTTCTGCTTTAATAAGATGAGCTAATTTTTCCATTACCAGCACAAACAAATATGGAGATATAGGATTACCTTGGCGAACACCACGGGTCGGTGTAAAAGTCTGACCAGAATTACCATTCCACATAACCTGCATTTCTGGGGTAGTAAGGCATGCATGGATCAAATCAACAAATGACGACGGAAAGTTCAACTCATATAATCGTTCCATCACAAAATCCCAGCGAACACGATCATATGCTTTCTCCAGATCAATCTTCATAGCCATAAAACCATGTTTCTTCTTTGTAGTTTTCATCGAGTGCACAATTTCCTGGGCTAAGATAATGTTATCAGAGCTTTGTCTTCCTGGCACAAAGCTACACTGGTTTGGTGCAATAATCAGTGGCATTACTCGCTTCAGTCTGGTAGCCAAGATTTTTGTTACAGTCTTATAGATGACATTGCATAGACTAATGGGGCGGAAATCACGAATACTCTGAGGGATTTCGATCTTAGGAATCAGAACAATATGTGTCCCGTTGACTCTTTTAACTTCGCCGGGTTTACGAAAAATCTCCTGGACCATTTCTACCACCATATCTTTCACCGTATTCCATTGACTCTGATAAAACAAAGGGTTCAATCCATCAGGACCAGGGGCCTTCAGAGGACCCATACTGAAAATTGCTTGTTTGACCTCTTGTTCTGAAGCTAACACCCCCGTCATATGCAATAAATTTTCAGGAATTATAGGATATGTACCACCAAAATTAACATTGCCATTTTGATTAAGCTCTTCAGTAAAAAGATGTTGAAAAAATCTAGTACCTTCTTTTTTCAATTCTTCCTCACTGTATATCCATTCCCCGTCATCCTTCCGTAATGCTTCCACTTGCTTTCTTCGCCTTCTGCTATTTGTAGTCGCATGAAAATACTTCGTGTTTTTGTCACCGTTCGTATACCAGTTACATCTAGAGCGCTGCATCCACATTAGCTCCTCCTGAACCAGACATTTCTCTAGCTCCTCCCAGGCCAGCTTTCTTTGAAATTCAACATCACGCCATTTATTACTATTTGCATTCAGCTGCTCCAATCTACGTAACAAGAGGGCTTTCCTATGGTTAATATTACCAAAACTCTTAGCATTCCACTCCCTAACCTGCTCCTGAAAATCTTCGACATTCTCTTCCCAGGATCTAGATGTTCTCCACGTATTTTCCACCACCGTCGAAAATGATTCATCCGTAACCCATGGGGCAAAAAACCGAAAAGACTTTCGGTGACCATATCTTGGATCATTAGCCCACCTTATGAGAAGCGGACTATGATCAGACTTATACTGTGGAAGATGCAGCAATGAGACATTAGGGAACTGATCAAACCATTCTTCTGTAGCTACGACCCTGTCAATTCTACTTGCCACTCCATTTCTCCTCCAGGTGAATTCGGGTCCTTGAAATTTCATCTCTATCATCCCACACTCCCTTATCCAAGCTGCAAACAAATTATCATGCCTTGTTAAGACTCTGGATATTGAACGTCTTTCAGAATCTCTAATGGTTGCATTGAAATCGCCTCCCACACACCATTTCGTCACCCCAGTCGCGTGAATATGACCAAGTTGTTGCCACAATTCACGGCGTTTTATTTTATTTGGGTTCCCATACACCACCGACAATTCCCAGCTAGAATCCTTGCCTTGATTGAAAACCCCATGTAGCACCTGTGAAGCTTTGAAAATAACTCTGAAATCAACATTATCATCCCACATGCACCAAATACCACCACTAAAACCATTTGCCTCCACAACTTCCACATTCCTCATACCCAAACGTCTACTTAGCACACTCGCTTTTTCAATTTTCTGTCTTGGTTCAAGAATAGCTATAAAATCAACTTTATACCTTTTTCGTAATTCAAACAGCAAACTAGCAAAATACTTACTCCCAGCACCTCTAGAATTCCATATTAATATGTTATAATCCATAAAAATATTTATTAATATAATACTAGGGCCCAAGCTATTGCACCTTTTCTCTGGATATCCCAACATCGCTCATCTCTGTATCCTGCATCTCCTGAGAAATAGGATTCTGCCGTACACAGAATTTTGAAGCATTCTCCTCCCCCGGGTCCCACTGAATATTAACCTCAGCATTTTCCTCATTTTCCCCTTTCTTTTTCATCATTACACCGCCTTGCTCTTTTATTTTATTCTTCCCCATATTTCCAGCTGTGACCACTAAATTCCTTGCTTGGCTCGCGCTTTTCATACTCATAGACCCATCTTGGCCCACATTAATTATTTTGACTTCACTCAATTTATATTCCACGTCTCCTTGCTTCCCCAGTGTCATTCTCGCTTTTGTATCCACTTGTAGACCCATATCACTCATAACATCCACCTTCCCCCCTTTCTTCTTTATACTTGGACCTTTTGAGCTGGAAGCCATCAAATTCGGTCCAATTGAACTTTGACTGTGGGTTCCTTTCTCATGCATTACAATCTTGTCCTGCTTCTCTTCATTTGTCGCCACCATCTCCTCACTTGCATCCGTTTGATTTGAAACCTCTTTTAATGTTTGACGACCTTGTTCAATCTTTGATCCTCGTGTGTCTCCCTCCATGTCCGGTGATTTTAGCACCTCATATCTAGATCCTCGCCTGTCCAAATATCTATTCTGTCGGCTGTCACTTTTACCGGCACCGGAAAATGTAGCTCGTCGTCTTGGTCGTTGGACCAACGTCCAGGAATCTACACCAGCTGCTTCCATGATCTTCTGCCCATTAACTCCGACTCCACTGCATCCTCCAACTTCATCACCACCCACACAGCTAACGACATCATTATCAACATTAATCTCCACACTCCCTTCCCCATCTTTCTCAACCGAAGCTGGAACTACATTTTTATGGGGGCAATGATCCGAATCATGACCATATCTCCCACATTTAAAACAGATAAGATGTATCCCCTCATATTGAACCCGAGTAAGCTTACCATTAATCAGAATAAACGGCCTCAGTGGTGCAGCGAGGTCCAGCTCAACACACAATCGTGCAAACCGTCCCTTCTTCCTCTTTAACGTCGCCATGTCAATTTTTAATACCTTCCCTACCTGCGAACCCAAAACAAATAGCGCTCCCTTATCATAGTAATCCAGCGGCAATTTAGCAAAACGAATCCATGCTGCAATCGTATTCACCACCTCTCCCTCAGGGTCGAAATCTTGTTTCCATGGCTGCACTGAGATATAGTGGTCGAACAAAAGCCATGGACCACCCGTGAGCGCAAGTTCATAATCCTTTCTTTCCTTAAATTGTACCATAAAACAACCGGCACCCACGTCGATTGCATCTACATCTCCGTTCCTAGCCCATAACTGCTTCACCTTTGATGCCATATAGATTAGATCAACCATGCGTCCTAGGAGCTTGACAATCAGTGCATTGTCCCATTGTTTCGCTAAACGAACTCTCTCCTCTGCCGAGAAGACTACATTTGGTCCCAACACAGTCATCTCCACTTTAATCCTTTCCTTCCACCTATCTCCACTCCACCAGTCAAACTCCTCACCAGGTTCATCACGCTCCTGCAGCACAGCTTCCTTAAACGATCGCCATTTGTGTTCTTCACGTTCCCCTGTTTCACCTACACCATCCCCTGTTTTGTCGTTCCCAGAACCAGGATCTTTCTCCGCATCATGCATCCACTCTTCATCCCTTGGGATCGATTGCTGACCCCCATTAAAGCTACTAATCCCTGGACGAACCTTCTTCCGACTCCAATCAAGGGCATCGCGTTCCTCCATTGTCGGAGCCGGAGGAACTCGTTCTCTGCTTCGTTCCCGTTCACGCTCTCGCTCGCTCATCGCTATTATTTTCCGACGGTGAAGACCCAACGCTAGTAGACGGTGTAGTAACCTCCCACCGGCGCAGCTATGAAGATCAGGTTCAACGGTGAAGACCCAACGGCGATCTTCAACGTTGCAGGTGACCGTTGCCCAGCAACGGTAAGAAAAGCACGACAGAAACGAAGAAACCACTGTTCACTGAGAGAGAAACATAGCTTAATATTAGCTTTTGATACAAGTAGATAACCCCACTATTTTCTAATCCGTTCACTTGAGATGGATTTTTTTTATCTAAAATATTTTAGTACAAATGTTACACTACAAAAAAATTGACTTTCAGCGACTACTTTCAGCAGCGACTATTAAAAGTCGCCATCGAAACCATACTGAAAGTCAATTTCAACTTATTTTATTTTTAAAATTTATTAAAATTTAAAATTATTAATTTTATTTTTAAAATAATATTTACAATATTAAAATATTATTTATTAAATAATTCTATTTAATATTAATTATTACAATTATATTATTATTTATTAATATTATATTTAAAATTTTCTACTAAAATAATATTTTTGATATTATTATATTAGTTATTATTTTATTTTATATATAAATAAATTATATGTTAGTAATATTATATGTATCATTTTATATTAACAATAATATTTATAATATTAAATTTTTATTTATTAAGTAATTTTAATTAAAAAAATGGTTAATTAAATATATAAATACTTTTTTACATTTTTATTTAATTTATCATTATTTTTAATAATATTATATATAATTAATAATTAATATATATATATATATATGTATATATATAACTTATTAATTAATTAATTATATGTGTGTGTGTGTGTATATGATAATATTATATATATAACAATATGTAATAATTTAACACGGGTTTATTTCGGCGCAACTAGCAAAAGCATGTGTGTAAAGACGTCGGCACCATGAGGTCGCGGTTCGAGCTAGAGGAGAAGCACTTTCAGGAATTATGTGACATCGACACGTGGAAGCACGAGGAGCCGACACGTGGTAGCGTGTGGAGATGACATGTGGCAACAAGTGGAGGAGAGAGAAACATGGAATTTGTAATTTTTTTTTAAAATTGTGACGGAATAAAGTGGCGACAAAAGTCGCCGTTGAAAGTCACCTTTAGTTGCCACTGAAAGTTACTTTTATCGGCGACAATTTACTTTCAGCGACAGTCGCATAGGCGGCTACTTTTTTTTGTTGCCGTTGAAAAACTTCAACGCCGACTTTTAGCCTAAGTTGCCGCCGAAATACATTTTTTTTTTGTAGTGTTATCTTTTTATTGTCAAATTTGAACAAAGCATTTATTTGGAAATCTTTTCTAAATAAATATTTTGAATTAAAATATAATTGATTCTTTGTTACTAAAAAGTTATATGGTGATCTTTCTGATCTTTGATCAAGCATCCATTAGTTGGCTATATTTCACAGTCAAGAATGAAAGAAACCAATTTCATATTGCATTAACACCAATTCCTTAATTATACTCACATTTCATGATCAAATAGACGTAGAATTTAGAGAAGGGAAGGGAATAAAAAGTGCTGATGGACATTTAAATATATTTGAGATAGTCAATTTTCAAGATAATCAAATAAATTGTTAAAAATCAAGAATAAGAAAAAGCATTAAGGACTTACAATATTTTAAATTTTAACTTTTTTCCGTTTTCAAAAAATCTCAATAAATACATTTTTTTAACTTTTTACGCTCTAAGCCTCAAAAGAAAAAATCCATTCAGAAAAAAAAAAAACTCCCCTTGACTACGTGGAGAAAATTTTTTAACTAGGTAAAACACAGTAGATAGGAGAAGGAAATAAAAATGGCTAGAAATCAAATTTGAGTATTGACAGTTGTACTAAAATGGCTTATCCACTAGCAAAAAAGAAAAAAAAAAAGGCTTATCCAAAAAAAAAAGTTGGTACAATCATATTAATATTCACATAATATTGTATCTTATTGACATATTGGGATAAAGATTGTTAGTTTTTAAGTCCTCTGAGCAAGGTTGTTCGCTTACTTGGAAACAAAATCCTTGAAATTCGGGGGGTGGGGGGGGGGATTATCCCATCCTAAATGGCCAAATGTGAATTATAATTGTTAAATAAACGGTCTTTGGTTACATGCCTGTTTAAAGAAAAACTTTATCAACAAGTTTATAACTTCATAATTTGGCTATTTATATGGCTTTTTCAGTTTTACCACGACAATATAAATAGCCCTCAGTGTAATGAGGTTTCACCATCTCATACAACTCTACTAGACATTGTTGCATCGAACGAGAGAGGGGGGAAACAGGCCTATAAGAAATTCAAGGAAGAAGAATTAAATATGGACGCAAATTTGAGTATTATTTATATTTATGCTACATTCTTATTACTCGCACCTTCAATTATAGCTCAGCCTGTGGTTTTTGACATAACAAAATATGGTGGAGCACCTAATGGAGATCTGACATCAGTGAGTATTTATGTTTTGAAATCCCAGTTTGAAAGTTCACTCAAAAGATAAATTTGGAACAAAAGAATTAGTCTGTTTTTTATACAACAAAAGAATGGGTGTGTTACCAATCGATTTTGCAATATACTGTCCCTTTTTGTTTTGTGGTTATATGCTAGATATATCTGCCTACAAAAAGTTTTTAACAATTATATTTTTATGGAAATACAATTGACTTGTTCATTAATGTTGATTAGAGCTTGGAGAGAGCTTGGAAAGCGGCATGTGAATCAACAAGTGCAAGCAAAGTTGTTGTGCCAAAAAATACATATAATTTGAGACAAATAGAGCTAAACGGTCCTTGTAAGGCTCCAATTGAGCTTCACGTTGAAGGCAACATTGTAGCACCAAAAGACCCTAATCAATTCAATGGAGATGCTCAGTGGCTTAGATTTGGTTACATTGATTCCTTTACCTTATCTGGTGGTGCCACTTTTGATGGTCATGGTTCAACGGCTTGGAAGCAAAACAATTGCCATAAAACTTGGAATTGCAAAAAGCTTTCCATGGTAATTAATATTTGTACACGTTTCTAAAATTCAAAAACGTGTCTTGAATTCCTTATATCATCATTTTCTTGAATTTCTACTTGAAATATGATTGTAAGAGTATGTTTTAACACGACAAATCACATAATGAGCAAAATTATTCATACGGTAATAATTACTTAGCCTCTTCTTAAAATGAATATATATAAATCAATGATGTACAAATTGTTTTAAAAGTCTAACTTTCTTTTAAATCCCTTCCAGAATTTCGGTTTCAACTTCATGAACAATTCGATCATCCGGGGCATAACGTCAAAAGATAGCAAACACTTTCATGTGAATGTTCTAGGTTGCCGGAATATCACATTCAGCAAATTTTCCATCGAAGCCCCAGCAGAGAGCCCGAATACAGATGGAATCCACATTGGGAGATCAACACAAGTGAGAATACTTCACTCAAACATTGGAACAGGAGATGATTGTATCTCATTGGGTGATGGAAGCAGACAAGTGACTGTTGAGGACGTGACTTGCGGGCCTGGCCATGGCATTAGTGTTGGAAGCTTGGGAAAATATGAATATGAAGAACCTGTAGAAGGTTTGATAGTAAAGAATTGCACTTTCAAAAACACAGACAATGGTGTAAGAATCAAGACTTGGCCTGGTACTTCAGTAAAAATCCCAGTCTCTCGATTGCGTTTTGAGAATCTTGTCATGATTAATGTCACCAATCCTATAATCATAGACCAAGAATATTGTCCATGGAACCAATGCTCAAAAAAGGTATGTAGCTCTCTCTCTCTCTCTCTCTCTCTCAATGCTTGCATATTCATACATGTATGAAATGGTAAACACTATGAAAGTAAATTAAATCTTAAACAAGCGTTTTAAAATGCGCATGAGCATTTCAAAATATTTTTAATTTATCGAATGAAAAAAGCTGTGTCTGTGGCATAAACGTAGGAATTATGTGAGGATATCCATCTAATCTTATTGTGTGGTTCTTTTTTCTTTTTTTTGGTGTATCATATTTTCTGAGTTTTCCTTCATATTTTCTAACTACTTTGTTTTTCCTTTTTTCTTTTTTCTTACATTTTGAGCTGCTACAACAGACTCCATCAAAAGTGAAAATAAGTAGAGTTTCCTTCAACAACATTAGAGGCACATCAACATCAAAAGTAGGAATGATTCTAATTTGTAGTAGTGGTGTACCTTGTGAGGAAGTTAAACTCACAAATATTAATCTCAGATTCCAAGGGACTCCTGCAATTGCTACTTGTAAGAACATCAAACCCCAAGTCTTTGGGAATGTACCAATATGTACTCCTTAATTAGCATGTATTATTTTACTCATTTATCAAATAAAAAGTCAATTTTATTTTAAGATTTTATTTTCCTTTATCACTTTGCTATTTTTTGGTTTTAAAAAATTATTGCGCAATTTAATTTCATCAAATTAAATTTATAATTTTTTAACACATATCATCCTCCAAATCTTGGAAGAGTGCCAATCACAAAAAGATGCAAATGATGCAAATAATGAAATGGATAGAGTGATCAATAAAAGAATAAAATACTCCCTTCTCCTCTTTTTTTTTTTTTGGTCATTTTAGTTAATGTTTTAATATCTTAGTCATCAAGACTTATTATTATCTATGTTTAACAACTTACGCAAACGTCTACTAAAATCAAAACTAAAAGTTATTACACAAACATCTTGTTATTTTCGTATTCTATTTTCATCCCATGTTAAACTCTCATAAATAATTCACCAAATTTAATTCTTTTTTTTTTTTTTTGGTTAACCAGTATATCTTTCCCTAACAAATTTATTTATGCGTTATTGGTCATTTTTAACCCAAAAGTATTCGAGAATGAGACGTTGATATTAGAATTTTTTTAATAGCTCAATGTTGTCCGAAGCTGTTTAACAACAACAACGAAAGATGATACTCTTAAAATCTTTTTTTTTTTCCTTTTTTTTTAGAATCCCATATCCATTTTCAGATAAAAAAAATAAATGATTCAAATTTAATATTTTCTAAATATATTATTTTAGTATTTTATAATTTAATTTTTTAAAATTTTTTTGTGTTGATATAATGAATTTTGTAGATCAGATTTTTACATTTTAAATTTATTTATTTATGTTTAAAATAATAATTTTATAAAATATAAAAACTAAATCATTTATTTTTTTTTTATATGAGGTATAGATGGGATCTGAGAAGAAAATGAGACCAAAGATTCTGAGAGAACCTAAAGCCCCAACAACCAAAAACTTGGTAGGGAAAATAATTATAGCCTAAGACTATTAGTGTGTTTGGTTGGGCTTAAATTGCCCCAATAAGCCCTTTTTGAGTTAAAAAGCCCGTTAAATATTTGTGATAAAATTTTGAGTGTTTGGTTTGTATTATTTGAATTGGGTTTTGGGTTAAAATAAGCCCAAATTTAAAAAGCTTCAACACCCTCCTTATTGTAAACACGTTTTGACCGGTAGAGTGCCGCAATGGGCAAGTTTCCCATATCGTTGAATTTTATTGGGAAGATTTCATTTAGCGCACAAGGTGATGAATTAATTTCAGTCAACAAAAAAGATTATGAAACTTCCCTATATTTCATTGGTTTCAACGAAATTAATTTTTATAGGTAAAAAAATAATGATACCCTTCTTTTATGTTTTTAGAAGAGCATTTAGAAGATAAATAAGGATATTAATAAGATAAATAAAGGCATTTACATGATAAATATAAAGATTCAAAAAAACTTAAGAAATTTAAAATATTTTGGCTATTTACAAGATAAATATGAAAATTCACAAGACAAATATAAGAATTTACAAGATAAATAAAGGGATTATACGAAACCTATGTAACTAAAAACATTTTAGCCATTTATAAAATAAATATAGAAATTCACAATACCGATATGGATATTTACAAGCAAGGAACGAAAAACCGGATCGGGTAATGAACCGGTCACAGCACAGGTTCAAGGGTTAATGGGTCAACCGGGGTCTAACCGGTAGTTGAACCGGTCATATTAAAATATTATAATTTATTAGTGATAATATATATTAATATATTTTTAAACTTTTATAGATAAAAATAAAGATTTTTAGAAAAAAAATGTTTAAAATCTATTAGTATTAGTTATAATACCTATACTTATGCAAAGATATCTCATTTCCTATAATTATTATATCTTTTTAAATAATTTTTTTTCATTATTTTCTTCATTTTTTTAGATTTGTTCTTTCTTTATCTATTTTTCTCTTTATTTTAGTCTTCAACTTTCCATTTTGCCCTCAAAAAACACAAAATAAAAATTTGAAAAATTTAAAAAAAAAAAAAGAAATAAACCGGGTCAACCGGTTGGACCACCGGTTTTATCGATTTTAACCGATCCAACCGGTTCGACCGGTCTGACCGGTTACTGATCAAACCGGATCGGACCAGGGACCGGTTCAACCGGTCGAACCGGCCGGTCCGGTCCGGTTTTTTGTACTATGTTTACAAGACAAATAAGACAAATCACTTAAATTTTTTTCTATGAATAGCTAATCCAAACACATTTTCACTTATGAAAAATCACTTATTCAATCGCTAATCCAAACACATTTTCACTTATGAAAAATCACTTATTCAACCGCTCATCCAAACATAAATCACATTACAAATATTGACTTATTTATTAAGTCATTTTTAATAAGCCCGAATTATATAAGTCATTTTTCCTACCGCTATCCCAAACACACCCTATGTAAGTATAAGGGCCGTATCAAGTAATAAAGAGTGAGTAAAGTATTGTTTCCATAATGACTTGATACTAACAATTCAGTTAAGCAATAATTTTAAACTTTTATTTAGGTTGATCAACCCAAATTGACTTTAAATAAATGAAAAGAAGTTAAAACCAAAATAAATGAATTAACTACCTCAATTATCAATTATCAAAAGAGCAACTCAGAGTAAAAAATCCCTTATTAACTTCATAAACCTTAATTTCACTAACTTAATTAGTCTTATTGTTAATTTTGTTAATCTTAAGTATAAATAGCTATAAGTGTCTGTCGGTATACTCACAACCCTCTCTTAAATATAAATTGTTGTGTCTAACATAATTACTCAAGAGACAAGATAACTCGAACATACTCTTCAACAATTATATGGGGCCCTTAGGTATATGACTATCCTAATCACAAATTAAATCATAATCTAATACCATATTACTTAATCTCATATTCTAATTAAAATTCCTTTCATCAAGCTAAATCCTAATGCCCAAATTCATATTCAATGATGGTCAGTCACTAAATATATAAAGCTAAACAAGATTAAGTAACCAAAATTAATATTAATTATAACTAAACAATGAAAACGAAGTCTGATCCACCCATAAATCCATAGCTCCTCTAAGTTGCACAACAAACTAATTAAATATAACTAAAGAAAAGTAGCAACACATTCATAATCCAAAATCTCAAGAAAAATGACAAAGTATTGATTCAAAGCCTTATCTTTAAGCTTTAAATGCTCCTTTGTCCCAGTGGCTACTCTGATATCTTCTATTCTCCACAGTCCTATCGTTCTCCTGTGTAGAAGAAGAAGACTGAAACTCGAACTCCTCTTTTTCTCTTTTCTTGTGATTCAAGACGATGATGGATGATGTTGATAATTAAATGCCGTTGCCTCCCCTATTCTTCTTAAACAATCATGCGTTTCTTGTGCTTTAGGTTTTCCTTCTTTTTATTCTCAAAATCACCACTTCTGACAATCAAAAAGAAGAGGAAACAACAACAGCAACAACAACAACTCTAATGGCACAACGTCTCTCCGAAGGTCTCCAATGGTGCCGGCCTGATTTCACCCAATAAGTCCCTCACCTGACAGGAATTGTCCCCCCTCATGAGGATTTAATACGCCTGCCCATGTCCTCAAACCCTTGCTAAATTTCGTCTCTAATTCCATCATTAAAAATTAGCGATGGAAATTAGTGACAGAAAAATTCCATCACTAATTTCCGTCTGTAATTCGTCTTTAATTTCTATCACAAATAGTTACCTTTTTCAATAATTAGATTTTTTTATAATTATAAATTTTTTAAATAATTTAAATTTTAAATTATTATAATTTTATAATATAAATATTAAAATAAATAAAAGTATTAATTCATATTTATTTTTTAAATTAAAATTATAATATAATATATTTGAATTTTTAATAGTGTATTATATACAAATAAAAATACAAATTTTATAAATACAAACCAAAAAAATAAAATATATAATAAAATGAATGAAAATGATATTAATAATAAAAATTTAGGTAGAATATTTACATAAAATAAAATAAGAAAACTAAATTCAAATATTTAATAATATATTAAATTTTTTATTTCTAATTTTTTTTGCAAAGAATATATATATATGATTTTGCATTTAAATTACACAGGTTCTTTTTAGCTCAACTGGCAAAGGCACTGGCACACTCATGAGAGGTCAAGGCTTCGAATCCCAAATTGGTCACAAAATGCAACCAATTTGTGACTTGGACACATGGTGCATGATGGAGGGTGACATGTGGCGGTTGACAGGGACACTGGAGGTCGGCGGCAAGGTGGTGGCAGCTGGCGAGGTAGGTACGTGTGGTGGCTGCGGGTAACGGACATGTGGAGGCTCATTGTGAGGACATGTGGCAATTAAATTATATAAAAAAAATATTTTGCAACGGATTAGAGATGGAAATTCCATCGCTAATTAGTGAATTCTGTCTCTAATTAGAGATGGAATTTAGTGACAGAATTTTCCGTCGCAAATTAGCGACGGAATTTAAAATTCCATCACTAATTAATTAGTAACAGTCTTTTTACCAACATAACAAATTCCTTCGCTAATCTAGTTCCGTTGCTAATTTCCATCACTAAACTGATTAGTGACAAAAATTCTATCACTTAATTTCGTCACTAATTTGATGTTTTTTTTGTAGTGTATATAGGGGTAATTTTGCCATTTCACATTCCAATGCCTTTCACACTTCATGATCAACATGAATCCTACACAATTTTTCCTTTTAAACACAATGGAATCATCAAATTGATGAAATGCCAACTCTTTCTGGACGAAATTGCCCCTGCCCATATCTGAAAAATTAAGGAAAAATCATGTTTTCTTGATTTTAAACCATAAACCACCTTCTTTACACCTCTAATTACTTTTTTAACTACTTAATCACATTGTAAACATGATCAGACTAAATTTGGGCAGAACCTTCCCTTAGGGTTTGGCATCCCCAAATCACACACCAAGACAAAACAAAGCCCATAATCAACCACAACAACAACAACAACAACAGTAACCACCTTGAATCAAACAAGATAACAAGGTTTTGTGGCCTTACCTTTGATGTCTCTTCTTTCTCTCTATAGGAGCCATCTTGCTCTCTCTCTTCCCTCTTGGATTTTGCTTGCTAAACATAGTTTCCAAGATGAATAAGAGATTAGAAGAAGTTTCTATGAGGTTAGAGGGCAAGAACACTTGAAATCAAGCTTACTTACCTTGATCTTTGCTTCTTGAAACTTACTCTCTCTCTCTCTCTTACTCTTCTTGTTCTTCATTTCCATGTGAACTCTCTCTCTCTCTCTCTCTCTCTGTGTGCTGCCAATATTTGGCCGAAAATGAGGCCAAGAAAGAGATAAAGCTCTTTTAAAATATCACCACCCAGCTCTTGTAAATATATTAGTTTATTGCATTTATTCACATGTCATTTCATTGTTATCATCATCTTTTCCTTTCCTTTTTATCTCATATAAATTGGTGGCCCCTTTTTTATTCAAGCTATCATCTTTATTTGGCCAACAATTGTTGACCGAAAATGAGCATGAGGACAGAGTATTAATGATGTTTTATTTCAGCATTTTATCCTCCTTCACAAATATTTCTACAAGAGTTACGTTGCAAATATTGATATCCCTTTTTGTTGTGACCTTATCCAAAAATGTTCATAAATAAATATTTAAATAATTTTCCCCTTCATATTCAGCTCTCTTGGACGAAAATGGGTGGGTGATCTGGAAAAAATAATTTTCTTTTGCTTAATATAAAAAATTATCATTTTGCCCATACATTTTGTGATTTTAGCCCAAAACTAGCAGCGTTTTCACCCAACTTTGAAAAATTATATCTTTTTTTGTAGATATCAAATTGATATGCTTCCAAAGGTTACTTAACCCTTATTAAGTCTAGTTTCAAGGAAAAATATAGTCTTTAGCCAACTAGAAGCTGAAAATTCCCAGAATTTCAATATTTGGATGCTGTCCCAGAAAGTAGTCAATTTCACTGGATAAACTTTAGAAGTTCGTAACTCTTTGTGTACAGCTCCAAATGTCCTTTATGACTATCAAATTAAAGCTTAGAGTGTCTAATTTCATTTTGAAAAATTTCACATTTTTTGAACATCATTTGGGCATCTAAAATCACATGACAATCTCACTTCCACGTAGGAAATTACACTGGTAGCACTATTCACATTCCAATCTTCAGTATTTAATTCCTATGATCCATAATTTATAGCCAAAGGCTATTCAAGATGGGTTAATATTTACCATTTTATTCCCTTTAATACCCCAAGGATATAAGAAATATTAGGGAATAGGTTTGGGGCACTTGCTAAACCAGGTTTAACAGTACACTTGATTTAGACTTGTTCTTAAGCCTATAATCCTAAGATTCAGGATATTACAACAACAACAATACTAAAACTATATCTTTTTTTTATTTGAGAAAACTTCTAATTATTATTTTTTTATTACTTCTTTCCTAAGTTTAAAAACTTCTATTTTAATTTGGAATCCCACAAATGATGCACCCAATTGATATATCATAAAATCTCTAGAAAATTCCTTTAATTTAGCATTGATGACTTCACAAAAATATCAAAATATATCTCAAATCTATTAAAAATGGGAAGTCATTAAACAATAGCAATAATGCTGTATTATAATTGTTAATTGTTACCTCAAACCAAAAAAACCATGCATCTTTACTTTCCTATCATTATCTCTTTTGTTTTTTGTTTTTGTTTTTGTGTTTGGCTGAAAGGGCAAGCCTTTGCTTGATCCAATAAAACCAAATTTGAACACAAAATTAAAATAGCGCCTAGCAACCACTAGTTAACTCCTTTATTCCTATCAAATTTATCAGTAGGGCTTATCAGTGTTTTTGAAAATCAAACATTAACTTAAACTACACAAAACAGCACAAAAGTTTTCCATCTTTTGACAAATCCCTTCAACATAAGCAGCTCTTTGCTTCAGTTGATCATTTTCCAACCCTAGCGTTGTTACCCTACCGATAACATTAATAACCATTTCAGGTTTAGCAACTCCTTCATTTGCAATTTGAGCTTCTTCTGCATTTTCTGGCATGACCCAAGAGCAATATTTGCACCTCCTTGTCGCACATGTTGCATATACTTGCACAATTCTTGTCGGACTCTGATATTTGTATAGATGCTCTCTGATTGCATAAGCAAGTCCTATTTCGATATCTTAATTCTTGCATCATTATACTCTGACCCACACTTGAAGAAGAAACCTTAAAGTCTGCCAATCAAAGTATAAATCTGCACAAACCAACAAGTCATCTTCATGGGACAATACAACACTGTTAGGGATATTAAATCATTAATTGCTCAACCGCTCATGGCCTCTATGAATAAGGGTCTTAGCATGTGATTTAAGATGTGTAGAGTAGTTTGAATCCCATTGGTTTAACCTAGAGAAGGAGAAACTATGCATGTTTCCAAACTCCATAATAAACAGGAAAACAATGCAAGCTTGTTAAGCTCAAGAATGAAAATGGTAGAGAAATCAATAAATGAATAAATGAAGCAACCTTTGAGTTGGTTTTGCAAATGATCAATCTCTTAAATGAAGGGGTCAGGTTGAACAAGATGAAGATCTTCTGAAGCACGATGTACTTCATGCCAGAAGTTGAGTGGCAATACAGAAGGTAGGAAGCTTCTGTGAGAGTACAAAAGCAAATCAAGCCCTTGGGAGATAAAAAGTCATGAAATAAAAATTGCAAAATAATTTTAAGAGAATTTAAAGCATTTACTAGAAGTTGAATGGTAGATATTGCAAGATCCTCATCACGGCAACAAATTAGTCGCCTCTATCATTGGTCAAATTTACTAGAAGTTGAATGGTAGATATTGCAAGAACCATTGGCGCTGGTTGAGTTTAAAACAAAAAAAAAATTTGACCATTTTGGACATCCCCAGTTTGACTGGGGACGTCTAAAGTGAGCTTTAGACGTCCCCATTTTGACTGGGGACGCGGAAAAGCCTGTCAGACGCCCATCCCATTAGTAGCAGGCCATCCCATCAGCAGCAGGCCAGCAGCTTTACTTTCCTTCCCCAAGTTCAATCCATCTTTCCCCGTGAGCTTCGTTCCCAGCTGTCTTCCTCTTTCCCATTTCCCTTGCTTCCTTTCCCGTCTTCCTTCCTCTTTCTTAGTTCATTGCTGCAACTCCCTTTCCCTTGCTCCCTTCCCCGTTTGCCTTCCTCTTTCTCATAATCATATTTCTATTTTTCCCTCTCTCTTTCTTTGACAAGAGCACGTCCATTTGTGTCTCCCTCTCACAACTGTCATCTTCCCAACTGGTGGCACCGTGAGTCGTCTCTATTTCCGTCATCCACAAGTTTGTCTCTCACTCCCACAACTTTGGACACAAATGATTGAACAAATGCTTGTAACTGTTAATTTAAATTAGATTATGAAACTGGAAAAACCGAGGAACTTGTATATGCATACTTTTAATCTGCTTCTAATTTGCTTGATATGGAAATGGACTGTCATTATTGCATACTTGTTTTTTTCGTCAGCAAACTTCAACACAGTGATTTGTGTGTGTGTGTGTGTGTGTATAGAGATGAGTTTAGAAAAATGACAATGATACTTAGGAATGAATTTGATTTGGCTTAGGAATGAATTTGGTTTGGCTTAGGTTAGTCTAGTTTAACATTATTCAAAAGTAAACTAAATTACAAAAATATGTCAAAGTTTTGCCTCAAATGCGTGTATGGTTCAGGAATGTTGATGAGATACAATATAATACAACATCAATTATGCCATAAAATAGGTATGAAGATGGCAATCTTTTTCTAGGGTGGTACATGCATTCTAAGAGAGCTCATTTCTTGTGATGAGATGAATAATACTTATCTAAAAATTGTGGAGGCTTGAAAATTGTTTAGTTGGACGCTTTGACCTTGGCATGGGTTGCTTGGTGAAAAAAGTCACAATGATACATTGTCTTGAATATGAATTGCCTTAATTAGTTTAGTTTTGTTTAAATTAAGTTGAGACGGTTTGTTATTTTGATTTTGGGATGTCTCACTTTTAAGGGGAATTTTGGGATGAATTTCCAATGTGCGAATTAGAGTTGTGTTGTTGTACATACTATTAGATTGTTGGATAATATTTTAATTAGATAGTGTTGAACTGTTGTTGTTTCCATTCTGGTTTATGCAATATTTCTTCATTCTAATTTCTGCAGTTTAAATTTACCGGACAATGATGTATAGAAAAGGCCATAAAAAAACTTTAGATGTCCCCAGTGCAAACTGGGGACATCTAAAGTGTTTCTGAAAGTGGTTCAGAAAACTTTAGACGTCCCCGGTAACGACTGGGGACGTCTAAAATATGGCCTAAAGACGTCCCCTATTTTAGGGACGTTATTGACAGTTTTTTTCTACATCGCTCAGATAGACATCCCCCTATTTTTAGACATTAAAAGGCCCAAAAAAGGGATGTTAAAAGCGTTTTTTGTAGTAGTGCCGAAGTGGCAATACACTTCGATATGCTTTGTTTGCTCATGGTATACTAAATTCGCTACTATATGGATAGCTGCCCTGCTATCACAATGTACAACAAGAGGACTTGAGTGTCCAATGTCAAGGTCTCAAAACAATCCTTGTGCCCAAACTATCTCTAAAGTAGCCATGCTAAGTGCACGATATTCATATAGCCATGTGTTTTATTTTTGAGATATGATCATTTAACCATAATTCCATATTGAAAAAAGGACACAACCTTATACGGTCAAAAAACTTGATGTAAATATGGTCCTTTACAAAATTTCAAATCATACTAGTATAATACTAATAGTGGAATTTGTAAAAAAACAAGGGAGAATGATAGTAAGGTCCCAGGGCCAAACAAGATATCAGTAACGTCCCTGCAAAAAGTCAAAGCGTGAAAAAATGACTCAACATGTTGTAAAAACATACTTAATGAGTTGTTATTTCTTTTCGCAGGGACTTTAATTTGGTAATATTTTGTTTGATCCCGGTGACCTCACTGTCATTTTCCCAAAAAAACAATATTGTAAATTGTTAATGTAAAATGGTCAAACTTGTTTTAAGACTAAGAAAAATAGTGAATTAGCAATAGAAGAAGCTAATTAATTACTGATAATCTATGTTATAACGGAACCATTAAATTTTGTCACTAATTCACGATTTTACAACGAAAGCATCAATACAAGAATTAATGCATTTTTCATTTAAATATTACTAGTTTCATAATTATATATAAATATTTTTATTTATAGTATATATTTAATATTTAGTCCAGTTTATAATAACCATAAGCATATGAAAATACATTCAGAAAATACTGATAAAACCATAAAAAAAAAAAAAGAAAATACTGATAAACAAAAATAACGATAAACATAAGACAGAAAGATGAAGAGGGAAGCAAATACAAAGGAAGGGAAGAAAAAGCGCCAGAGAGAGAGAGAGAGAATTTCCAAATGGGACACGAGAGAGATCACATAAAATCATCCACACTCTCTGTCACAATATTTGTCCTAGTATATATTAAAGTCTAGCCTTCCAAATCGTGATTGGGCAGACCTGTTCTTGGATTACCTCTCAAGCCCAAGTCACGTGAGTTTGTTACTTGTAAGCATATATTTAAGGGGTAAAACTGTTTCTCCAAAAGTTTGTATTATACATTAGGGGTTGAGCAATGAAGGGCTTAGATAAGAGTCTTGAGCAAGAAGACACAGTAAGGACAGACTAGAATTTATGAATTTCCCATTTTATAAATACCTTATATATTGAAGGTATTTATTTAAGATTTTCCTATTTTTTTGGTAGATGGGATTTTCCTATTTTATTAGCCCATTTTTTATTTATGAATTTTAAGTGTTGATTTCTTGATTTGTTTTACTGAAAATAATTTCTTGAATTTTAAAGTATAAATTTTATATTCAATAGTTTAGCCCATATGCAGATTCTCTTAGAACCAATCTAGATATTATTGAAGGAGGTTATTTTTTGACAAAGATTTTGTACATTCTTGAAAGTTAAGTGAAGAATTATTTTTAAAAAAACTTTAATTATTTGTATTTTGTTGGTTCCTTTTTACATAGATTCATCTAGTTTGCTAAGGATTAGTTTACTCTCTTTATTTATTATGTTAAAGGAAAATTAGAGAGAAGGAATAATACTTATTGGTGGGGACATAAAAATTAGGGAAAATTCCATTTAAATACCTAATGAACTTGCAAAACCCACAAAAGTCTGTTAACACTTGAAAATGACATATAAGTAATAGGTATCAAATTGAAATTTTAAAGTCTTACTGCTTTTACCATTTTGCCCTTCAATTTTTTTTTTGAAAGGAAAGGTGCCCCTTGCCGGAGCACCTTTGGTCTGGACCCTCCGACAGGCAGAGCTCCAATGTTTGGGGCCTTTTTGGGGGGTCGAGGGAGGTTTTTTTTTTTTTGAAAAAATGTTTTAAGGGGGCAAGGCATGACATCGAACCCACTTCACGCCCATACTTTAGGAGCTTGGTGGCCATTGAACCATCAAGCTCTTTTGATATATATATATATATATATATATATATATATATGCATTAATATACACTACTACAGAATAAAGATACTACCACCCCAAAAAATGTCCCTTTTTAGAAAAGAGAAGTAAAAACCAAAGGCAGTGACATTTTTGTAAATATGAGAACGTAGTGAGGGACACCAAAGGTCCTTGTATGAGAGATGCCAATATATATTAGGGACGCCAAAGGGGGTGTCCCTGATATCAAGGACGCCAAAATGGCGTCCCTAATATATATAGCCAAAATGGCGTCCTAATATATATATATATATATATATATATATATATATGGTGTCCCTAATATGATGTCAGGGACGCCAAATATATATTTGGTGTCCCTCATATAAGGACCTAAGACCTTTGGCTTCCCTAATATTTTAGGGACACCAAAGCTCCACTTTAGGCATCCCAAAAATATTGGGATATCTAAAGTAGACTTTAAAGGTCCCTAAATTAAATTTGAGAAACAAAAAACAATTTAAATTTAAATTAACAGTTTTTATTTATCAGTATTATACTCTTACGCTCATCTTTCTCTTCTTCTTGATTTAAATAGAAGACTCTTTCTATCGCTGCCGCCACAAGAAGAACCACTACCACCACTCCTTTTAACTCTTGCTTCTTCCTATCTCTCTCTCTTTTTCACCTCTAGATCTGTTCTTCTTTCTTACCATTTTTTATTATTTTATCTTCTTTCTCTTTTTTCTTTGGGTTTTCCTTCTATTTTATCTTCCAACTTGTGTTGTGATGGCTTGCAGATAGATACTCTGAAACATGCTTCATGGCCCACATTCCTACCGAGAAGACAAGATTCATCTCTCCCTATTGCTCTTCTCTATTCGCTATTATGAGAAAATGAATTTCAATAATAGAAGAAAAGGAGTTTTTTTCAACTGATTCCTCTTATTGTTATCATCTTCTGCCTATGAGATTTAAAGCTTTGGAGTTATATTATTGTGTAGATTTTGAATTTGGAGTTCAGATACTATATCTGTAATTTTATTGACAATGATATGTAATTTCTGGTTTTAAATATTATTTAGTTCAGATCTATAATATAAACGATTTTTTTTTTTTAAAAAAAAAGCACTTTAGACGTCCCCATTTTAAAATATGAAAGGTCTGGACTTTAGACGTCCCTATTTCAAAATGGGGACGTCTAAAGTGTGACACTTGCACTTTAGACGTCCCTTTTTAAAATAGGGAAGTCTAAAGTCCAGAATTTAGACGTCCCTTTATTTACGGATGTTGTTGCCATTTTTTACTAATGGGGACGTCTAAAGTGTGACACTTGCACTTTAGACGTCCATCTATTTTCAGTCGTTAAAATGCCTAAAATAGGGATGTTAATAACATTTTTTGTAGTAGTGATATATGTATAATAAAAATGAAGGCATAACAGCTTTAATAAAATCAATAATGGCTTTAACAAAATCAGTAATGGAAATGACAAAATGCATAATGGTATTGACTAAACAAGTAATGTGATTGACTAAACGAGTAATAGAATTGACGTAATGGGAATAACTAAACGAGCAATATGTGTGTGTGTGTGTGTGTGTGTGTGTGTAATAAAAATGAAGGCATAATGGCTTAAACAAAATCAATAATGAAAATGACAAAGTGCGTATTGGTATTGACTAAATGAGTAATGAGATTAACAAAATGTGTGATGCGCAATGGTATTAATGTGTGTGTGTGTGTGTGTGTATTACTCATTTATTCAATACCATTACGTATTTTGTCATTTTTATTACTGATTTTGTTAAAGTCATTATGCCTTTATTTATATTATATATATATATATTTATATATAAATATATATATATATATATATATATATATATATATATATATATATATATTAATGTCTATATATATTATTCATTTAGTCATTCCCATTACTCATTTTGTTATTTCCATTACTGAATTTGTCAAAGTCATTACTGATTTTGTTAAAGTAGTTATGTCTTTATTTATATTAAACATATATATATATATATTACTCGTTTATTCATTCACATTACTCGTTTTATTATTTCCAATATATGACGTTAAAGAAAACATGTGTTTGTGAAGTTGCACTCAAGCTAGACAAGAATAAGGCCTATGCCTGTGTAGAATGGGATTTTTTGTGTGTTGTTTTAAGAAAAATGTGTTTTTGTCAAGAATGGGTGGATAGAATCTTGTGGTGCACATGCTTGGTGTCTTTATTGGTTATGCTATTAGGTAAAAGGATTTCCCAAGTGAATCCCCTAAAAGGCTTGAGACAAGGAGACGCCCTATCTCCCTATTTGTTTATTATTGTCAGTTGTTTATTATTGTGAGTAATGTACTATCTTGACTCATTATATTGATAAGGCTGAAAGATATAATCATATCAAAGGGATCAGAATAGCCCGTTGATGTCCATCTCTCACCTATAGTTTTGTTGCGGATGACTCTGTTTTACTCATCCAAGCAGATAGGAAGCTTGTAGAAATCTTCAAAAGGTGTTAGAAGATTATTGTGCAGTTTCTGGGCAACTAATAAATATCAAAAGGTGTTAGAAGATTATTGGTGGTAATGGAATAGCCTCCAGAACCTCCGACCTCAGCCCGCCAAACCGTGCGAGGGACTCTGTGGTTCAGAACTCTATTGGCTCTTCTCAGCCTCCGATCACTCTGATAGCTCCGTCCAGTCCTAAGCATATTATTCAAGAGTCTAGCTCAGAGGTGCATTCTGTTTCTAATCTTGAAGTAGTGGTCATGATGGGTGGTAAACCACCAGACATGTAAGTGCCTTTCTCTTTCGCCTCTGTTTGTGCTTTAATGATTATTTCTTCTTGGAATTGTCGTGGAGCAGGCGGTAGCGCGTTTCCTCGTATTTTGAAGGACGTAGTCAGGAAATATGGTATTAATGTTATGTGTTTATTGGAACCTAGAATTAGTGGGAGTAGAGCTGATCAAGTTGTTAGAAAACTGGGGTTCAATGACTGGTTGAGAATTGAAGCCATGGGCTACGCAGGAGGTATTTGGGTACTCTGGAATAACTGGGATTTTCATCTTGAGTATATTTCTTCAAACACTCAATTACTCCATTGCAAAATTTCTGATAGGAGTAACAGGAATCCTTCTTTGGTGACTTTTGTTTATAGTGATACTAGTGTGTTGAAAAGGAGGGATTTATGGTCATCTCTGCATGCCATTCACCAGACAGTGACCATCCCTTGGCTAGTTATAGGTGATTTTAATGCAATTCTTTCTGCTAATGATAAAGTTGGTGGAGCTGTCCCCATTCATTCCTCTATGCAAGACTTTCAGAACTGCATTGATCGTTGTAATCTTATGAAAGTGTCTTTCGTGGGGGATAGATTTACTTGGGAAAAAACCGGGGTCAAGGAGAGGCTTGACTGGGTTTTTTGCAATTTCAACTGGGATATTCTTAACCCTCAAGGCAAAGCTTTCCACTACCTTAAGTTCAAATCTGATCATCGGGTTATTGTTGTCGCCGACCGCTCCTCTAACTCTTCCAGGACTAGGGGTAGCAAGTTCCAATATCAAGCGGCTTGGTGTATTGAAGAGGGGTTCAATGATGTGGTTAAAGAAGCTTGGCTGGAAAGGGATTGGATCCAAGGGCAAGCTCAGTTTGCTAAGAATGCATCTGAATGGAATGAACGTGTCGTTGGGAATGTAGCTAAGAAGAAGAGAGAGATCATTAGAAGACTGGAGGGCATTGATCGTGCCAGAAGTAGAGAGGGGTGTCATAATGGTCTCTTTAAGATTGAAAATCAGCTGTGGGGCATGTATCAAAAAATTGCCTTGCAAGAAGAATTGATCTGGTTCCAGAAATCAAGGAGTAAGTGGATTGGTGGTGGAGACAGAAACACAAAATATTTTCATGCCAGTGTTGTTTCTAAGAGGAAACGAAGTAATATCGATGCTTTGAAAGATGAAAATGGGAACTGGGTTTCTGATGAAAATCTTCTGCGTGATATGGCCTATGATTACTTCCAGAGGCTTTATTCTTCAGAGTATACGTCATCTCCCACCCACCCTTGGATGGCAAGATTCCCGCCTCTTGATGCTATTCAGCTTGAGCACTTACAGTGTCAGGTATCTCCAATTGAGATAAAAAATGCAGCTTTTGAGATGGGCGCTTTCAAAGCCCCGGGGCCTGATGGATTGAACCCCCATTTCTTCCAATCCCAGTGGAATCTGGTTGGGCAAAAAATTTGTGACTTGGTGACCAACATCTTTAGCAACCCGGAGGAAGTGCAGACTATTAACCAGACGAACATCATCCTGATTCCTAAGGTCGACCAACCCGCATCTATAAGAGATTTTAGGCCTATCTCCCTGTGCAACGTAAGTTACAAGATTGTTAGCAAGGTGATTGCCAATCGCTTTAAAGGGGTCATGGGTCATCTTGTAGCTAAGAACCAGTGTAGCTTTATCACAGGTAGACAGGGAGTCGACAACATCATCATAGCTCAGGAGGCAATCCATACCATGAGAAACAAGAGAGGCAATAAGGTTTATATAGCTGTCAAAGTTGATATGGAAAAGGCATTCGACAGGCTCGACTGGCGCTTCTTGGAATTCACTCTTCGCAGTCTTAGGTTAGGTAATGATCTTGTCAAGCTGATAATGAATTGTGTTTCAACTTCCTCCATGAGCATTATCTGGAATGGTTCACCCTCTCAAAATTTTTACCCATCCAGGGGAGTGAGACAGGGCGATCCTCTGAGTCCATACCTGTTTGTCCTGTGTATGGAATTACTTGGTCAGCTAATTCATCATGAGGTTGATATGGGGAGCTGGCAGCCTCTTCGTCTGAACTCTTCTGGTCCGCGTATTTCGCATCTATTCTTTGCAGATGACCTTCTCCTCTTTGGTGAGGCTTCAACAGAGCAGTTGGAAGTAATGAAGAATGCTATGGATTTGTTTTGTCAGGTTTCTGGGCACAAAATAAACCTGAACAAATCCAAAATATTTTTGTCCAGGAATGTCCACTTCAACAGAGCCTACGAGCTGAGTCAAATTGTGGGGGTTGGTCTCACAGCGGATCTTGGGAAGTACTTAGGCGTTCCTCTCTTGCACAAACGTATGGTTAAAATGACCTTTGCTCCACTCCTCCAGAAGGTGAGAACTAAATTGAGTAGCTGGAAGGGGAAGTTTTTGAGTATGGCTGGTCGAACGGTCCTCATCAAGTCAGTCTTATCTACCATTCCACAATATCAGATGCAGTCAACCCTTGTCCCTAAAGGAGTGCTATCTGCGATTGAAAAACTAAGCAGAGACTTCTTCTGGAACCAGCACGAAGATAGTAAAAAAATGCATCTGATTGCTTGGGATGTTCTAAAACAGAGAAAGTGTAATGGGGGCTTAAGGATTAAAGACCTTCAATGCCAAAACAAGGCGTTTCTCATGAAGTTGTGTTGGAGCCTTATCACGAAACCAGATGCTTTATGGGTGAAATGTCTTCACGCTAAGTACTCTTGTGACACTGATTCGGTTCCTCATGTGCGCAAGTGGCGCAACCAATCAGCAGTTTGGAGTGGCATAGTGGCTGTCTGGGATGACTTTAAAAGGGGCCTGGGCAAAAAGCTAAGAGGCGGTAACACAAATGCATGGCAGGAGTGTTGGGGCCCAATGGACAGGCCTCTACTATTCTTCATTGAGAAGAATATGCATCTGATAGATATGGAGGCGCAAGTTTGCTCCTTCAAATCCCAATCGGGAAATTGGGATAGAGCAAAATGGGAAACTTTTCTTCCGAGATGGGTGGTTGATAGAATATTGATGACTAGCCCGCCAACGGGCTCTGAGGAAGACGTCTTTTTTTGGCGGAATGCTCCTGACGATTTCTTTAGCGTGAAATCAGCTTATGACTGGCTCTACCACCGGCAGACTACGAGCAATCAACGTCACTGGCGCGATCTATGGCACTGGGGAATTCCTGAAAGAGTCAAACTCTTTATGTGGCAAGTGTTCCATGATAGACTCCCCACGAATGCGATGCGAGCGAGACTTATTCCAAGCGTTCTAAACACTTGTCCCTTCCAGTGTGATAGTGAGGAGAGTATCCTTCATGTGTTGAGAGACTGTGAGCAAGCTCAACGTGTGTGGGTCTCTTTAACTAACAATCTATACTCTACTATATTTTTTTCTGGTAATTTGCAGGAATGGCTTCTCTGGAACTTAAAGAGCTCGCCAGGGAATAGGAGGATGTCTAGATGGGCATGGCAACGAGTATTCTCTACCACGTGCTGGCTCCTTTGGAAAAACCGTTGCTGCAAAGCGTTCGATGATTCAGCTGTCAACCCAAAGGAGATAGTTCACAGATGCTTATACCACCTCTCGGAAAGTGCACTTAATGGACGTCTTCATCACCAGATTTTCCAAGTCTCTGATAGAGGACTCGTCCATTGGGAACCCCCTGCTCAGAGCTTCTTCCGCATTGATATAGACGGTTCTTCTTTCAGTAGCGGTCAGGCAGCATGCGGAGGTGTTATCCGTGATAGCTTGGGTAACTGGATACGTGGATTTCAACAGAAGTTGGGAAATGCTATCCCAACTGCTGCGGAAATCCGTGCAATCCAAAGCGGCCTTCAATTATGTAAGCAGTTGGGTCTCAAGAAAATCGGCTATTCACAGACTCTCTTCAGGCCATCCACCTTCTATCTACCAATTACGGCGTGGATCACCCTTTGTATGATATCGTTTCGGCTACCAGATCCCTCATTTATGCCTACTGGGATTTGGAGATTTCCCATACACATAGGGAATGTACTCGTTGTGCTGACTTTTTGGCGCGAACGGCTCATTTGATCAGCCAGGACTGCATGGAGATAGGCGTTTCCTCTATGGAATGCTTTCATCTTTTTGCCTTAGAATGCGGGGATATTCCCCATGAACATTCCTTAGGACCTGTACCTTAGGTCTTGTTATCCTTTCAAGCTATGCTTGCCTTTGTATTCAAAAAATAAATATCAACAAGTCATGTTGGTTTTTCTCTAAAAATGCCCCTAAGTTACTAAGAGAGGAGATTGGGCATGTTTTTCAGGTACATGCAGCTGATATTCCTAGAAATTACCTGGGCTTGCCAATAACATGGGGAAGATCAAAATCACAAGTGCTCAATTTTGTGCTAGACCGACAAAAGAAGAAGATCCAAGGGTGGCAACAGAATTTCTTATCCGATGCAGGATGAGAGGTATTACTAAACTCAGTTGGCAATTCAATCCTGGTATACCCCATGTCCTATTTTTGATTTCCAAAAAATGTGATAAAGAAAATAGAACAAATTATTGCTGGTTTTTGGTGGACATGTACTAATAATAGGAAGAAAATGCAGCGGGTAGCAAAAGACAAACTTAAGAAACATAAGATGGAAGGGGGTTTGGGATTCAAAGAATATGAAGCTTTCAACTTGGCCTTGTTGGCAAAGTTAGGGTGGAGAATTCTTCATGAACCTGAACTGTTATGGGTGGAAATCTTGAAGGCTAGATACACACTTAAGTGTGGATTTGTTGAAGCTAAATTCGGAAATAGGGCCTCATGGGTGTGGTCTAGTATTATTGAGGGGAGGAGGGTGTTAGAAGGTAATATAATAGCAAGCATAGGGAATGGGAGAAAAACAAAAAATATGGGGGGATCCGTGGATAACAAAATTACTAAGGACGAAGCTTACATCCCAATGCCCACATGTACCCTTCTCCAAACTTACTGTAGCTGAAATAAAGAGGCCATATGGTTGGGATCTAGGCTTAATTGAATAATGGAATGAGGAGTTTAAAAAAAGAGCGATCATTAGTGTGGCAAGTGTAATAAGTGATAGGCAAGATAAGTGGGTATGGACAGGGGGAGAAGAGGTTTGATGTGGTTAAGGAGGGATATAGGATTGCTCAAACAATTGTTGAGGAGGGGCATCACAGCGTAAAACTCATAATATATGGAAAGAGCTTTGGACATTGAAGAAGCCTGAAATAAGCCCTTTAGTCATCTCGGGGTTATCAAGAATAAAACCGAATTAATGCAATATAGTACATAACTTGGGCCACTTTGAGGAGCCGATTATGAAACTAATTCCTAGTAAACTAAGTAAATACAATGCAAAATTAACAAGGATAAACATGATTGATTGATTTTTAAAACTATGAATAGAAAGCAATTAAAATAGATATTTTTGGGATTTTTGGAATAAAATTGGAATGCAATGGAGATTTGTTTTGAAAGAGATGATAAAACCTCCTAGAACAATGAATTTCATCTATCATTAGCTTCAAAAGATAATGAGAATGTGCTAGTTTGACAAAAATGCTCAAAAGACCCTTTGATCTAGCTTGAGTTAGGTAAATTAAATCTCTCATACCAGGCAAGACTTAATCCCTCTAACCGAAACTCAATACAAAACACTAGCAATTGCAATCAAAGTCCCTTAAAATACCAAACCTCAAACATCGTTGAATCTAGTGCATTAATCAATGATTATTCTTAGACCTAGAAATAATCACTTCTTAAAACACTATTAACAACCACTTTATATGCAATTTATGAAATCACTAAGTTTTCTAAAATACCAAACCCCATCAACCGATGAGTCTAACACCCAAAGAGAGGAACCCCTACTCTAGAGATGTTATTAAGCTCTCTTAATGTGTGATTATGAATTAGTTAATGCAATTGGTTTCAAAGTAATCCAAAATTAACTCAATATCCAAACAATACCATGTAAGATAATAGATAATCAAGAGAATTACAATGAAAAATATATGTAACCACATATATTGATGAGCACAAAATTCAACATCAATTAATCAAAATCACAAATTGGTTCAAACAAAGATTAAACCAAATATATTAGTCTTAACTACAAATTACAACTCCTTAAACCAAAGAAATCATAAACATATAGCCAAGCTAATAAAGTAAAATAAAACTCCTCATTTTAGCTAAGCATCAAGAATCAATCAATTGCTCCAGGATTAGAAAGCTTTAGCTCCTGCAATTCATACAAATATCATTAGAGAGAAGCTCCTCCTCTTTCAACAAAATCATAGCCATAGAAAATACTATGGGGAAGCGAAATTGAAATAGAGTGAACCACAAATAATCAACACAAGGGGTTCAAAATTCACAGCCAAAGCCACAGCTGGGTGGAAGGGAAGAGAGCTTGCTGCCTATGATGAATGCAGGTGACAACAGTGATAAAAATGGAAGAAGGCAATAGCTCTGGAGTTGTGTTGATGAAGATGATGATGGAGTATGTAAGGCGAATGGTGAATGGTCAAACTCCCTCCTCCTCTGTTTTTCATGGCTCTCGTTCTTTATTGCGGCTTCTCCTTGTTGCTCTCAGCTCCCTGCTCACAGCTCTCTGCCATCCCACTCTCCACACTCTTACAACCTCAACTCTCAGCTCCCCTCTGTTACTCACGTCCTCTCTCCACCTCAATCCCGTCTTCAACTCGCGGCTGAGCTTCTATCTTCCCAAACTCTGAAGCTCGCCGGCGACGAAGATAGATGACGACAGTGAAGCTTAGGTCACCGGCGAGGAGAAGAGAAGAAGAAGGTGAAGTGATGAATGAAGAAGCTCGTCGATGCTCTCCTGTTGTGGCTGTTGTCTTCGCGTGTCTCTGTTCTATTTTTCTATCTCAGCGTGAATTAGCCCTAAAGCTTTTATGCAAAAACGCTATAGTTTCAATGGTATTAAACTGTCATTTTTCAAATTTATGGTACCAAAGAAGAGTCTAAAGAAGAGGGAAAAATGAATTCTATATCAATTTCAATAGCATTATAAAATTCTAAATCATGCTTACCAACACTTGAAAGAGAAGAATATGCATCATCAACAGATATAGTACAAGTAACATCATCAACTACACAACTACTATTAGACACATCATAGTGAGTATTATCAACATCAAACATTTGAGGGAATTCAACTACAATTTATTCATCTACCTCATCATCACTCACATTATCAAGACAGTAGTAAGAGGAAGGTCAACCTCTTCATAAAGAGGAGGAATATTACCATTGTTTGAGTACGACTCCTCTAGTAGTTGAAAATGCACTTGCATCATCTCTACATCTTGTGTGGGTATAGGCACTTGAAGATTGAAATCTTTCACTTGAGAGTTGGATTTGGCTCTTAAGCTTAGACTCCTTGTGCCTCTTCTTGTAGGTCATAGGGCCAAGGGGTTCCATCTTCACCTCCCGTCCTTACCCATAGCATATGAGCATAGAAGGCTTGAAAAACTCATCAATGTCTTCTAATTGTTGTTTTATCTCCCCAAAGCTTCCAATTGTTCCTTGATGTAAGAGTAATTGAAGGTATTACTCTTGGAGTGTTTTGCACTTCCTTGTCAAGGCACTTGTTAGGGAATCCATGCTGTGGGACGAGAAGAGGGTATCCAATCCACTACATTGCGTGTTATGAATATGAGGTAGAGGTTCAAAGTAGGGTGAAGGAGAAGGTGTATGAAGCTGTAGGTGACTCGATTCGAGTAAAGGATGGTATGAGAGGTGAGAGGGTTGACAATATGTTTGAAATGGAGGTTGGCGATATGGTTTTTGTTTATATAGTGGAGAGGAGAATAAAGGTTCATAGGATGGTTCCTATGGAAGGTAATCAATGGAATTGGAGTTATAGGTAATAGGGAAAGGATTGTGTATGTGATGGTTTGGGGAATTTCCAAGACAAGGCCTCTTATTCTCAAACCTATAGAAACACTCATATGTTTGAGGTATAAAAGGTTGCACTCTAGCATTGTGCATTTGTGAATCCAAAACCCTTCTAACATTTTCTACCTGAAACTGAATAAAATCCAATTTTTATTCCAATGTTTGAAGTCTTTCAGAAGATCTCTCCTCCTCCATCCAAGTTTATGCCATCAATCGATGGACTCTTTCCAATTTTCACAAATTCACACAAGAAATTGTAGTAGGCTCACGCACACATCAGCTCAAAGGAAATTTTCCCAAGCAATAAGATCAACACCAAAAAAAAAATAGTCTAGCAAGTTCAAGTTCTAGCTAGCAGAGCCAACAAGGCTCAGGTTTCCACAAGTTTCAGATGCAATACCCTTCAAGTTTCTCAACTTTTATCACCAAACATCTATCAAGTAGTACACAATAAAGTTTCAAAGACTAGAAAAATAAAAACACAATAGAATCAAATTAAACCTAACGCCAAATTAAGCTAAATCCTAGACAAATGGAAACAAAGATCTTTGTTTGGGTCTTTTTTTAAACTACAAGTTTTCCTTTAAGAATGAAAGCAAAATGGTATGCTAAAGAAAACATGTAAAATGAAAAACTACCCTAAAATGCAACCTAAACTATGACCAAGTATGAGAACACTAGAAATGCAAAAATCTTAAAGGCTCACCCCAGTCAAAAGTACTTGACACTTAGTTACTAGGAAACCAATTTCTTGGCTCCCTAGCAACTGCGCTACATGAAATAAGCCCTTTAGTTGCCTCGGCGTTATCAAGAATAAAATTGAATTAATGCAATATAGTGCACAACTTGGGTCGTTTCACTTTGAGGAGTCGATTATGAAACTAATTCCTAGTAAACAAAGTAAATAAGATGCAAAATTGACAAGGATAAACATGATTGATTGAGTTTTAAAACTATGAAATGAAGGCAATTAAAATAGATATTTTTGGGATTTTTGGAATAAAAGTGGAATGGAATGGAGATTTGTTTTGAAAGAGATCATAAAACCTCCTAGAACAATTAATTTCATCTATCGCTTGCTTTAAACGATAATGGGAATGTGCTAGTTTGACAAAAATGCTCAAAAGACCATTTGAGCTAGCTTGAGTTAGATGAATTAAATCTCCTACACCGGGAAAGACTTAATCCCTCTAACTGAAACTCAATACAAAATACTAGCAATTGCAATCAAAGTCCCTTAAAATACCAAACCTAAAATATCGTTGACTCTAGTGCATTAATCAATGATTTTTCCTAGACCTAGAAATAATCACTTCTTAAAACACTATTAAAAACCACTTTGTATGCAAATTTATGAAATCACTAAATTCTCTAAAATACCAAACCCCATCAACCGATGAGTCTAACACCTAAAGAGAGGAACCCCTAGTCTAGAGATGTTATTAAGCACTCATAGTGTGTGATTATGAATTAGTTAATGCAATTGGTTCCAAAATAATCCAAAATTAACTCAATATCCAAACAATACCATGTAAGATAATAGATAATCAAGAGAATTACAATAGAACATATATGTAACCACATATATTAATGAGCACAAAATTCAAAATCAACTAATCAAAATCACAAATTGGTTCAAACAAATATTAAACCAAATATATTAGTCTTAACTACAAATTACAACTCCTTAAACCAAAGAAATCATAAATATATAGCCAAGCTAATAAAGTAAAATAAAACTCTCCATTTTAGATTCAATCATCAAAAATCAATCAATTGCTCTAGGATTAGAAAGCTTTAGCTGCTCTAATTCATACAAACATCATCAGAGAGAAGCTCTTCCTCCTTCAACAAAATCATAGCCATAGAAAATACCACGGGGAAGCAAAATTGAAATAGAGTGAACCACAAATAATCAACACAAGGGGTTCAAAATTCACAGCCAAAGCCACGGCTGGGTGGAAAGGAAGAGATCTTGCTGCCTGTGATGAATGCAGGTGACGACAGTGACAAAAATGGAAGAAGGCAACAACTCTGGAGTTGTGTAGACGAAGATGATGATGGAGTATGTAAGGCAAATGGTGAATGGTCAAACTCCCTCCTCCTCTGTTTTTCACGGCTCTCATTCTGTATTGCAGTTTCTCCTTGTTACTCTCAGATCCTCGCTCACAGCTCCCTCTCACAGCTCTCTGCCATCCCACTCTCTACACTCTTCCAACCACAACTCTCAGCTCCCCTATGTTACTCGTGTCCTCTCTCTGCCTCAATCCCGTCTTCAACTCATGGCTGAGCTTCTGTCTTCTCAAACTTTGAAGCTCACCGGCGACGAAGATGGATGGCGACAATGAAGCTTAGGTCAATTGCAAGGAAAAGAGAAGAAGAAGGTGAAGTAATGAATGAAGAAGCTCGCCGATGCTCTCCTGTTGTGGTTGTTGTCTTCGCGTGTCTCTGTTCTATTTTTCTATCTCAGCGTGAATCAGCCCTAAAGCTTTTCTGCAAAAACGCTATAGTTTTAATGGTATTAAACTGTCATTTTTCAAATTCATGGTACCAAACTGTCATTTTCAATCATAATCCAAATTTTCAAGTATTTTTAATTGAAAACAATTTAGCCATCATCAAATGCTCTCAAGAAATCAATGATTAAGAGTAATTACAATTATTTTTACAATTTTGTCCTTTTAAGACATAATTTAATATATTTACTATTAATCTCAATTCAGCACAAAGAAGCCATTTTAAGCTCAATTATCATGACAAAATCCCCAAATAAAATATGAAAATATATAATAAAATAGGGATTTTGTTAGAGCAAGCGTTTCACCCAAGAGGGGGTGAATTGGGTGATATTAAAAATTTCGTTGCAAATATAAAATTTGACGTTGAAATTAAAACAGGAAAGAGTAAGGAGAAATATCACCCAAGTGTACACCGGGAGTTATACTGGTTCGGCCACAATCACTTTGACCTACGTCCAGTCCTCAGAACTTCTCTGAGAGTTTCACTATTACTTCCAAGATTCAGTGGGTTCTTGGCACCTCAGTACAAGCAAGTTCCTACACTTGGACACTCGCTCCCCCTTACAAGTTGTAATCCAATCCCAACTCAAGGTTCCACAACCTTAAGTTATCTCAATAACAAATATTGAGTTTGAATGAAATATCTCTCTTATAGAGTGAATATGAATCACTGAAGCATAGAAATGTAATTATCACATAAAACAGAGTAATGAACTTGATGATACGTTTGTGTGTGTTCTTGTTCTTTCTATCTCTGTTTGGATGTTCCCATATATATAGATATGTTGGTGATGACCGTTGGAATATTTTCTTCTTGTCCGTTGGAGAGTGCGCAGCCACTATTGACTTTTCAGTTTTTGAAAAATATCCATTGGCGGTGGTTGGCATTTGAACGTTTCATTTGACTTCTCTTGCTTGATATGATTTCTTCATTTTTTATCTGTAAATATGCTAGAAATACTAATACAATGAAAGGTTAATCATATAGAAAATAAATTAATGAACGTTTGAATGATTTCTAAATTTCTGGGTTTGCTTACTCGAGTAGCTACTCGAGTATCCCTTGAAGTTTACTCGAGTACCTACTCGAGTATCATTGGGAAAACTTTAATCAACTTCAAGTCGATGAACAAATACAAGATTACTCGGGTAGTGCATGGAATAAACTAAGTCTCAAACCTTTGGAAATAGTTATTTACTCGGGTACCTACTCGAGTAATGCATTCTTTTCTTCATAGGTTACTCGGGTACCAACTCGAGTAAACCTTCAAATAACTTTTGATTACTCGATGCTCTACTCCAGTAATGTTGGCAGGATTTTAAGGCCGAGAGCACTTCAAGTCTGATTACCTTGTTACTCGAGTACCTACTTGAGTAAACTTACTTTTTGTTCATAATTTACTCAGGTAATGACTTGAGGTTTTCCTTCAAACATAACATTGCTTACTCGAGTTCATACTCGAGTAATCCACTTAAAAAGAAATCAAGTTATTCGGGTACTACCTTCAAGTTTTCACTTACCTCAGTGTGTTACTCGAGTACCTACTCGAGTAACATTGGCAGTGGTACAAAGTGCTGAGAGCAACACATTTTCAGAAACAGAGTTACTCGAGTACTTACTCGAGTATCATTGGCAGGCCGAGAGCAACTGGAAGGTTTTCATATGGTTACTCGAGTAGCTCCTCGAGTAACGTTGGCAGGCCGAGAGCAACTCCAAGTATTTACCTGGTTACTCGAGTAGCTACTCGAGTAACATTGGCAGGCCGAGAGCAACTTGAAAACATTTACACTATTACTCGAGTACCTACTCGAGTAACGTTGGTAGGTTACTGGAAGGTGCTTCAGGTTACTTCAAGTTTTGTCTCATTACTCGAGTACCTACTCGAGTAATGCCTTAGAAAACTTGCTTCTGATCAAGTTTCTCAGCTTTTTCTCTTGGCCTTTCTTCATTACTCCAATGCTTACTTCAAGTAATACTTTTCCCTGTTATTACTTTGTTCAATCTTATTTATTACTCAAGTATTTTTCATACCATTCTTTGTTATAATCAAAACATGAGATCTAACAGATTTTTCAAAGCACCACAAGCTTAAGATATTCCTTTGGAAGCTGCTATCCAAAGCTCTTCCCACGTTTGAGAATTTGTATAAAACGGAAGTTTGTGCAGCGGATTTGTGCCTCATCTATAAAAACAAATCTGAAACAATTACTCATCTATTTTGTCAATGCCCATGGTTGCAAAGAACATCGTTTGGCAACGCCTTTTCTTTTAATTTTGAAAGAAGTGATAACTATGAGATCAAAGAATGGCTGATGAGGTGTTTCTTTGATTTACAAATGAATGATTGGCAAAAACCCATACTTGCAATGACACTATGGCAGATTTAGAAGGGAAGAAACAAGTTTATATATAAGAGCATGGACCCAGACCCTATAGTCATATTTACTCATGCAAGGAATATGTTGGAAGAATTCTGGGAAGCCCAGGGTTGGATGTTGGAGGAGAACCATCCCTCGACTAGAATAAGGGGAAAAGCTCATATCATACCCAAATGGAGGAAACCAAAAGCTAACTGCTTAAAAATCAACACAGACTATGCTTTCTTGGAAGAAGATGGTAGAGTAGCTATATCATTTGTGGTATAAGATTCGAATGGGTGGCTGATTGATGGAGGCACAAGAGTACTGAGAGCTGATTCAGTGTACATGAGGTAATGTTTTGCAATGCAAGAGGCTATACAGTATGATATTAACAATTAGCTAGAAGATGTGTATTTTGAGTCAGATAATCAATCTCTGATACAATGTATCATGGAGATGCTTAGCCCACCAAACTAGAGGTGAGGGATTATTTTGGAAAATATCCTTTTATTAAGGAGCTTTGGAAGGAATCATCATTTTGGATGGATTCCAAGGGAACCAAACTTGGTGGCTGACTGGGTGGCCAAGGCTTCATTAGGAGGGTCATGTCCAGGGGATTGGATGATGTGGCCCCCTCCCTCAACTGTAGAATATTTTTATGAATCATGTAGTAGATATAGATCATAGATGAAGTTGTAATTATAACTGATGTTTTTGGATGTAACGTTGAACTTAAACTGATCCAGTATGTATGTTATTATATTGAATGAATGAAATATCATTGTTGGAAAAAAAAAAAAAGATAAGCCATTTTAGTATAACTATCAGTAGTCAAATATGATTTGTAGCCATTTTTATTTCCTTATCCTATCTATTGTGTTTTACCTAGGTAAAAACTTTGCTCCACACAGTCAAGGGGAGTGTCCCACCTAGAGCTGGGAATCAGGGTCAGCTCTTGACTAGCCAAGGCCTAAAAGGACTGGCCCTTTTAGGCCTCGGGTGTAACCCCCTTCCAACCAAGGCAAGGATTAAGTTAGTAATTATGAAATTAAATTGAATTAGAGACTACGGAATAAATTGAGACTTACAAAATTTTCTTTTCTCGCTATAGGGTTTACAAAAACTTGTTCAACAATGGTCTCATATTCTCATTTTAATATATATAATTGGCATGTATAGTACGATTCTATTCATAAATATCATAGTATAATATAATTTCCCGACACACTCGGGTTCTATTAATCACTAAAGGATTTACAAGGCACAAATACCCATAATCAATTTCCCATAACAAGGGGATTACACAAATACTATTCGATGGTCCATAATATATTATATACAAATGTCCAGAATGATAACCAAAAACCAAAATAAACTCCTAGCCCAGAGCTCTAACCTCCCTTTGTCACCTACTTTTCTTTAGAACCACCGGCCCTGTCTGAAAATTGTTTTATGGAAGAGTGAGATTCTAAGGAATCCTTGTAGTAACAAATCACTCATAGTATGCATAACCACAAAGTTTGTACGCAAATCATAACACAACATATAGCAATTACAAAGGCAGTTACAACGGCAGGGGTAGGTGTGACGTACATCACCCTTACGTCTACTCACATTGTATTGCACAATCACATGTTTCACATCATATATTTCACCACAGATGTGACTTTTTTTTTAATCTTAAACTTGTTTGAATTAGTGTTTGAAAAGCCAGTTTAGATGAGAAATGACTAAAAAGAGCATGAATCCTATTGAATAGTACATATATATATATATATATTAGTTAAATATATTGTGATAATTGAAGTAAAAAAATATTAAAAATTCTTGATAAAATAAAAAAGGTGAAATTATTATTAAAAGAAAAAAGATAAATTTATATTTAAATTAGAATGCACACATAAAATGTCTCATTATTGGGTCATCCACCCTATCCTATGAAGATCACTAATGCTTGGCCTGATAGAACAATTAAATCATTTTTCAGTTTTTGTTCTGAGGTTCCCGAATTCAATGAAGAATATATACTTCAAAGGAAAACTTAATCCTCTTTAGTATATCAGAAGGCATTAAACAATGAAATTGCCCTCAATCAAGCATGGCATTATGCAGTATCTACCCCGCTTGTCATTATCTGTCACTGAAAGAAAGCACTCACCCACACAAATCCCAAACAAAATTAAATAACAACTTGTGAAGGAGCTTCTCACCACCTTCAACGCACCTCATATGAGCTTCTGTTACAAGGAGCGTTTTTTGTGGAAGCCCAGTGACAGTGAACACTTTCCCAAACAGAGGTAATCAAGAAAAATGGGCTTTTGGGCTCTCACTGAGCTTTTTTTGGAGCCACCGTGTTCCCAAACAGACCCTTAATATTTGAAAAACCCGTTTAGATGAGAAAAAAACTGAAAATGATATAAATCTTATTGAATACTATATATATATATTAGTTGTATATATTGTGATAATTGAAGTAAAAAAAATATTAAAAAATCTTGATAAAATAAAAGAGGTGAAATTATTATTTAAAAAGAAAAAAAAAGAAAACTGGATGGGAAGATTTTGTGTGTTTTCTTTTGGTGTTTATTGCATAAGAAGAAGCATCTCTCTCTGTGCTAATACATCTGTTATTTTGTTGATGGAAAGCTTTTTAATTTTTTTTTTCATGACTAGTGAAGCGAGATGGCAGCAGCCAAAAGCTCTCTCAATCAACTTCTAAAAAAAGGAGCTTCTTCAGCAAAACCCCATCATGTTAAAACGCTTTAGCAAACACTACCTTCCCACCCAACTGTTCTTTTAGGTCCTAAATGGGCTTTTTCTTCTTACAACCATGTTCTCAAACAGACCCTTAATCTCTAGTTTTGTCAGCGATGATGTTTGATATCTGCTTCAATCTCTCTCTTTTTTTCCCAATGATGCCTTTGATTTTCTGTTGAAATTATGGATAGTTTGTGAATGGCTGATGGCTGACGGCGGCGCTAGTGGCTTCTATGCTAGCCGCCGGTGAGACTGATGGTGGCCTCCGGTCATGTTGATGGATGTTGTAAGATGATTGTGAGGATGGAGGCTAGCGTTTTTTAAGGGTATAATTGACATTTCATATTTAAAATTAATCTATTATTAAAAATTATATATTCACTTCCATAATCATACCAAACACACTTTTATCTTCACTTCTGCTTCCAGTTCCATTTCCACTTTTACCTCCAGTTCTACTTTCACTTTCATTAAAAACTCTTCCAATGTACCAAACGAGGCATAAACTAGATCTTTTTTTCTTTTTTCTTTTTTTATTTGAGAAAACTTCTAATTATTTTTTTTTTATCGCTTCTTTCTTAAGTTCAAAAACTTCTAGTTTAATTTGAAATCCCACAAATGATGCACCCAATTGATATATCATAAAATCTCAAAAAAAATTCCTTTAATTTAGTATTGATGACTTCCCAAATATATCAAAATATATTTTAAATCTATTAAAAATGGGAAGTCATCAAACAACAACAATAATGCTATATTATAATTGGTAATTGTTACCTCAAACCAAAACAAAACCATGCATCTTTACTTTCCTATCATTATCTCTCTTCTTCTACTGAAAGGGCAAGCCTTTGCTTGATCCAATAAAACCAAATTAGAACACAAAAATAAACTAACACCTAGCAACCACTGGTTAACTCCTCTATTCCTATCATATTTATCAGTAGGGCTTATCAGTGTTTTTGAAAATCAAACACCAACTTCAACTACGCAAAATAGCACAAAAGTGTTCCATCTTTTGACAAATCTCTTCAACATGTGCAACTCTTTGCTTCAATTGATCATTTTCCAACCCTACCGATAAGATTAATAACCATTTCAAGTTTCGGAACTCCTTCATTGGTAATTTGAGCTTCTTCTGTATTTTCTGGCATGACCCAAGAGCAATATTTACACCTCCTTGTCGCACATGTTGCATATATCTTGCCCCGATTCTTGTTAGACTTTGATATTTGTATGGATGCTCTCTGATTGCATAAGCGGGTCCTATATCAATATCTTAACTCTTGCATCATTATACTCTGACCCACACTTGAAGAAGAAGCCTTAAAGTCTGCCAATCAAAGTATAAATCTGCACAAACCAACAAGTCATCTTCATGGGACAATACAACACTGTTAGGGATATTAAATCATTAATTGGTTAACCACTCATGGCCTCCATAAATAAGGCTCTTAGCATGTGATTTAAGATGTGTACAGTAGTTTGAATCCCGTTGGTTTAAACCAGCATAGAAGAAAAAATGCATGTTTCTAAACTCCATAATAAACAGGAAAACAATGCAAGCTCGTTATGCTCAAGAACGAAAAAAGTAGAGAAATCAATAAATGAATAAATGAACCAATCTTTGAGTTGGTTTTGCAAATGATCAATCTCTGACATGAAGGGGTCAGGTTAAACAAGACGAAGATCTTCTGAAACACGATGTACTTCATACCAGAATTTGAATGGCAAAACAAAAGGTAGGAAGCTTATGTGAGAGTACAAAAGTGAATCAAGCCCTTAGGAGATAAAAAGTCACGAAATAAAAATTACAAACTGATTTTAAGAGAATTTAAAGCATTTACTAGAAGTTGAATGGCAGATATTGCGAGATCCTCCTCACAGCAACAAACGAGTAGCCTCTATCATCCATACCCTCCAATTCCTTCTTCTACAACAACTCGCCCACGGAGGGAGGACGTTCGGTGATTTGGAGGATGAGGGAGCGAGGAGACAAAGATCATGACTCCAAGAGAGGGAGGAGACTGAGGAGCCAGGGTGTTGATTAACTGGCTTCAGAATAAAGAGCCCAAAAAGAAACGAGACTTCTGATTATACACAACAAAATATTCTTACATATCTGCCACTATACAACTACACTACTCTCTGATATATAACAAGGGTCGTATCAAGGCAATACAACAATCTACAGATCACCTGCGCTACTTATATACATACACTTAAAGTCCATAGCTTTACACTAAACAACAACATACCATAAAACACAATAATCACAGTCTTATTTTCTACACTCCTCCTCAAGTTGGGGGGTCAAAGATGTTTACTGCTCTGAACTTGCACAACATGTTCCTTTGCACATCACCACTCACTGCCTTTGTCAAAAGGTCCACTTGTTGGTTAACATATCGCATATGCCTCAAATCTATGTCACGTTTCTACCACTTTTCTTTCCGAAGTGGCAATACACTTTAATATGCTTTGTTCCCTTATGGTATACTAAATTCGCTGCTATATGGATAGCTGCCTTGCTATCACAATGTACAACAACAGAACTTGGGTGTCGAATGTCAAGGTCTCAAAGCAATCCTTGCGCCCACGCTATCTCTAAAGTAGCCATGCTAAGTGCACAATATTTATGTAGCCATGTGTCTCAAAGCAATCCTTGCACCCACACTATCTCTAAAGTAGCCATGCTAAGTGCATGATATTCATATAGCCATGTGTCTTATTTTTGAGATATCATCATTTAACTGTAAATCCATATGGAAAAAAAGAGACATGGCCTTATATGATTGAAAAACTTGATATAATGGAAGTAAAGAACTTGATGTAAATATGGTCCTTTACCAAATTTCAAATCATACTAATATAATACTAATAGTGGAATTTGTAAAAAAAAACAATACTGTAAATTGTTAATGTAAAATGGTGAAACTTGTTTTGAGACTAAGAAAAACAGTGAATTAGCAATAGAAGAAGCTAATTGATTAGTGATAATCTATGTTATAACGGAACCATTAATTTTGTCACTAATTCACTATTTTACAACGAAAGCATCAATACAAGAATTAATGCATTTTTCATTTAAATATTACTAATTTCATAATTATATATAAATATTTTAATTTATAGTATATATTTAGTATTCAGTCCAGTGTATAATAACCATAAGCATATGAAAATTACTGATGAGCAAAAATAACGATAAGCACAAGACAGAAAGATGAAGAGGGAAGCAAATACAAAGGAAGAGAAGAAAGAGCGCCAGAAAGAGAGAGAGAATTTCCAAATGGGACTCGAGAGAGATCACACAAAATCATCGAAACTCTCTGACACTGTATTTGTCCTAGTATAAGTTAAGGTCCCGCCTTCCAAATCGTGATTGGGCTTGTTCTTGGATTACCTCTCGAGCTCAAGTCACGTGAGTTTGTTACATGTACACATATATTTAAGGGGTAAAATTGTTTCTCTAAAAGTTTGTGTGATACATTAGGGGTTGAGCAATGAATGGCTTAGATAAGAGTCTTGAGCAAGAAGAGACGGTAAGGAAAGAGTAGAATTTATGAATTTCCCATTTTATAAATACCTTATATTTATATATTGAAGGTATTTATTTAGGATTTTCCTATTTTTTTGGTAGATGGAATTTTCCTATTTTATTAGCCCATTTTTTATTTATGAATTTTAAGTTTTCATTTCTTGAGTTTTTTTTACTGAAAATAATTTCTTGAATTTTAAAGTATAAATTTTATATTCAATATTTTAGCCCATGTGCAGATTCTCTTAGAGCCAATCTAGATATATTATTGAAGGAGATTATTTTTTGACAAAGCTTTTGCACATTCTTGAAAGTTAAGTCAAGAATTATTTTTTAAAAAACTTTAATTATTTGTATTTTTTGGCTCCTTTTATATAGTTTCATCTAGTTTGCTAAGGATTAGTTTAGTCTCTTTTTTTATTATGTTCAAGGAAAATTACAGAGAAGGAATAATATTTATTTGGTGGGTACATAAAAATTAACGGTTACGGCATTAAATTTAAATGACATAAGTTGGGCCATCCCATCATCTCTGTTCTGAGCTCTGACTTAGTAAAACATTTAACTAATACTGGGCCAAAAGCTATGCATATAATGGGCCCAATTACTATTTCAATCATAAGATGGGCCCTATTCTTCGGGCCTCTTATCTTCAAACCAAGATGATCCTCACTTGGGCAATGAGTTGCCATCATGGATGCTTGGCCCCGAGAAGCAGAAGAAGAGAATTAGATTCTTGGGCGATTTTCAAAGGTCTGACGTCAGTCTTGAATCAGATTCAAAAAATCTCATTGAGCAACTGCTTGATGAGAATAATAGGAAGGTGCGTCGCAACCTACTCTTGCGTATCAGTCACTTGATGAGGAACAATTGGGAATTGAAGCTGCAGTTCATCCAATCATCCTTGCAGAATTTAGGTTACTAGAATTGACTTTTTTTCAATCTAATTTTTACAAAATTAAAATAAGATAAGAGTCAAATTATAAATATGATTTATATTTATAGAAGTGACTTTTTTTTTAAACTCAAATTTATTTGGATGATTATTTAAAAAGCAAGTTTAGATGGAAAATGATTGAAAAGGAAATTAATCTTATTAAATTATAGCCACATATCTTAATTAATTTCATTTATGTTTTTCCTATTATTTCTTAACAAGTCGCCAAATCTAAATGTTATTAATAATTTAATAACGTAAATAGAAAAACAAAAACTGTAAATAAAAAAAAAAAAACACCTAATCAATCCACGAGCTAATTTGTGTTTTCCCTGTCATTGCTCAAACAAATAACCAAATTTGAATTTTTTTAACAATTTAGTAATATCAATAAGATTTTATTTCCAACTTTTCCTTATTATTTCTTAGACAAATGGCCAAATCTGGAAAAAAAATCTCTATACACTAGTACAGAAAAAGGGATTTTAGACCGGAACATTTAAACCAGTTATATCAGATAAGATCTTAAAAATATAACCGGTAATATTTTTGTAATTATGATTAAATTTTAAAACCGGTTATATTTAAAACAGGTCTTAAAAATACTTTTAAGACCGGTTCTAATAAAAACCGGTCTTACAATATATACAATTAAAAAAATAAAAATATATAATATATTTTCTAGACCGGTTCTATATATAACCGGTCTAAAAAATATTATTTGAATTAAAGAAAATTAAAAAAATAAAATTTTTATTATTTTTAAGACCGGTTGTAAATAAAAACTGATCTTAAATATTACTTTTAAAATCAGTTTTTTATTAAAATCGATCTTAAAACTAACCTAAATTTCAAATTACGCCTAATTTTAGCTCTGAAATCCAATACTCAAGCACATCAGCAAAACTGATACGTTCCACAGGTATACGGGTCGTGCCAAGTAATAAAGTGATAAATAGAGTATCATCCCACGAGGAATCAAGCAATTAATTTTTAGGTATTAAAATCTCAATTTCTTTTAAATTAAACGAATCTAGCTATGAGAAAATTCAAAAAAAAAATTAATTAAAGAAAACTATCAATGTCAAACACAACCTAGAGTCATTAATCCCTCACTAGCGCCCCAAATATTAAATCCATTTAATTAGTTAATCTCAAATGTTAGTTTTGTTAATCTCGAGTATAAATAGTTAAAAGTGTCTGTCGGTCCACTCACAAGCCTCTCTTAAGTATAACTATTATGCTTAACCTGATTACTCAAGAGGCAAGATAACTCAAACACACTCTTCAACAATTATATATGGCTATTAGGTATATGTCTATCCTAATCGCAAATTAAATCATAATTTAATCTCATATTACTTAATCTCATAACCTAATTAAAATTTCCTTCGTTAAGGTAAACCTTAATGCTCAAATTCACATCTAATGATGGTCAATCATCAAACGGATATACCAAAATAAGATTAAGTAACCAAAATTAACATAAATCATAACCAATAAATCATGAAAATAAAATCTAGCTTATTAGTGAGTTCATAGTTTCCCTAGGTCTAAAAGAAAATTAGTCACACATGACTAAAATAAAATCCATAATGAAATGAAGAAATTCAGATTCAAAAAAAAAAAAAAAAAAAAAAAAAAAAGGAGAACAAATATGTTAAAGAATCCTCTATTTCTCTTGATCTCCGCTCGATTTCTGCTACTTCTTATTTTGCTACGATCTGTGTCCTATTCGCTGCTCCTCTCGCACATATATATAATATCCGTTGCTTTCCCTCCGCGTTCTGTTGCTTTGTGTGCGGTCCACGTCTATCTTTTTTCATCCAAGTTAATATCTCTTTTGAAATCTATCTTTTTTTTTTTTTGGCCGAATTTTGAAATCTATCTTGCAATATACTATGTATATATATACGCACTATTTAATTTATTCTGCCTCAGCGTCCTGTCTTCAAATCTGGCGCATCATGTTTTTGATATATATATATATATATATTATTTTCTAACTTTTCACCTCCAAAATTTCACAATAATATCTCCTGTAAGATTAAAATAGGATATATAGGTAGATTTTGTATAAAATATCTTTTTATTCTGAACTCAATTAAATGATAGAAACTATATAAAATATAATTAAATAGATATAAAATATTAATAAATTTAATCAATTATTATGTCCTTAAATCTATACCTAATTAATTAAATATATATATATATATATTTATCAAAAACCCCTGGTCGGTTCGCGGCGGCGGCTCCTCCTTTCCCCTTCTCTCCTCCATCCTTAACCTTCGCCACCGTCAACGATGATCTACGATTGAATACATTATATTGTTGTAAGGCTATCGTGGCTTGTTCTCTCCGATTGGTTTCGTTCTCAATCTCGGATTTTTTTTTTGTCAGGTTTGTGTTTCAATCGCCAGGCGTTCAATTAAATTATTGGTTTCATTTTTGGGTTGAGGAATCCCCGCCACCTCCATCTCCACCTTCACCTCCACCTCCCTCTACTCAAGATGTTTCACGGCCTCTATTGAATATCATGCAGCAAGTGATTCTGATGGCATATGATACATCTTTTCGAACAAGAGATTGGCTTACTGAGTCAGCTGTTGGCAAGTCAGGGGCGCAATACTATCTTGAGAGGGATAATTTGATGTCCCTGGTAGCTCCTCAACAACAACTTATGATTTGATTGTCCAACTCTTTTTAATGTAAGTATCTTCTCAAATTGGAAGTTAATATTTTACAAATTATGCTGTTAAACTTTGATTTGTGTGCTTGTATTATTGTAGGTACATGAATTATAGGTTGGTTGACTCTGACAAAACCAATAAATTTGGACTCCTATGCCTACTTCAACTCTACGACAAAGGGACCACTGCTGCTATTAAACACACATACTTATCGCATGGACTTAGTGAAACCTCAACTGAGTGTTTCTTGACTCCATGTTTGCATGGATAAGAAACAAATTTATATTTCATAATATACATAATGTTTTATATTTGCTTAAAAGTTTTCCCTTTTTTCAATGATCATTGGCAATTGGCTATTTTGTGCAAGAAGAGTTATTCTGTCATCCTCTTATGCTCCCTCCACCTCAGCAAGCCAACTAGTGGATTGAAGAAGAGCTTGAACTCATAAGTTTTCTTGCATTATTAATTACCTTTCGTATGCAAAATTTATGGAATTTGTGTAAAATAAGTAACCTCTGTGATTTTAATGATATAGGGCTATGCAGACATTCCAACACACTGCTTGTGGTAAGCCTATTCTTGAAGTAAAAGACCCTACATGGATCTTGCCAAAGGTTAGTTACATATTGGTTTGTTTTAAGAATGTATTCAATAATAAGTCATGCTTTAATTTTATACTTGTTTTAATGATATCATATTATTTTTCAGACCCGTAGGCAACCACCAGGGTCCAACTTGTGTGTGTTGTATGTTCTGATGCACATTTATAATATTACCCTAGGTACGACAGAATTTAATCAAGAGGTAAATGTATATATATTTAAAAAAATTTGTATTACTTTTATTTTATTTTTTAGTGAAGTTAATGTTTTGCCTGACTTTGGTGTTTCAGATGTTTGATCTTGCCTACCCCTTTCCAGAAGAAGATATTGATCATATTCGCAATTGTTGTGCTGAATTCATTTATGAACTTTTACAATAGTGAGTTCTTGTAAAACTGACAAATTTTTTGCATATATTGATGATGAATTGACATGTTGGTTAGTTGCAGAACTTGTTGGTTGTATGATTTGACATGTTTATTGTTTTTGTGATTATGAGTAACCATGTATTTATACATCATGTGAATCTGTTTGAGCCATGTCATTGACCTGCTTGTGTTTTAAACAATTATGCATATATATATATATATATATATGATTTTAAACAACACATTACATGAAGATATATGACATGTTATGTTACAATGCAAGTTCCCAATAAGAAGGTTAAACAAAAAAGGAATGGTAAGAGGAAGCAAACTGAACACCTTATGGCACTTAATATGTACGGCATTGAAAGAAGCAATTTTAGGACGCGTTCTAGTAACAAACCTAATCACACACAATTAAAAAAAATTATAATACTTTTAAGACCGGTTATTTTTATAACCGGTCTTAAAAGTAATTTTAAGACCGGTTTATGTAAACCGATCTTAAAATTAAAATTTTTAAGACCGGTTATAATAATAACCAATCTTAAAAATGTTTTGTAATTAACTTACAAAAGAGATCTTTTAAGACCGATGCTCATGACAACCGGTTTTAAAAGTGTTTACTTTAAAACCGATTATTAATACAACCAGTCTTAAAAGTGAGAATTTTAAGACCGATTATCAAACCGGTCTTAAAAATGACATACTTTTAAAACCAGTTGTATCAAGACCAGATCCAAAACAGGTCTAGAAAGTCAATTTTAACCTGTCTAAAAGTCATTTTTCCATTAGTGATAATAACAAAAAGCCATTACCACTCTGGTCCTGTTTATAAATTCAAATTAACTAAATTTCACATAACAAGAAAAATTAATTAATTTATTAACTATGAGCTAAATGTAATATATATATATATATATATATAAAGAAAAAGGGGAGGGGACATACTGTCGGCACAAAAAAATGAGAAAAAAAAAAAGTAAAAGGGGACGTGGCCCTTTAATTATTAGAAGTGGGAGGTATATTTTAATACCCCCAACTTCATCGCCTTCATATGCGAGAAAGAGAGAGAGACTGAGAGGAGAGTGAACTGTCATTTCAACAGATAAGATTCTAGGTTTATCAGATAATTTTGATATTTAATATTACTTTTTCTTATCAAACATTCTTCATAAAAATTATTCTATGTATTTTTATTTTTCTATTAGTGGTAATATTATACTAATTAGCGAGAATTTTGGGGTTAGAATTTTAAGAGAATTTTGAGTTTTTACAAAAGATTGTTATAGATATGTAGAGAATAAATAATAGTTGATTTTAATTGGTTTAAATTTACCATTTGGTTGTTTTATGATTTTTTTAATTAATTTCTTCTTAAATAAATCATAAATTATGCTTTAGGAAAATTTTTGACCGATTAAATTTGGATTAAACAATTTATTTGAGTTATTGAAAGTCTTGTTGAAATTTTAATCAGTTTAGTTTTGCAGATTTTGAATTATGTGAAATTATAAAATTATGATTTGATATTAGAGTTAGAAAATTATGGTTATTAAATATTTTATTTTGAAATAGAGTTAAGAAATTTTAGAAATTTTGATTTAAAAGGAATTTCAAGAATAGATAAATTGTTATTTTTAAGAAAATTGAGCCAATTATGGGGATTATTATTTGCTATTTTGTAATAGTTAACAATTATTATAAATTATATTAACATGTAAATATATATATTTATTGTAGAGTGAATTTGAATTTGGTTTGTTGGAATTAAATTCTCAAGTTTAGTTTTGTCAAGAACTTGAGGTAACCACTTTCCAATTTATCATTTATGCTTGATGAAATGATTATATGCGTATGTTGGTATTTTTAATTGCTATAAATATGTTATATTAATTTATATATGAAAAATTTACATTGACAGTATTAATCATATTTTGAGTAATTTTTTAGTTAAGTGGGCTTGAATGATTTATTTGAATGATTGATGATGCATAGCATTATGAAATATATGAATAAATTATTGATATTGAAGATTATGATGTTGAGATGTTGGATGGGGTGAGTTGTGATTGAGAAGAGGCTTGATTCTTTTATACCACATGGTATAGCCGCCACCATATGCACAATGGATGACTTTGGCATTCTCAGGGCCTTTGGTATCACTCTTTCCTTTGGCCGAGTTAAGGGTCAGCTCAAGGGCAGATGACACCTTTCCATTTTCGACGAAAAGGGAATACATGATCTGATATGAGTTTTATAGCCCTTGTCCAAGTTACACCTCATTATTGGAGAGCTTGGTACAGTCTTGTCATAGAGACTAATCTTATTATATGTTATAACTCATGGGTTCTGTCAACGGTTAAGGAGGTTATAAGGATGGTTGAGGGAGTTTTATGCATATTGAATTGTTTTGAAATAATAATGTTTTGGGAAGATTAAACTTTATGTTATATGAATATATATATTTTGCCAGCTTAATTATCTTATTATCATTCCCTTCATACTTATTGAAATGGAATTGTGGTTACTGAATCCATGTAACTCACCCTATCGATATTTAAAATTTTTCAGGTGAGAGTTCAGGTGGTGCTGTAACATCCCAAATTTTATTCCCCAAAAATATATTATAATTAATTGAGAAATTCAATAAAACGGTGAATATTTATGAAATTTGGAACTTATGAATTTTGAAATATTCATATTCATAAGGAAATTGGCAGATTAATTCAAGAAAGGAATTAAATTATAAAGGTGATAGCAAAATCATAATTTAGCCAATTTAGCCCAAGATTAATTATTTTCCCAATTAATTGGAGTTAATCTCAATTAATCAAGGAAAATAAAGGAAAATGCATAAGTGGATTATTTTTTATGGAATAAATCAAGAATTGTGAAATTATAGAGAAGAAATGGGTTTGGTTAGAGTAAAGAGAAGGGGGATGGTTTGTAGAAGGGAATCTAGTCCCAATCCAATCGAAACTAAATGATGAAGGAGTATGGCATAAAGTAGAAGGCATGATGAAGGGGTATGGCATAAAGTAAGAAGGTATGGTGGGAGATATGGTTGGAGGGATGATGTGTGTAATATCCCAATTTTTGATTTAAGGGATAATTATGATTATTAATGGTAATTATGAATTAATTGGGATTATTAAGTGTTTTATGACTATATTAATTAAGGTCATAATTAGTGGAAATTGGAAATGTTAGTGCATATGTGTGGTATTTAAGATCAACGGTGGTGATTCCTTGACCGTGGGTCGGGATCCAGTGTGCTTAGCTTGTGTGAGCTTATTGAGGGAATGAAGGAGATGCTGACATGTGGCATTGTGGTGGCCATTGGATGAGATCACATGTGGACAAAAGACAACTTTTGCTTCTCCTTCCCATTTCTTTCTCTCTCTCTCGTTTCTCTCTCCTCTCTTCCTCCATTTCCGGCGGAAGTTTTAGGCAAGATAGAGAAAGAAGAATTTGTGATTTTGGGTAAGTAAATGATCTTCTTTGCTCAAACACCATTCATAAATGTTGATCCTTGAATCATGGGCTTCATTTTGGTGTGTATAGTTGGGCCATTTGGTGTTGTTTGGTGCCACACGAAAATCTGACTGTGTGAGAATCAAAGAGTCTCTTTGGAGAAGTTGATAAGGTGAGTGAAACTAACCTATCTATCTAAGTTTCATGCCATTTGGAATAGTTTATAAATTCTGGAAATTTTGGTCTAATCATGAGAATGAGTGCCACTGTTCATTTGGTATGTTTATGGCATGAGAATGGCATTTTGGAATGAGTTTATGTTAGATAGATAGATTAGAGATTGAAATATGATGTTAGGATGAAATGGGAATTTTGATGAAATTGTTGCCCAAAACCCAAAGCATGATAATGGAGTAGGATTTTGATGATTCTGAGTATTCCATTGAGTTTGTTGGGTGATTTTGTGTGGGAATGGCTTTGGGTTAAGTTTTATGGCCATAGGAATCAATTGGGCAAAGGTTAAGGAGAGTGCCTCTGTTTTCTGCGTTTTCTGCTATCTGAGGTACTCACTCGAGCAGACAGGGGTGTGCTCGAGTGAAGTATGAACATCACCCGAGCAGAAGGGGTCTGCTCGAGTGAGGGATGAAGTTCACCCGAGCAGGGATGAACTCTGCTCGAGTGCTGAGTGGTTTTTCCCTATTGATGCTTCGAGTTTGTCTGGGTTTTTGGTGGAGCGATGAACATGCTCGAAGTGAGCATGGTCTGCTCGAGTGATGGTGTGAGTCCAGAATGAAGGGTTGCTTTCTGGTCTTCACTCGCGGGCTGATTGCCACGAGTGTGCTCTGACACTCGCGAGCATTGCCTTCTCACTCGAGCACTGGGTGTCTGCTCGAGTGAGCTGGTGCTTCAGGCGGGAAGGGTGGTGCTCTCGGGTTGTTACTCGCTAGTAAGGTGCGCGAGTGTGCCTTCTCACTCGCGGGTGTGAGGTGTGTGCTCGAGCACATATGGCTGTGCTCGAGTGATCTTGTACTTGGAGAGCTTTGTGTGCCCTCGGGTTCTCACTTCCTGGACTTCTCTCGAGGGTGCTCGAGTGAGGCATTTAGCCTTGTGCTCGAGTGAGGATTTTGTGCTCGAGTGAGCCAGTTCCTGAAAGTTTCTTTGTGCTCTCGGGTGAGCACTCGCAGTCTCACTTTTTCTTGTGCCCGAGAGATGTCCGTACGATCACTCGAGTGAAACCGTTTTCACTCGAGTGTCCGTACAATCTGTGCTCGAGCACGGTCATCTGTGCTCGAGTGATTCAGTGTAAAATCTCAGTTTTGTGCTTCCAAAAGGGGATCTTTGGGATAGTTCTTCCTACCCTTTAGGAGTGTTGTTAGGAGTATTTAGTGACTCTAAAAGAGCAATAATGATAACCAATTAAGCAGTATAAAGTGAATTAAGTCTTGGAATAGAGAATAACTCTTCGTCCCTAATTGTGAAAATAGGCTTTGATATTTGCCTTCCTCGGGAGAGACCGGCGCTAGGACACGTCCGGAAGAACTCAGGTAGTGACTTTTCTCTCATATCTTGTATGATATTTTGGTATGCATATCTTATCATTGAACTTGTGAAATGTGTGCCATGGTCCATTACGGCGTGAGCAGGTCAGCGTGAGCCGTATAGGGAGTGACAGTGGTCATCTCTAGGTCGGCCGCTGGACTGCCGTCGTAATCGACGTGGATCTTTGTGAATCCGACCCGTGGGGGCGGCGTTTGTGAAACCAGCCGTGGGCTGTGTATGTGTATTTTGCCTATGTGGCTTGAGAATATGATATGCTTTATATGGATCCCAGCTGTGGTGAATTATACTGTGTTGACTGTTGTGATGCAATACAGCGTGAGCAATTCAGCGTGAGCAATCGTCAGGGATGACATGTGTCATACTAACCATTGCCGCTGCAACTGCCGTTGTAGTTGCTTGTGTGAATGATGATTTGATTACATGCATTATTGTTGTACATTATATGATTGACTTGTTACTACGGGGATTCTTTAGAATCTCACTCTCCCAAAATTAAACCTTTTAGACAGGGCTGAAGGATCGAAAGGCAAGCGGGCGACGAAGAGTAGTTAGAGCTCCTGTTTAGGAGTATATTTTGGAGTTTATGGTTATCATTGTATATTTTGGAATTGTATATAGTGGATTTTGTGTAATCCCCAAGTAAAAGGGTATGAATTGTAGGCTTTGTGCCTTATGTAAATCCCTCTTTGTTATGAATGGAACCCGAGTGTGTCGGGAATTTATTTGCACTCTGATATTTGGAAATGGAATCCACCTGTTCAGGCCAGTATTATCTTGTATTGAGAACTTGAGACCATTGTGAATAAGTTTTGAAAAATGTTTTTGCAAATCCGATTTTTTTTTTTTGGGCAAATGAGTATCTTATGAAGTCCCAATTTCATTATGGTCTCTAAGTACAACTTAATTATGAGTTTAAGAACTAAATCCCGGCCTAAGGTGGGAAGGGGGTTACAATGTGCATGATAGGTGTTGAAATGTCAACCCTTGATTAGATCTATGGTTAGGAAAAAAGATGACTAAGTTAATAAAACATCTTCCCTTCCCCTTCATACACACATTTTCTCCTTCCTCATTTTCATTCAACACAAGAAGAGAAGAGAAGAGAGAGAGAGAGAGAGAGAGAGCTCTCAAGTTCTAGAGAGAATGAAGAAAAAGAAGTTTAAGGTAAGAGTGATTTCTTAAGCTTTTCTTGTGATTTTATCTTAGATCCTTCTCTAAACCGTGATTCTTCATGCATCCATAATCTTGAAGACGTCATTCTTAGCTCAAGAAGAGAGAGAGGAGATTCCTAGAGAGAGAGGATTCAAGATCTTAAAAGGTAACCTCACAAACCTTAGATCTAAACTAGTATAGTGTTGTTGTTGAGGTTTGTGTTTGGTTTTAGTGATTTTTGTCAAGTTTGTGATTAATTATTTTCCCAATTAATTGGATTTAATCTCAATTAATCAAGGAAAATGCATAGGTGGATTATTCTTGATGGAATAAATCAAGAATTGTGAAATTAGAGAGAAGAAATGGGTTTGGCTAAAGTAAAGAGAAGGGGGATGGTTTGTAGAAGGGAATCTAGTCCCAATCCAATTGAAACTAAATGATAAAGGAGTATGGCATAAAGTAGAAGGCATGATGAAGGGGTATGGTATAAAGTAAGTAGGTATGGTTGGAGGTATGGTTGGAGAGATGGTGTGCATGATAGGTGTTGAAATGTCAACCCTTGATTAGATCTATGGCTAGGAAGAAAGATGATTAAGTTAATAAAACATCTTCCCTTCCCCTTCATACACACATTTTCTCCTTCCTCATTTTCATTCAACACAAGAAGAGAAGAGAAGAGAGAGAGAGAGAGAGCTCTCAAGTTCTAGAGAGAAGGAAGAAGAAGAAGTTTAAGATAAGAGTAATTTTCTTAGGCTTTTCTTGTGATTTTATCTTAGATCCTTCTCTAAACCGTGATTCTTCATGCATCCATGATCTTGAAGACACCATTCTTAGCTCAAGAAGAGAGAGAGGATTCAAGATCCCAAAAGGTAACCTCACAAACCTTATATCTATAGTAGTATGGTGTTGTTGTTGAGGTTTGTGTTTGGTTTTAGTGATTTTTGTCAAGTTTGTGAATTTGGAAAACTATAACCCTAAGGGGTTATGCTGCCCAAATTTCTTTGAATCATGATTAAGAAATGTTTATTTAAGTTAATAAAGGATTAGAAGTGGAAAAGTACAAGTTTTAGAAGCTAAAACACAAAACTCCATTTTTCCAATTTTTAACCAATATTTCGGCCAGCACAGATCTGAGGGAAGGAGTTGGATTTTCATGAAATAAATGGTTCCATTGGATTCAGTGGGCAAAAATAGGTGGGGTTACAGTTGGGCATTTTTTCGGTAGAGGCCGAAATAGTATAATTACGAAAACGCCACTAAAATCCCTAAATTGGGGCTGTCAAGTGTATTTTCATAATTTGAAACTGAATTTGGTGATTTTGAGCCCGGAAATGGATTTCTTGGCCGAAAATAAGTTAGAATAGCCTTAATCAAAATTTTAGAAAAACGTACCATTGGGCCGGGTACAGTGGGGCGGGGTCCCGGGGGCATTTTGGTAAAATTTCACCATAGACTAATATAACCACCAGAAACACTATGGAAGTGTCTAAACTGTACATTTGACGTTCTAGAGCCGAGTAGAGAACCCAAGGTATTGGCAAGCAAATCAAGACATGTTATTCGAAGATCAAGGAAGGGCGATTAAGGTAGGGAACTTACCTCTCTTGCATGTATTTGATATTTGTGCTGGTGTATTGATGCATGTTATTGTTTTGCCTGATGTTGTGAAACATATATGAATAATTGAAGCTCTGTTTCTGTTTATGCTATGGCCATATGTATGTTGATTGAAACATTGAGCACGCAGATATGTCATTGTGTGAGCATGAGTTATGTAATGCAAGCATGTCATGCATTAAGCACTTATCTTGCATGCATATTGGTATTACTTTCCTACTGAGATTCCCCAGAATCTTACCTTCCCCTACCAACAATTTAGACAGGAAAAGACACAACGTATACTAAGAACAAAGAAGAGAACCGTACGAAGGGATTGTAGTGGTGGAACGAAGATGGGAAGATGTCTCCATTTCACTGGGATGGATTTAGACACCCACGTAATGCTATGAGGCTACGTTAATTGTAATTATCAAGTACGAACCCGTATGGGGAATTTCCGTAATCGCACACATAATATCAGTATATCTATGTTATTCCTGTGTTGCCCATTGAACTGCGTATCGTTTCCGCAAATACTCTGAAATAGATGAAAATAAAATGAGGGTGTGACAGGTGCTACCAAGGGGAAGGCAAATGAGACTTGATTTGATACTAATTGTATGTCTCGTTTAGTTACATGAGCATAATGTATATTGCCAAATATAAGGGCCTTTGTAGTATACGTTGCATATATTGAATACTTCGCTGTATACTGGTTTTTGTACTGTGGGCGAAGCCCCATAATATGTTGTATGATGTAATATTTAATGTTTTACTTGATTTGGAGATTAATTATATGGTAATTAAGAGAGGTTGTTACACTAAATTTTTATTTTTGCCCTTATCTATTATTGGTTCTAAAAGTTAATATGAATAAATTTTTTTTTATTTATTGCAATCAATAGGGGTAAAAAAGTAAAACATGCATTTATTACCTTGAAATTGGACTTATAATAAGGACCAAATTTTTTTGCCAAAATAGACTTATAAATAGGATCAGGGTGATATCATATACCAAGAGCACTTTCACTCTCCCAACTCCTATTTATCAAAGAGCCTTTTTCTTTTTCATATTCATTGCTTTCTTTCTCCACGGTGTCACCATAAAACCACCAATTTTCAAATTATGAGGTATCGTAGCTTTTCCAATAAAAGCTCATAGTGGCATGGTGAACACAAACACCAATTTAAGCCTGGATGTGCTTTTTTTTTTTTCTCCTCTAATCGTGTGTTGGGGCTCTCCCAACTCTTTGTCAAACGGCCCTTAATCAGATTGTTGATGCCTTAGCTAAAGGAGGTTTAGTGCTTGTTTGGATTAGCCTTTATGATTTACAAATTAAGTATGTGAGAAGAGTTTTATCTCGACTTGTGAAAAATTACTTCTGAAACCATAGTTTTGTTATTTCCCAAATATATACTTGGTCAAAACTTCACTGCGATAGGTGTTTTGCCAAATCTTTGGTCCTTGTTTGATAAGGAATTGATGGGATCCCATGTCCCTGTAATTTAGCTTTTTTGTAATTAGGCTTCTGCCTTCACTTGTATCCGAAAGAAAAGAAGCAAAGGATCAGATGATACCTTCCGACAAAAAAAACAAAATAGAGCGTCATTTTGAACACATTCTTAACATGGCATTTTGACAATCTTGTGGCTGAATTCAATGAATACTCTGGGTAAAGGGTTTAAATTCTATTTTGGTTGACGTGTCAAGTACTCAATAATATGCCATGAGAGAAAAGGCAAAGAAGGGTTGAGGATGATTTGACTACCCATTTAACTATGAGAACTAACCATATGTTTAGATTGAGAGAAAATTAGAGGGGAACAAAATAGAAGGAAGGAAAACTCCCACAAAATAAAGTTTTCCTTCCTAACATTCATTCCCTTCACTTTTCTCTCCATTCAAACATAAGTGTGCTCATTCTTCTGAAAATGGTAATATGGGCTCATTGAGTTGTTCACAAACTATGGACATTCAATGTCAATGCCATTACTAGTTCTTATGCAAATTGCCATATGTTGTCAATTTTGGACGAGGGACAATTAGTTGAGTTATTATAGATAAGAGACGTTGGTTCCTAATGCTTAATACTAAATTGCTTAGTTTTGAATATAATATTATGGAACTTGGCTGTGGGGGCATAGTTGCAAGTGGAGTAAGTCATTGTATATTGGTAATGGCTTTGTGCGGGAAACTTTTGGTTCTGACTCTTTGTTAAGGTTACGAGAGTTCTCTGCCAAAAAAATACTCGCATATCAGTGGAATGAAATTGTAGGGAAAGGAAAGCCATGGAAATGGGTAGTGTCATGGCTATTTATGTTAGTTTTAGGCTCTACTCATATGTTTTGTTCACAATTGTTGTGTTGCCTGTAGACAACTCCTTTCATCAACTTTGGACTAGCTTCATGTTCAAACTACATTTGGGTTCACCTTACTATCTCCTGCATGTGGCACTAGGTTGTCTTTCAACACCCCAAAAGGTGCAGAAGTCCTGAGACATTGAGTTTGCTCAATGCCTCGTAGTGGCGTTACTTTATGAAAACAAGTGTGCGAGTTTGTTCATAGGATGCTTTTTCAAGGGGTTGGAGCTTTCCAAAGCTATTGTGTACAGAGGAAGGATGGTTAGTGCAGGTTGAATCTTGTGATTTGGCCTCTATCACATCCACAAGCTAGAGTTTGGGCATACTTTCAAATCTATACCTTTTTTTGGATTCTGCCTTATGTGTTGGGCCTTTAATTTTTACTTTAATGTTCTAGTGTTTTACTTGTACTTTTTGTTGAACACTTGAAGGGGCTGATTGTATATTGTGTTAAATTTAGTGATATTTAATTCAGTGAATAAAATGGCTCTCTCTCTCTCCCCCTCTCTCTCTCTGGGGTTCCTGCAAAGAAATTTCTTACATATGGACCTATTTAGATCTGATTTAGATACTCTCCATTTCAATTTTTGTCCTTGAAAAAATTTCCGTTATTTTAGTTTGACAGTTGGAAAACAATATTTTTTTGGGAAAAATGACAGTGAGGTTCCAAAGACCAAAGAAAATATCAGTAAAGTCTCTGCGAAAAGAAATAATAACTTGTTAGACATGTTTTACAACTCAACATATTGTAGAAATGACTCAACGAGTTGTTATTTCTTTTTACAGAGATTTTACTGGTATTTTGTTCGGTCTCTGGGACCTCACTGTCATTCTCCTTTTGTGCTCTGCTTCATTCAAAGTAAAAGGATATCCCATTTTAGTATAGCTTAGGTAGCAAATGGGATGTGGATGGTGGTCCAGAACTCAAAACCTTCTAATATACTAATAAAAAAAATATCAATATATATATATGTTAATATCTAAATCTGATTTGTATGGTGACCATAAGTAAAACACCCTGGCTTTTTTCCAAGCAGCGGACTTTTTCATGTGTGGGCTACATCATATTCCTTTAGTTTTATTTATAAAGAAAAGACAGAAGGCTTTTGTTTTCCAATTTATAAATCATATTATTAAATTTTGTATAAAAATATATAATTTTATCTTTCATTTTTTATTGTACAGACTTTGTACTCTTGGGACATAGTGTAAATATCAAATAGGAGTAAAGTTAAAAGCTATTAAGTTTTAAAATTGAATTAATAAGATTTAATGTTTGTCTTGATTTGATTCCGATATAAAACGTTGAAAGTGTCATATAAATAGGATTTGAAGAGTTCTAAATATGGGCCAAGTTAAAATGTTGGCCTAGTTGCTTACATAAGTTGGGTTAAGCTAAATTTGGGCCAAGTTTTTTGAAGTGCAAAAAAAAAAAACAATTTTTAGAATTCTTTATTCATGCTTAATGTTAGCCCCATTGTTAAATTTGAGGCATAAAATACACATTATAATTAAATAGGCTGTTGGTCCCATGATAGGGCCTTATCTTTTGTACAATAAATGAAATGTCCTACTTGTAATGTTTTATTTAGGCAGAATTAAACTTTTAAACCTGTAAGTTCAATTCACATGAGGTTTTTATTACTTCACATTAAATTTTATTTTGGTCTCTTAATTTTATTAAGTGTTTTTTTTCTTTTAATCATAATTTTGTTAACAAAAAATGATAACATTAAAATTTAAAATGTTGATGATACATTTTTAAATACTGATATCTTTTTAGTTTAATTTTAAGATAACAAAATTGTTATAAAAAAATCATACTAACAATATAGAGACTAGAGAGTTGAAAAAATGTTTTATAAAGTTAAGAAATCGAATCGAAATGTTATATAAAGTTGGATAATCAAAACTAAACTTTGTCATTTTATTTATATAATTTGCGTACAGATTGGTCATATTAAATGGAATTAATTTTATTTAAATTTTATTAAAAAAACCAGTTGGAGCTGAGGTGGAATTAATTCATTTCACATAGGATCACTCAAAACTGACTTTAGATGACAAGGATCATAATATAAAAAGTGAAAAGACGATGGAATAAATCATGAGTTATTCAAAAGTTTAGGGACTGGGTCGCATCGAGTCATACTTTAGGAATTGAGTTATAAGTAAGTTAACAGTTGAAAGATTAAAAGATTAATTTTTCCTTTATTATAAAATACACTATCCGGGATTTTTTTTAAAGAAAAAAAAACCCTCTCATGCTACCATCAATTTAATTTACTCTTATTTTTTATTTGAATTTTGTTCAGTTCAGTTTTTTTTTTTTTTTTTAGTTTGGTTTTTCATCCCTTATGGTTGGGTTTGACTCCAATGTTTTTTATGGCTTCAATATTGTGATATGATATCAGGAAAAGTTAAAAAAACAGTAATTTTTTTAATAACACCGGAGTCAATCATTTACTAAGCAAGATCAAAGTACATAAGTCGAGTTTCTTTCATCATTCTCAACCTCAAACTAATAAGGTGGTGGTTCATCAACGACACAAAAAGTCGCTTTTCAAATTATGTGAAATATTGGGTAAATAATAAGCAAATAAGAGGTTTTCTCTAAAAGTATGATTAATTGTAACATGTCAGTCTCTACAAAATAATCATCCCAGCCTCCTCTATAACATCCTTAAAAGAATGGTTAACATTACATCCCCTATTAAAAAAATCAGTAGCCTCTAACAAATCAGTGTAAAATGCTAAATTCTTGTGCCCTTTTAGACCAGCACAAGTCAAGACCATTTATTTATTTATTTTTATTACACGAAGTTAAGACCATTTATGATTCCTATCAATTCCACTACAGGTAAAACCACATATCCATAAGTCGTTGCTATCCTTGACAACTCCCCCACATCCACACCTGTCTTTCTGTACAGCGAAGCCATCTGCTTTCAACCCAATACTAGGGCTGGATTTTAACCGTGGGCTGAACCCACCCAACTTGAAAAAAATGGATGGTTTAGGTTTTGAAAAAGTAGAGTCATTTTGATGCAGTTCTTTTTTGCCTGAATCCATGCAGGTTGGACCACTTGATTGGCCGGTTAAACCGCTTTTGTTTGCTTTTTGTTAATAAAAAGAATCTATAAAGGCGATAAATCTAAATGAAGTAAGTGAACTAATTGTTGATTGTATTGGATGTTAATGGTGGATTTTGGATTTATGTTTAGTTTATAATGTGTGAACTTGTTATGCATGCTTAATTTGTAGTGTTTGAAACTTTGAATTTAATGTTTGATTATCACTTTATGATTTTGTAATGTATTTTAAATTTTTTTATGGTTTAGGTTTGAGGGAGAAAAATTGCAGTGCATTGTTTAATTTTTCTTTTTTTGAAAAAACGCAGTATAAAAATATTTTTAAAAAAAAGGAAAATAAAAGGGGGGTTATGGGTTGGGTTGGCTAAATGTCAACTCATATTGATGCGATTCTTTATCGCTCGAACCTATATTATTTCAATTAGTAGCAGATTAGCCCGAACCTGATGGGTCATCCCATATTTCCAGCTCTACCTAGTATAAATTGTCCAGAGCTGCTCCGGTGCACTTGCAAAGCGAGTACTTGTGTAGAAAGCACAACTTCCTAGAGGATTCTTATCTAAATAGGCACAAAACAAACTACTTGTTATAAAAGTATATGTGATAAGAGAGAAGATTGATAGAATTCAGAGAAAGGATTATAGAATTTATGTGATAAGAGAGAAGATTGATAGAATTCAGAGAAAGGATTATAGAATTTCTAGAGAGAAGTTCTCATTTCGTTCAATTGAAACAATCGATTACAGCCCTTTATATAGAGGCAGAAATCTAACCTTGGTTGCATGACCATGGTTATATTTAACCCTGATTACATGACCATGGTTACTTTATATCTTCTTTATGTCCTTGTCTTCTTTTGCTTTTGCTTTGTTTCAAGTCATCTTTTCTTCTTTATGTCAAGTTGACTGGAAGAATAATATGAGTCAATGGACATCCACATATTTAATATTCATAACACTCCCCCTTGGATGTCCATTATGAATGTTCCTCATTAAAAACTTTAACTAGGAAAAACCCAGTGGGATAAAAACCTAGCCAAAGAAAAGAGTACATCATTCATTGATACACCGTCGAGTGCTGCCTCATTAAAAACCTTTCTAGGAAAACCCAGTGGGACAAAACCTAGATAAGGGAAAAAGAGTACAGCGTGTATCGACTCCCCCTCTTGATAATATCAGTTGAAATCTTTGAATCTTCGAAGACCAATATCATGAACAGGTTTTTCAAAGATTGTACCTGGGAGTGACTTGGTGAATAAATCTGCTAGATTTTCACTTGAACTGATTTGCTGAATATCTATTTCACCATCCTTTTGAAGGTCACGAGTGAAGAAGAATTTTGGTGAAATATGCTTCGTTCTATCGCCCTTGATATAGCCTTCTTTAAGTTGAGCGATACATGCAGCATTATCCTCATAGAGGATTGTTGGGATCATTTTGCCAGAAGATAAATGACAAGTTGTACGTATATGATGTATTACTGACCTCAACCACATACATTATAGACTTGCTTCATGTATTGCTAGAATTTCTGCATGATTAGATGATGTGGCTGATATAGTCTGTTTCATAGATCGCCATGAAATAGCTGCACCTCCACATGTAAATAGATAGCCCGTTTGTGATTTACCATTATGTGGATCAGATAAAAATCCAGCATCTGCATAACCAACCAGTTCATGCTTGGATACATTTGAGTAGTATAACCCCATGTCTGTTGTACCTCTGAGATAACGAAAAATGTGCTTTATTCCATTCCAATGCCTTCGTGTTGGTGAAGAACTGTATCTTGCTAGTAAATTAACAGCAAATGATATATCAGGACGAGTGTGATTAGCAAGATACATTAGTGCTCCAATAGCACTAAGATATGGTACTTCTGGACCAAGTAGTTCTTCATCACCTTCTTCACTTATTTCTCGGGGTCGGAATGGGTCTTTATCCACCTTCAAAGATCTTACAATCATTGGGGTACATAATGGATGAGATTTATCCATGTAAAATCACTCTAGGACCTTCTTTGTATAAGTTTCTTGATATACAAAGATCCCTTTCTTGAAGTACTCGATCTGTAATCCAAGACAGAATTTTGTTCTTCCCAAGTCCTTCATTTCAAATTCTTTCTTCAAACAATTAATTGCCTTTTGAAGCTCTTCAGGAGTTCCAATAATATTGATATCATCAACATAAACAGCAATTATAGCAAACTCACTCTTATATCTTTTCATAAAGATGCATGGGCATATCGGATCATTTTTATATCCTTCTTTCAACAAATATTCATTAAGGCGATTATACCACATGCACCCTGATTGCTTCAGGCCATACAGGGACTTATTTAACTTAACTGAATATTGTTCTCGAGAACTTGAATTGGATGCTTCTGGCATCTTAAGTCCTTCAGGGACTTTCATATAAATATCACTATCAAGTGATCCATATAAATAGGCAGTCACAACATCCATTAGATGTAAATCAAGTCCTGCATCTACTGCTAGACTGATTAAATAACAAAAAGTAGTCGCATCCACTACTGGTGAATACGTTTCTTCAAAATCAATGCCAGGTCTTTGTGTAAAACCTTGGGCTACTAGACGTGCCTTATATCTAGTTATTTTGCCCTTTTCATTTCTTTTTCGTACAAAGACCCATTTGCATCCAACTGGTTTTACATCTTCAGGTGTAAGGACTACAGGTCCAAATACTTTTCGTTTTGCCAATGATTTTAATTCTGCATTAATGACATCTTTCCATAGGGGCCAGTCTTTTCTTTGTTGGCTCTCACTAATGGATTTTGGCTCATGATCCTCATTATCATTCATTACAGCATATGCTATATGATAAGCAAAGATGTCATCAACGTTGACTTCATTTCTATCCCATCGGATTCCATTCATAACATAATTTATTGAGATCTCATTATTTTCACATATATCAGGTACCTGGGTCTCTTCTGGGACTACAACATTCTCTTCTGGAGATAATATCTCTTCAGGAGATGGCTCTTCTGGAGCTACTAATTTTTCTTCATTATCCTCGACTTGACCATCTATATTCTTTGCTCCTTTTCTTTTTCGAGGATTTTTATCTTTGGAACCGATGGGCCTGCCACGCTTCAGGCGTGCTTTATATTCATTCATAGCAGGTTGTCATTTAGGGACATCAATTTTAATAGGAGCATTAACAGCTGGGATATGTGACTTTGTCACTTTCTTTGGGTCAGTAAATGCTTCTGGCATTTGATTAGCTAAATTCTGTAAATGAATTATCTTTTGAACTTCTAGTTCACATTATTTTGTGCGAGGATCAAAATGAGCCAATGATAATTCATTCCAACTAATTTCTTTACCCAGCTGTTTGTTTTCTCCCCCTAATGTTGGGAAAAATGATTCATCAAAATGACAATCGGCAAATTGCGCCGTAAATAAATCTCCTGTAGATGGTTCTAACCATTTTATAATTGATGGAGATTCATACCCAACATATATTCCCATCTTTCTTTGAGGGCCCATCTTGGTGCGTTGTGGCAGTGCTACAGCCATATATACCGCACACCCAAAAGTTCTTATATGGGAAATATTAGGTTCCTGACCAAAAACCATTTGTAAGGGGGAAACCTTTAAATAACTTGTTGGCCTAATGCGAATTAACATTGCTGCATGCAAAATGGCATGGCCCCAAGCAGAAATTGGTAGATTGGATTTCATAAGTAAAGGTCTTGCAATTAGTTGCAACCTTTTAACCAATGATTCTGCAAGTCCATTTTGCGTGTGAACATAAGCTACAGAATGTTCAACATCAATTCCAAGGAACATACAATATTCATTAAAAGCTTGTGATGTAAATTCACCAGCATTATCAAGACGTATTTTCTTGATAGGATAATCAGGGTAATGTGCTCTTAATCTAATCAATTGAGCAAGTAATCTCGCAAACGCCAGGTTGCGAGAAGATAATAAGCAAACATGTGACCATTTAGTTGATGCATCAATTAAAACCATATAGTACCTAAATGGTCCACATGATGGGTGTATTGGCCCACAAATATCTCCCTGTATCCGTTCTAGAAATGTGAGAGACTCACTTTCTACTTTGCTTGGTGAGGGGCGAATAATTAACTTTCCCTTGGAACATGCAGTACATGAGAAATCATGGGATTGTGGTATTTGTTTACACTTCAGGGTATGTCCACATGAATTCCCAATTATTTGTCGCATCATTATTGAACCGGGATGGCCTAACCGGTCATGCCAAACATTAAATTCATTAGTAAACTTCTGGTTTACATTATCAAACTGCTGGTTTGTATTAGCAAACTTCTTGTCTGCATTATTGAACTTCTGGTTCACAATAGTATGTGTTTCAATTGTGCTTATACATGTGTAATACAAACCAGAAGAAAAAATAGGAAAACTTTCTAATATGCATTTTCTACCAGCAACTATATTTGTAATGACAAGATATTCCTTATTATCTTTAGTTGTTGTTTCTAAATGATATCCATTTCTGCGGATATCTTTGAAACTCAATAAGTTTCTTTTAGACTTGGTAGAATAAAATGCATTATCAATGCATAATTTTGTTCCTTCAGGTAACAAAATATTAGCTCTTACGGAGCCTTCAATTAAATTTATACTACCAGATATAGTCTGAACATTGGCTTCTCGCATTACCAAGGAAGAAAAATATTTATCATGTCTGAGTATGGTGTGGGTTGTTGCACTATCAACGAGACATAAATCTTCAGGATTGATGCCAATAGAATTCATTCTTCATAAAAACATAAATAAAATTAATACATATGATATAAACAACTTTAAATAAAATATAACAGTTCAAATTATATTAAGAAATCTGCAACATCCAAATAGTTATTATCTATATCGCCATACTCAGAATTCTCGCCCTGATCAACATGATTAACTTCAACATTTGATCTTTTACCAGTATTTTTAATTGATTATTGGTAAAGATCAACTAGGTGCCTTGGTGTACGACAGGTACGAGACCAATGGCCCTTTCCACCACATCGATAGCATGGATTATCATCATATTTATTATGCCTACTGCTTTCCCCTTTTTGGTTCTTATCAGTCTTTTCCCACTTCTGGTAGGAATTTGAACCTCCATGATATCGACCACGACCACGCCCACGGCTGTAGCCACGCCCACGTCCACGTTCATATCCACGTCCACGGCCACAATAAAATTCATTAGTTACTACATTCACTTCAGGGAATGGAGTTGAGCCTGTTGGACGGGATTCATGATTTTTCAACAAAAGCTCATTATTTTGTTCAGCCACAAGGAGACAAGAAATTAACTCAGAATATTTCTTGAAACCTTTTTCACGATATTGCTGTTGCAGGAGCAAATTGGATGCATGAAATGTGGAGAATGTCTTTTCTAACATATCATCATCAGTAACATTTTCTCCACATAATTTCAATTTAGAAGTAATTCTGAACATAGCTGAGTTATATTCGCTTATAGATTTAAAATCTTACAAGCGTAAATGCATCCAATCAAAATGAGCTTTTGGAAGAATGACCAACTTCTAGTGATCATATCTTTCTTTCAAATTGTTCCAAAGGACAAGTGGGTCCATCACTGTTAAATATTCAGTTTTTAGATCCTCATGTAAATGGTGGCGAAGAAAAATCATGGATCTGGCTTTATCTTGATTGGATGCCTTATTCCCTTCTTTAATTGTGTCTTCCAGACTTTTGGCATTCAAGTGAATTTCCGCATCCAACTTCCAAGATAAATAATTTTTTCCGGTAATATCAAGAGCCACAATTTCAAGTTTTGTCAGGTTTGCCATTGTTCAAACTAATTAAAGAAATAAATGAAAATAATTAAAATATGAACTATAAATATAATAACTGTAATTCATAAAGACAATAAATAAATCATAAGGCAATATAAGAAAATTAAAACATGTATGGCTTCGGGCCATTTAATCTCATGACTTCAGGTCATGTATGGCTTCGGGCCATTTAATCTCAAGATGAGGAATTAACTACTATCTTCAGGATAAAAGTTGTACATGACTTATGGCCGTACAATAAGATAAAAGATAAAAATATATATATCTTCTGGCCATATAATAAGATGAAAAATGTATATAGCTTCTGGCTATATAATAAGAATGGATATGGCTTCTGGCCATATTATAAGAAATTAAAACATTATGACTTCTGATCATAATTTCAAGAATCAGATGTGTATGGCTTCTGGCCATAATAACAATAATAATAATAATAATAATAATAATAATAATAATAATAATAATAATAATAATAATAATAATAATATAAAAGAACTTGTATATAAAAACAATAACGATCTCCAATCTTAACCATGGAACCCGATGTTATATAACAATCGGTAAAAGTATCTCTCTAATTCCATATAGTGGCTCAGATTATCCCAGATCTATAAAATAAAACAGGATATATATAATCATTAAAGAAACCATAAGAAGATCATACCTTCTTTTAGAGTTTCGTGCTGATAACGTGTTATAAAAGTATATGTGATAAGAGAGAAGATTGATAGAATTCAGAGAAAGGATTATAGAATTTATGTGATAAGAGAGAAGATTGATAGAATTCAGAGAAAGGATTATAGAATTTCTAGAGAGAAGTTAGAGAGAAGTTCTCATTTCGTTCAATTGAAACAATCGATTACAGCCCTTTATATAGAGGCAGAAATCTAACCCTGGTTGCATGACCATGGTTATATTTAACCCTGATTACATGACCATGGTTACTTTATATCTTCTTTATGTCCTTGTCTTCTTTTCTTTATGTCCTTGTCTTCTTTTGCTTTTGCTTTGTTTCAAGTCATCTTTTCTTTTTTATGTCAAGTTGACTGAAAGAATAATATGAGTCAATGGACATCCACATATTTAATATTCATAACACTACTATTATATTTCAAATTAAAACTAGTTCTCCTTGTATCCATCTGTCACTTGCAATGGATCCTTTCAACTTTCAATTCTTGGAAAAAAAAAAACGTTTCTGAATATACTTTTAATAAGACATTAAATCATGATGAAAGGACATTGAAATTGTACAAATCTAGAAGAAGTTAAAAACAAAATACATTAACCAAAATGTTAACTATTTCTACTTTTATAATCGTGAATTAGTGATAAGAAATGTGTTTTTGGGCAAATTATAATATTGCCTCGGCTTTCTTTACTTTTTTTATTATTGAATGCTTAACTGCCTTCAGAAATGATGTTAATTAGTTTACATGGACAAAAAATATGGTCCATATATTTTCAAGTAAAAAAATTATGAAAGGAAGAAGAAAAAGTAATAAATCAATGCTCTTACTAGCTGCTCTTAATTTCTTGCATGTGGCTTACATGAACCATGTTGTAATCTTTTTTTAAAACTAAATTTGCATCTGAGCGGCAGTTTTCATTTCGTTGTCATTTTAATTGACAATTGCTTCAACAAGCCATGAGGGATTATACTGGAGGAGTAATGTGATTGATCATAAAACAAAAAAAAAAAAAAACATTCTTTTGTCCAATTCTAAATATAACACTTCAATTCATTTTGGCCCTTAAATTTAATTTCTTTTCAAACTATTCCTATTAATTAAATGTTTCTATTAAGAGAGAGTTATAATATAAATAATAATTAAAGACAATATTATACTAACCAAGGTTTGTAAAACCGGCCCGGACCGGCCAATTCGGCCCGCAAACCGACAGTCCAACCGATTCGGTCTGGTGTGTGAACCGTATGGACCGGTTCACCCATTTTTGTATTTTTAAAATATTTTTTTATTACTTTTACTCACTTCCTTACCGGTTTAGCCCCGGTTTAACTCCGATTTAACTTCTATATGACCCACTGACCCTTAATCAATACCCCAATTGGTTTAATGTCCGGTCCAGTTTTCAGTACCTATGATAGTAACCAACACATACGTTTTTACCATAGTAGCCACTTGTTTTTATTCCTCTTTTAAAAGGTTTTTTTTTTTAAGGTGGCAAGGCAGATCAAAAAATAGTAGTGGGATTATTACTTTAACTTTAACTTTTACATTTGGTCCAAAGGAATTGGGATGTTTCGACCAAAAAAAAGAAGGAATTGGGATGTGTTTTTAACTTTAACTTTAATTTTAAAAAATAGTAGTGGGATTATTACTTTAACGTTAACTTTTACATTTGGTCCGAAGGAATTGGGATGTGTTTTTAACTTTAACTTTAATTTTAAAAAATAGTAGTGGGATTATTACTTTAACGTTTTATTCCTCTTTTAAAGATCGTATGATTCCTTCCCTTTTTTTTTTTTTAATTTTAACTTTTACATTTGGTCTAAAGGAATTGGAAAGCAAGTAGTAGGGACATCATGTCCCCAAACGCGTAATAACTAATAACAGTAAAGTGGAGTGCGTGATTTCTTAACTTTTCCAATGTTGATTTCTTATTTATCTTGGGGTCCATTAGAATTGAAAAAAGAAAGGAAAAACAAAGAGCTCTGTAACTTCCAAGTTCCAACCCCAGTTGACGACTAAGGCTCATGAAAAGTCTAGTCATTGTGGAAGTTTATCTGATATGAAAAATGAAAATCTCTTTGTTTTTTCTTTTTTCCTCTTTTTATAGTCTTTCATTTTCTGATCGTTGTCTTCTATTAGTTATACTTACACACAGGTCTATTAGAGAGAGAGAGAGCACTATCATTTCGGACTAAGTTGACGACTCGAGCTCATGAGAAGTCTGGTGATTGCATTGGAATTCTGTTCATCTCACTGTTGAAATTTGCAAAGCAAAAACATCAACTGAATTGTGGACGCTTATCCGGTAAGAAAATCAAACCCTCGTTTTCCCTCCTATAGTCTTTCATTTTCTGATCAGTGTTTTCTATTAGTTATACTTACATATGGATCTAGCTGCATCAATTCTCAACGTATAAGTAGCTTGTTAGTTGTGCTAGCAATTGGAGCTGTCACTCACAGACTGCAGTTGTTACTTGTTTTTCTTTTAACTTGGCACTGACATGATCGAAAATACAATCTAAAACAGTAAATTTAGTTACTCTAGAGTCTAAAAATAGCTGCAAAATGTTTAGATCTCATGGCAAGAAAGTTGCAACAATTGATCTTTCTTACTATTTTTCATCGTGATGATATTGTCAATAATGATTAAGTATGTAAGATGATTCTATTCTACATCATGAAATTTAACTTTCAGGTTGCTGTTGCATATTTGAATGGATGAGGTGGGAATTTCAGTATTGGCAAAACTTGCTGAATATTTGGTGGATCCTACTTTACGCCAATTGCAATATTTGTTTTGTGTCAGCAAAATCACTAGGAATGTTGAGACCAAAAAGGAGGAATTGATTCTCAAGCAAGGGAGGGTGCAAGAACGTGTTGAAGAAGCCACTAGGAGGACTGAGAGAATTGATGAGGAAGTTAAAAAGTGGAAGAATGAGGTGGTGATAGTCATAGCAGAAGTGGAGAACTTGGTGCAAGAACTAAGGGCCAACAATAGCTGCTTTCAAAGGTGGTGTCCTACTTGGAGGAGGTATCGTCTCTGCAAAGTGCTGGCAAAGAAAGCCCAGCATATGACAAAGCTGAATATAAATAGTGATAAGCTCGATCCATTTTCCCATCATGTTATTGTTCCAGATATAGAGTATCACTCTTCTAAAGGTTTTGTGTTCTTCAAGTCAACAAAAATTTCACATGATGAACTATGGGAGGCATTGCAAGACGATGATAACTCTATAATTGGCTTGTGGGGTATGGGTGGTTCAAGCAAAACCACATTAGTAAAGGAAGTTGGAAAGAAAGCCAAAGAATCAAAGTTATTTGATCGAGTTATAATCACAACAGTTTCACAAACTCCAAATATTAGGAAGATTCAAGGTGAAATTGCAGACCTGTTGGGATTCGAGTTGAAGGAAGAAACTGAAGTAGGAAGGGCAAGAAGAATTGCAGTGAAATTACAAAGTGCAGAGGAACGAATTTTGATTATTTTGGATGATGTATGGGCTATGCTGAACCTTGAGGATATAGGTAATCCCTTTGCGGATGAAGGACCAAGAAACCACAAAGTTCTTCTTACCACACGTCGTAAGGGGATATGCACTTTGATGGAATGCCAAAAGACTATTCCATTGGGTCTGCTAACAAAAGATGAAGCTTGGGGTCTATTTCAAGCACATGCTAAAGTAGATGATTGTGCTAGAGAAGTGGCTCAAGAAGTTGCTATGGAATGTAAGGGACTGCCCATTGCAATTGTGGCTATGGGGAAGTGCTTAAAGGGAAAAGGGCTTGATGAGGCAAATGTAGTATTGCACAGGTTGAGACATTCAAAGCCAGTTGATGTGGATAATGGAGGGAGTGATGCTTTTACTTGTCTCAAGTTAAGCTATGATTATCTGAGACTTGTAGAAGCCAAATTGTTGTTTTTGATGTGTGCTATGTTTCCTGAAGATCATGAAATTATCATTGAAGATCTTTTCAGATATGGAGTTGGGTTGGGTCTATGTGAGTGACTCATTTGAAATAGCGAGGAGCCAAACTATTTCTGCTATAAATGTTCTCATTGACTCTTCCTTGTTGATGTATTCTCTCAACATTAGGAATGAAAAGAATGAAAAATGCGTGAAAATGCATGACATGGTTCGTGATGTAGCTTTATGGATAGCATCAAAAGAGCATGGTACCATTATGGTAAACCGTGCAACAGAATTGAATGAGTTGCTTGGAGATGAAAACAGAAAATACTGCTATGCAATATCTTTATGGAATAAAAAGAATGAATTGCTTCAATTTCCTTCTCAATTGGACGCCCCAAAGCTTGAGCTTCTATTGTTAAATTCAAGCAAACCCTTGGATTTATCACATGCAACATTTGAAGGTGTAAAAGGACTAAAAGTCGTAGCTCTTATTGATGATCAAATTTTCTATTCGACAAAAGTTGTACCTCAATCATTACAATCAGTACAACAATTGTCTAATCTTCGAACTCTATGCTTGCAGGGTTGGGATTTAGGTGACATTTCTTTTGTGGTGAGCCTAAAGAGACTTGAAATTCTTGATTTGAAATATAGCAAATTCAAAAAAGTGCCAAATGGAATTGAAAATCTAAATCGTCTGAAATTGCTTGATTTGTCTAGGTGTATAGCAGAAGAGTGTTTTTGTAGAGAAATAGGAAGGTGTTCACAACTTGAAGAATTGTATACTTCCGGAAATTTACAACCTTCAGGATACACAATTTGTTATGAATGCTTTGTGGGTGTCCCTGCTCTTCCAAAATTGAAAAGGTATACATTTGAAATAGGGCAATGCAGCAAGCCTATGTTCTCAAAAAAAGTCTCAAGAGAGTTATCATTTGGAGAGTTAAATATATCCATCTCAAGTGCAATGATCAAGGATCTTGTACAAAGGGCAATCTCAATTGAATTTTACAATCTTCAAGGAGGCTGCAAAAGGTTTAGTCCAGATGTGATTCAAGCTGTAGGAGGTATGAATGAGTTAACTAAACTTTGTCTGCAATGCTGTTCTGAGATTGAATGCTTTATTGATCAAACTACTCCTCTTGAAGACATAATTGTCTTTAGATTGGTTGAGTTGGTGCTGAAGTATATGGATAGTCTAAAACAACTATGTCTTGGTCCTCCTAATCTTTGCTTATTCCTGAGCCTAGAAAGTCTAAAGATTGAAAGTTGTCCTCAATTGGTCAACATGTTTCCAGCTAATTGCAACTTAGGCAACCTTAAGTTCCTAAACATTGTCAACTGTCCAATGTTGACATCTCTTTTTCCTATCTCTGTTTCTTGCACTCTGTTATTACTAGAACAACTCACAATAGAAAGATGTCATGGATTGAAGCACATAATTGAGGGAGACGATGGTGTTGATACACGGGAGGATATGATATTCCCAAAATGGAAAATTCTATCTGTTCGTGATTGTGATCAATTGGAATTTATTTGCCCAAGCTTATGTGTTCAAGGGTTTGTACAATTGAAATCTCTTTTTATCAGAGATGCTTCTCAATTGAAATCTGTATTTGGTGAACATGCTAGGGAAGAAACATCAATTTGTGATAGAATTGAGACTAAGATAGTGCTTCCACTTTTAGAGGAACTCAGATTGGAAAACCTCCCAAATCTACTCAGAATTTGCTCAGAAAGCTGTCATCTATTATGCCCGTCTATAATGAAAGTAAAATGGACAAACTGTCCAAGATTGAATACTTCATGTGATTCTCTCATTATTGATTTAGAACCAATCCAATCACGTCCGAATATGGTATGCATTTACTCTCTAATGCTTTAATTTGATTTGTATGAAATGTTTTTCTTGATGAAATATATCATTACGCATTAAACTACAAAGATATGACATGAGAATTTGTAGTTTTCTAAACGTCTTAGTTCATGTAATTGTCGTCGTCGTCTTCATCGTTTTTAGGTTTATAGGAAATGCAAGTAGGTTCATCAATTACTTATCAAGAAATCACCTACTTCATTAATACATCTTTAGATGCTTTGAGTTCTTTTCCCCCAAAAAAATGCATTTGAAAATAAGCAGTTAAGGAAGTGACGGTAATATTTTCCTTCTTCAATGAGTTCCTAATAAAAGAAGCCAATAGGTATATAGCAACAGCAATGTAGCACTACATATATATAGACAGCAATTTCATCTTTTCCTAAACTATCAATATTTTTTTAAAAAAATAAAACTCATAGCACATGCATTTAGTAATTAAAGTGAAACCCACTTTCTTATACGTTTCATGTGATTGTTTTTATTTGTCTAATTGATCTAACATTAAATTGAAATACAACCATACAATCACATAATGATTTTTAGTAAACCTCACTTTATCATATTTTAGTAATGTTTTTTCTATGCCTTTATGCTTAATGAAATATGTTAATGGTTTTCTTTTTCAACTCTTCTCTTTTTTCACGTAGGAATCACATGCATTTGATGACCACCAAATGAGATCCAAGCTACCAGCAGCTGTTTCAAATGTCGAAAGCATTGTCCTTTTTAATTGTGGGGTGGTATCCACATTCATCCCACAAATTCCAATATTCCAGTACCTGAAACAATTATCTGTGGTAAATTGTGCAAAGCTGAAATTTGTTTTCTCAGCTTGTATCTTTCAAAGCCTTCCAAAGTTAACTTCTATAACCATATCTTCTTGTGAGGAGATGGAGCAAGTTTTTTTGGGAAATGAAGAAACTCAGAGGAATCTAGCCATGGCTCAATTTTGTTTGCCAAATTTACAGAGTGTGGAAATCAAACAGTGCAACAAGTTGAAAAGCATTTTTCCCTTTATGATCAGTGATGCTGTCTTTATGCTTCCAAAACTAAGAACTATAAGCATATCAGGTGCTTCTCAATTGGAGGCAATTTTCAGATGCTCAACTATTGAAGATCATGACATTGACAGTGACAAGGAGATCATGTTCCCAAACTTAGGATTGATAATTCTTGAGGGGCTACCGAGGCTTGCTAATTTCTGTCAAGGGTTTAAGTTTCAAATATCTATTTATTGCAATGTTTTGATATATGAATGCCCAAAACTGGTGCCAAATGTGGGGTCAAGTGCCAAGTGGGTTATGGCGGTAAGTAATATTCTTCATTTTTGTTTATCAATTCTTCCTTCTATACTGCAAACCTTTATGTGTTTCATACTTCTCATTAGAAAATGGGAGCATATGTTATATGAAATAACTTAAGAAGCTCATCCAATTTGTGAATCATTTGATGATTTGACCTCTTTTTTTTTTTCTGAACTTTGCAATGGCCTGAAACTAATTTTTCCCCCTTTCTTTCGCTTCTCAACAATGCAGAAACTTGTAAGGAAGCATGTGTTGAAATGCAGCCAATTAGGCAATAATGAAGGTTTCTCTCCACCACTTCTTATTCTAAATTCAGAAGAACTCAATGATTTAAGTGTTAGAGTGCAAGATTCATGTAGAGTCATTGGTGACAAGGACTCAGAGATGTTCAGTTTACATCAAATACTAAAAGGTCTTACTCCCACAGAAGGTTTGACCTTCCAATTTCTTCATTGTTTAGAAGTGGTTAGATGTGAAAAGTTGAAGTTTTTATTCTCTGCAAGCACCATTGTCCAGAACAGCCTTCCCAAACTGAAATTCCTAACATTATCCGACTGTGAGGAATTGGAGGAAATAATTGCATGCAATGAGGAGCTTCAAAACGCATCCAATGATCAAGTTTGCTTCCCAGAACTAAAGGAGTTGGAGATTCAAAGGTGTAACAAGCTTAGAAGACTCTTTTCTACAACCATGAACACCATTCTTCCACAGCTATACTATTTGCTGATAACTGAGGCTAGTCAATTAGAGGTGATATTTGGACATAAAAGGGAAGATGGTGCCATCAATGGAGAGAAAATTGTGCTTCCAAATTTGTCACAGATAAAGCTCAGAAATTTGCCAAATTTCGTCAATGTTTGTCAAGGATTGCAGTTTGAAGCAGTGCAGCTCTGGAGCATCAACATATGCAAATGCCCTAAGCTTCTTAATCCAATTTTAGGATCAACTCAAATAGTTTCACTTCAGCAATGGAAATCAATGGTACTTATCAATGTTCTCTTGACCATTTTTACTAATATTCTAAATGAGAACAAATTACATGTGGATTAGAATCATATATATATATATATATATATATAATGTTGCTAGTTGCAACTGTATAAATAAAATAAGGAAGTTAGAAGTTACAGAGATGGAAGGACATAAGAGAGAGAGAGAATGAATGAAAATTCTTCATGCATGTATTACTCGAATAGAATCCTTCTAATTCTGTAACACATTAAAATATGAAAATGTGGATATATATGCAACTTCGTTTCATGTCTTTTAAATATGTATTGCTGGCATTCCTTATAAAATTTTCATGCACAACCGTATCAAAGTTCCAACAAGTTGGTTATGATTTTGTACATTTTTACTCTAAATATTTTTATACGTTGAAGCATATTTTGATGTTTGCCTGTTATGCTTCCATGTCTATTTGCAATGTGTTTATTGTTATTGCTGTTGCTGTCTTTTTGAAAGTGAGATTAAAAAAAAACTCTTAACCGTAACGTAGATGAATTGTTGTGCTTTCAATTGAAAACTTGAGCGTCCACAGGATTCTAGAGGGGTTGAAGATTTCCAAAGTGAGGCAAGTGTAGAAGAACAGTTTCATGTTAGTGAAGAAAAAGGGACAATCATGATCTCAAAAGTACGTTCTTTGGCTTTGAGGCATTCAGCTAACCTCATGACTACTTTATGGGAGGGTCCCACTTTAATCAGCTTCCAAAATCTTTCGTCGTTAAATGTGTTTAGATGCAGAAAATTAAAGTCTATCTTCGCCTGCACTGTGATCAAAAGCCTTCCATGTTTATATCATCTGTCCATTAAAGAATGTGAAGAGTTAGAGGAAATCATATCAGAAAAATGGGAACAAGAAGAGCATGACCACTTTCCAAATTCTTCCTTGTGCTTCCCACAACTTTCCAGGCTTGAAGTCTATAGATGCAGCAAGTTGAAATATCTCTTCTCTATGCCCTATAATGGAGATCTTGGAAAGTTGGAAGATGTGAAAATAAAAGGGTGCTCTCAGCTAGAACAAGTTTTTAGTTGTGAACTTGCAATCTGTGAGGAAGAATCCAACAAGAATCTGCTTCCAAATCTAAAATATCTTATACTTAAAGACTTGCCCAAACTCACTCACATTTGTGCTAGTGTTCCCTTTCTGGTAAAGTTTTTATCCAAAAGGAGTCTCGAAGTTAAGCATTGCCCTGTGTTTCAAGAAACAGGTACGTGCTTGCATATGGACTATTTTTACTCATGCCCATACTTGATTTAACATCATTAATTCTTTCTAGTATTCTATTTTCTTTCTGGTCTATTGTTCTTTTAATAAGTGTACAACGTGATTCAACCTAACATTTCAAGTTGTAGACCTTGCATATTTTGCTCTGTCCTAATATTTCAGATGCTTGAGTTCCCATTGGATAATGCATATTTGGACTAATTTTAAGAATGAGAGAGAATTCTTTATAGGTGGAGAGAGACAGAGTGGAGCCCACCAAAACCCATCTCTCTTTCTCTCTTCACTTGTACTCCAGGCTCATCTGGAGAGAAAACCCAACAGTGTTTTTTTACATCAAATTCTGTTTAGATTTCTATCTGAAATGCCTTTAATTCAAATACCAACTTTGTAAATTGGATGAGCCACAATTTGCATTCTCCCCTGATGATTCATTTTTTTTTTTTTCCTTTTTGGATTTGTTGTAAATTGGATTTTAATTCTGCAGATAATGTTGAAGAAAGTGAAGACTACGACTCTGATGATTTTTACGACTACCATGACTCCATAGGATTTGAAACTACACATCAATTTCTTCAATCAAGTGCTCCCCAAACTCCTGCTGCCATGATTCGTGGTGATGATGTAGATCCCTCTCAATTGGCAAGGTAATTATTTGGAATATAATACACATAGTTAATATAATATCCCATAATATTCCTGTAGCTGCTATGTACACTCTAAATAAACTGTGAAATAATCTAACACAGAATTCCTCAAAATTAGTGTAGTTGTAATCTTTTTTAACAGTCATCCTTAAGTTAAATGTATTTTAATCCTATTTATAAAATTATACGGGTAAATATAACAATGGATAAAGAATTATTGAGGGAATGACCTTATAGTAAAAACAAAATAATGAAAACAATGAATTTTTTAAATAACCCTTTTCTATTGTGTTTTGTTTGGTCATTTTACAAATAAATATTTTTTCCATCAGATATAATCGATTGTGTCGACGGATATAACGAGAAGAAGAAACATTCTAGAAGCTACCATGACTATACCGGAGCTTGTCCTCTAGCGGTTCTGTGCCTGCCGGAGTCGTTCACCTTCGTCATCGGCTTCCTCATATGTTCAATCCTTGGCTAGACCTTTATGTATGGCACAAGTTTGAAATTGAATCACTGTATGTGTTGTTACTTTCATGAGTCATGTTGTTTGCCAAGTGAATTATATACTTTGATACTTCAACTTCATTTTACTTTTATTTATCAATGTTTGCATGTTTCATGAATGTTTGAAATTGTATCCTGTATGTGTTGTTAATTTCTTGAGTCATGTTTTTGCCAGTTGATACATATACTATGATAATTCAGCTTCTTTTTACTTTTATTTAGGGAAAATTACTTCAAGGTTCTAAGAAAATAATAAAATCTTGATAAACTCAACAATTGAGCAAGCTTGAAGGACAAGTTTCAGTGTATGAAGTGACAATAAGTTCATGTTATTCACTTATTATTAAGACTTATTGATAATCACATTCTTTTCTTGAGACTTCATAATGATTCTCTCCTTTATTTATCAATGTTTGCATTTTTTCATGATGTTTTAGTTAATTGACGACAACACGTATCCATCTTTCACGTCCCCCCCCCCCCCCGGCAAAAAAACTGTTACTATTTATCTCCCAAAAGGTCTATAAAAATCAATCTTTTTAGTCCCTGTCAATGCTATAAGCTCGATACTTTTTTGGTAAAATGGATGCTTATATTCTTATAATATCTTCGATTTAATTTTTTTTTATTGAACTACATTTGACTTAAATGGGAGAAAAAATACCATGGCTGTTAAGATCTATTATGTTTTCTTTTATTTTATTTTTTATCCTCCACTGCTAGCTAGGAAATTGTCATAACCACATCAGCCTCCATGTAAGCATTTTCAGTCAACTGCTGGCCAACATAACATATCTGAACAGCCATGGTATATATATTTTTTTTACTCCTTTATTAAAATTTTATGGGTACTTTTACATCTCTAAGAAATATATGTTGTTGAATACATTTTGGATAAAAGCTCATGAGTATTTTTACATTTTAACCAGAAAAAAAAGGTGAGTACACGTTTTATTAGGTCAATACAGTCGAGCAATGTTAGAAATTATCAATTGCGTGGGGATGATAATGAAAGCTTATCATTATTTCTTTTCTTTTTTTTTTATTTGATAGTGAATGAATAAAAACAAACAGTCCCAAGGGCTCTACCCCACTAAGTCAGTACAAAAATCTTGGTTCACAACATCATCTATAAGCAATTGTTTCGCTTTAGCAGGCTCTCTGTGAAGTACAAGAAAATCAACCGCCATATCCCATGCTATCCTTGCGAAGCAATCAGCCACCCTATTCGCCTCTCGACAACAGTGTAGCAGCTCCACTTCTCACTCACGTTCCAGCATTGATTGAATCTCCAAAATTACTGTAACATCAGGATGTTCATCAAAGACCGCTCATTGAATAAGCTCCAATACTTTGCTGCAATCACTTTCAACAAGAACATTCCTAAATCCTCCTTCCCAAGCCAACTTTATACCCCACAGGATTCCCCAAGCCTCTGCTATGATCACAGACCCGCTTCCAATTTGAAACATAAATCCCTGAACAAATCGGCCTTGGTCATCCCGTATCACTCCACCACATATACAATTTCCCGACACTTCATTCCTGGATCCATCTGTGTTAACCTTAACCACCCCAGCGGGTGGAGGACACCAAACCATAATTGGTGTGATATAAGACTTCGGTTGCATGGGACTGGAGACACCCCAAGACAACACTGAACTAGTACGTGCTAGTAACTGTTGTTTACTCCATTGTTTATTGTTGAAAACATGGTCATTCCTCACCAACCAAATGTGTCTACATAAAACAGTAAACTAGTAGCGAAATTCATAACCATACACCTTATCACGACGACTTAAGCACCATGTTAACCAAATGTTTCTATCGACTGAGTCAAAAAATTTCCGATACCATTGACTAGGCAGCATCTCACTCCAGAGTTCTTTTACAACAGCACAATCTCTAAGAGCATGCAGAATTGATTCTGTCTCGTCTTGACAACAAGGGCACATCTCATTCGTGTGGATTCTCTGTTGAGTTCTTACCAAATTTGTCATTAAATGACCGTGGGCGCATAACCATATGAACAGTTTGTACCATTAAGGAACCTTTAGTTTCCATATAAGCCTCCATCGGAACCAATTTTGATTATCTCCGTGACCCGCTAATCTGTTGTAAGCCTCTTTTAGAACGAATTTACCATCAGTTGCCCAACGCCAACCCGGAATATCAGCACCAGCATTGTGGTTAATATTTACTTTTTGGATCGCTAACACAACCTGTTTCGGTAATAAATGTCCAAACTTATTCAGATCCCATTGACCTGATGGAGTAGTACAATCTGCTGCCTTCCATTTTCGGATATCATTTGATAATGGGTGAGTTACCAAGTTGTCCAATCTATCCAAATGGGGAACCCATATATCATGCCAAAAGGACACCAAAGCTCCATCTGTAATCCTCCATAAAATACTCTCACTTACACTTTCCCAATTTTGTCTAATCCCCTTCCATGTGCTCGATTTGTTTCGTCTTTTTTCCCCTATCGGCACCACATCACTACCTGTCTTGTACTTTTCTTGAAAGAAACAAACCCACAATGCATCTCGTTTGTGAACCAAGTTCCATCCTAGTTTAGTCATGTAAGCCTGGTTTTGAATCCTTGCCTGCCTTAATCCTAATCCACCATCCTTTTTCAAGGAACACACTCGACCCCAAGCTACCATATGAGGTTTACGATTTATGGATGTACTTCCCCAAAGAAAATTCCTGCACTTCCTGTCTATCTCATCACAGGTACCTAGAGGGAGAGGCACAGACTGCATGGCATAGGAGGACATGGCTGACACCACGGACGATACAAGGGTATGTCTTGCCACCATAGATAACATGTTTGGCTTCCAGCTTGCTAATCGAGCATCGATCTTGTTAAGAATAAAACTGTATGAAGACTTGGTGCTACGCTCATGTAAGACAGGCATTCCTAAATATTTTCCCAGATTGGACGACTGGGAAAAATTTAAGAACTCACTAATCTCTTGGCTTCTTGTGCGTCCCAATTCTTTGAGAAGTAAATCCGTGATTTTTCAGCATTTATTTTCTGGCCGGATATCTCGCAAAAATCATCCAGTAAAGCTTTCACCACTCCAGCTTGATCCATATCTGCTTATGTAAACAAAATAAGATCATCAGCGAAAAAAACATAAGAGATAGTTGTACCTTATCTTGACAACCTAAATGGTTTCCAATCTCCGTCTTGTACAGCAGTCTGTATTAAGTGTCCCAACCTCTCCATCATGATGACAAAGAGATACGGAGAGATAGGATTGCCTTGACGAACTCCTCTAGAAGGGTGGAAAGCATTTGCAGTACACCCATTCCAAAGTAGTTCCATTTGCGGTGTAGATACACAAGCCTTGATCACATCACAAAGATACTTAGGAATTTTAAGCTCATTCAAGCATTCAAAGAGAAAACTCCATTTGACTCGATCATACGCTTTCTTCAAGTCAATCTTTATTGCCATGAATCGCTGCTTCTTCTTCATGTTCGGCATAGAGTGGATTAGTTCCTGCACTAGAATAACGTTATCAGTACTTTGGTGCCCCTTCACAAAGCTACATTGGTTCGGGGCCATAACCAATGGCATAATAGCTTTAAGCCTAATAGAAATAATCTTTGTAACAATCTCATATACTACATTACAATGACTTATTGGGTAAAAATCCCAGAAAGATTGAGGATGATCAATTTTTGGAATAAGCACAATTAAAGTACCATTAATATGCTGGACCCATTGAGGATAAGAGAATACCCGTTTAACCAAAGATATCACCGAAAGACCAACCGTATCCCATTGGCTCTGATAAAAAAGAGGATTGAATCTGTCCAGTCCCCGAGCTTTGAGTGATCCCATATCGAATAAAGCTCGTTTAATCTCCATGTCATCAACCTGTCTTCCCAAAGCACATCTGTTCGTTGTATCAATCTCAGGGTAGGTACACCCAAATACCAAGGTCCCCTGGTACATGCTAGTGTCCGTATATAGTTCTTCAAAATATTTACTACCAATATCTCATATTTCCTTCTCATCATACAACTATTCCCCTGAATCACATTTAATAACTAATATCCGATTCCGTCTTCTTCGAGCATTTGCCTTTGAGTGAAAATACCTGGTATTACGGTCACCCTGAACATACCAAGTAGTACGAGAGTATTGGAGCCACATAATTTCCTCCTGTGTCAAGATTTTTTCAAGCTCCTTCCACAATTCACGTTGCAAATTCTCCAAAGCCACTGATGGTCCAGCTATAGCAATTTTGTTGTTAGTCCCATCAAGACGTCTATAAAGCTTGTTCTTCATATAATTCAAATTTCCAAACACCCTTTTGTTCCAATTTCTCAGCTGCTCAATAAAAATCTCTAAAGATCCACACCAATCATCCTTCACATTCCATTGATCCTTAACAAAACCTGAGAAGTTATCATGCATAACCCAGGGAGCGAAGAAACGAAAAGGCCTCTGTTTGTTCTCAACATGCACCAACTTATCTGTATTTACCAAAATAGGACAATGATCTGATTTACATTTGGGTAAATGAATAATCGATGCACTAGGAAACTGTGCATGCCAATTAGCATCCACCAATGCTCTATCAATCCTACTCTGACTAGACGAAGTCCCCCAAGTAAACTTAGGGCCGCTGAAACCAATATCAATCACATCAGTATCAGTGATCTACTCCCTAAAAAATCTGTCTACTCCATTGCTTTCCTGAACTTTCATACTCCATCTATCCTCAGGACATGATACAGCATTGAAATCACCAACTACCAACCAACCCCCATAACCAAACTGACGAATATCTCCTAATGAAGACCACATCATGCGTCTCAAGTTTATATTAGGATGTCCATAAACCACAATGAGGGACCATTCATTATCATTTCCTACATTAAACATTCCGTGCACAAATTATTCACCAGCAGAGATTACTGAAAAATTACAGCCAGAATCCCAAAAAAGCCAAATACCACCACTAAATCCTCATGCTTCAACGACGTGCATGTTAGGCCATCCAAGCTTCTGAGACAATAAAGTAGCCTTTGTGCCGACCTGTCTAGGCTCCAAAAGTGCAAAGAAATTTACTCCATAATTCTTTACAATGTCACAGATTAAACGTCGAGATGAGGCACCACCGGCACCTCTAGTATTCCATGTCATAACTATCATTAAGACAGATAATAAGGATTAAAGATACCCAAACATGGGCAAAACTACTGGGACATATTCCTATAATCATCTTCACCTGACTCCTTCATGACGACATCACCCTCCTTTCCCAGAGGACTTATACGTGTTGAATATTTAATCTCCCGACAAGCACCTGGATCAATAGGGTCAGAAGCACTATTTTGAGTAGATTTTAGGAGTTGTATTTTCTCGCCTGTAGATGTTCAAAACGTACACAAACTCCCTTTTATTGGCTGCAATTTTGAGGATCCTACCACACCGTTTCCTCCTTCATGAATCTCCTGCGACAAATCCCCCACATTCTGCACTTGACCACATTTTTTGTTCGAACTCGAATTACCCCGGTCTACCATTTTATTCTTAACTTGTTGATAATGTTCCATTGGGCTCACCAAATCAAGCTTACGACCCACCACAATTGCTGCATTCCCAGATTTAATCTCCACGTGCTTCTTCTTACTAAGAAAATGCCCACGTGGTTTAATTGTATTGGTCATTGAAGATTCCTGCTTTGTAGTATCAATAGTCGAATTATTAGGCACCATCAAAGGAATTTCATTCCTCTTTTTTCCCCTATTCTCATCTGACAATACCGTAAATCTTGATCCTCCAACTTTATATTGACTACAAAACTGCCGCCCCTCTTCCTGACTATTATTCAACTCTCCTCCAGTACCACATTGCATCCGACGCCTCCTGGGTGCTACCATCCAATCACCATGTGTTGTTTTTACTGGGTTGTGAGTAGTTTGTGTTGGATCCACCGTTTGCCCTTCACACTCATTATCTGACATTTGAACGCCTGAAACCCCTGACTCTTTCTTGTGTGGACAGTGTGCTAACCCATGCCCATACCTCCCACATGAGAAACATATCAGATGTAGACCCTCATAGACTATTTGTTTTTCCTTACCATTAATCATTAGTGAAGGAAGCAAAGGAGAATTAAGATCAACCTCAACACATATTCGAGCAAACCAACCCTTTGTTTGTTTCAATGTATTATTATCCACCTTTAGAACCCTTTCGACCTGACTGCTGACCACATATAAGATATCCTTATCATAAAAATCAACAGGAAATTTAGGAATACGTACCCATGCAGCGATCTTCGGCACTTCTCCAGCATCAGGATCAAACTCCGGTTTCCATGGCTGCATAGATAAGTAATGTTCCATGAATAACCATGGTCCACCAGTCAAAGCAAACACATAATCCTCTTCGTTAGTTAGCCGAACCAAGAAATATCCAGAGCCGATTTCTATCGTAGTTACCTCGCCTCTCCGACCCCATAGTTGTTGCAACTTTTTACCAAGTTGTTCCTCACGAACCATGCATCCTAGGAGCCTTACAATCAGAGAAGTACTCCATTTATTTGCTAACTTTTGACGGAACTCCGGCGAGACAACGATATTTAGACCCCTCGGAGTAAACTCAACTTCAATTCTAGATTTCCATCCATCCCCATGCCACCATTAGTCCTCCTCATCAGACAAGTCTTCCGGCATCGGCATATCTACACATGCTTCCTTGTACGATTTCTTCTGTTGTGTAGGAGCCTCTTGCCCATCCTCTTCATCGGTCATCCAATCTTCCATCCTTGGAACCAGAGATTGTTGTCCAGAGAACTCATCCCCCTGGTCTCTAACTTTCTTACGACTCCGTACCATAGCATCTTACTCCTCAGATGTTGGCGCCAGAGGCACTCTCTCACGGCTTCTATCCCGTTCTCTCTCCGTCATCTTTTCTACCTTGATTCTTAGCAAGAAAGACTAGCAGGCAGATTCACCACTTCAGAAAACCCTTTGAACCAGAAAGCCAAAGCTCTACCATCCAAACACCGTTGACACTGCAATGTAAACGAAGCAATGAAAATGAAACAGAGCACCACTCAAAGTTGGAACAGTACACCGCGCCGTTTGGGATGGAAACTCGCAGATGAAGTACCACCCTGATCCGTCAATGATGACCGTCAAAGATGGGAGTGAAGCACCACCAGAACTCAGGTCAGTCACCACCATCGAATTCGATGGAAGTGAAGCACCACCAAATCACAGATCGGTCGCCACCGTCGAATGATGACCGTTGAAGAATGGAATGAAACACCACCAGAGTTCTTATCATTATTTCTAATCAATTAAGCACATGCGTACTTGAAAAATAACAAAAGCAGACATTTTGGTTCACCATCAAATATAACTATTAACCCTTTGAAATGTTTATTACACCAAATTAACCGGCTCTTGATGCTTGCTTCTCTCTCCCCTTTCCCCCTTTACATCTTTTAAGTCTTTAGGCAAGGGGATAAAATTAAAGTACTACCCTCCCATATTTAATATAAAATATATTTATCTAATTTGATTACATTAAGGAAATTAATAAAGTTATTTAATATGACTTGTATTTTCCAAAATACCTTAGTTATCTTTCTTTATTTCTCCATTCCCTTTTGCTTCTTGATTATTGTTAAGGGAGCATCAAAATGAACAAATTAGGAAAAAACTGACAAATATGAAAACTATGGATTCTATTTAGGACCAACCAACTCCTCAAATAGGTCCTATATTAAGGTCTAAAGGGAGTATTTGATTTTTCTACCCTCATCATAAATGGATGAGAAGAATTAACCGAAAAGTTCAAAATTAAGGTTCGAATTTCTGATTTCTTCATTGTTTAGAAGTGGTTCGATGTGAAAAGTTGAAGTTTTTATTCTCTGCAAGCACCATGGTCCATAACAGTCTCCTCAAATTGAAATTCCTAACCTTATCTAATGAGGAGCCTCAGAACATAACCAATGCTCCAGTTTGCTTCCCTGAACTAAAGGAGTTGGAGATTCAAAGGAGTAACAAGATTGAAAGACTCTTTTCTACAACCATGAACACCATTCTTCCACAGCTATACTCATTGCTAATAATTGAGGCTAGTCAATTGGAGCTGATATTTGGACATAAAAGGGAAGCTGGTGCCAACAATGGGGAGAAAATTGTGCTTCCAATAAAAGATTTTCTTCTAATTTCCATTAAAAGATGAAAATGTGGATATATATGCGACTTCATTTCATGTTTTTTGAAATATTTATTATTGGCATTCCTTAAAAAAATTTCATGCACAACCATATCGAAGTTCTGACAAGGAAATTATAATTGTGGACATTGTTACTCTAAGTATTGATGTTTGCCTGGCATGCTTGCATGTCTATTTGCTATCTATTTATTATTATTCCCGCCGAAGCTATCATCTTCTTGAAGTTGAGTTTACCCAACAAATTCTTAACTGTAACATTGATTAGAATTTTTTGTATGTTAGCCTTGGGGTCTATAATCAAAAATTGTGTATAGACAAACTTAGGATCATTCTCTCTTATCAAGAAGCCTTTTATTGAATCCTAAGTAATCTAATTATCAAGTAAATGCAATAAAATAAGGGGAAATGGATTTTGGTTTTTTAAATTAATACTAAAAGAAAGATGCAATTTAATTAAACGCTAAGCTATTATTTTTGGCATTTTTTCTTATAAAAATGGGATGGTTAAGAGTGAATGTAATGGTATGGAGTTGAAAATATGAATAATAAATACCCTTGGTAATAAAGAAATGACAATTCTTGCTCAAAAATATTATGAGTTAAAATTCATTTAGTCTTAAGAAAAACCCCAAGATAACACTTGAGTCCAATATTCCCAATTAATAGTGGCTCCTACAAACATAGCTAACCACTACTTTTTGAGATATTGTTTAAAACCACTTAATGTGCAATTGATATGGATAAATATAACATGTTTTCTCTTAATATGAATGCGATAACATGACACTCAATTGATTCAAATTAATCATACCACCTAACAATAACAAGTAGATAACACAATTTCATTGAATCAATAAAGAAAATACATATATAAAAATCCAACAAGCTACAAAAATCCAATCCAACCACAAATATAAAACCAACAAAGATAATTAATATCAATCTTAGTTACAGAATCATATACAATAATTCCTAAAACTATACAATTTAATTATATAATTATAGACTAATGGAATGATAGAAAAAACTCTCCTATGTATTCCATTGAACTCAAACAACCTTCTCGTCACCAAGAAGCAAGAATTAGCCACTCATGAGTTGATTGTATCAGCAATTTGCTTGCAACACTAAAAATCCATGAATAATGAATGAGCAACCAATCTGGAAATGGAGAAAAAGAGAGCTAGCTGACAACTCTTGTTGAGGAAACAGAGAAAGGACTCTATGATGGCGAAGAAGAAAAGTACAACATTGAAGGTACCGATGATGATGGTCTGAAATAAGGTTGGCGGTGATGGTAGTGATCTCCAGCGGTGAGAGTAATGGAATCCGTGGTGGTAGCTGGTGTGGGCGATGGATAGGGAACAGCTACAGTCGTCAGAGTTGGAAATGCTCACCAGCAACTGGAGATCCTTCTCTGTCTCAGAGAATCGGCCGGCGGTGATGAATGATGGTGGTTCCGATGGTGAAAAACAGAGGAAGTGACGGTGGTGGTATTGATGGTTTAAGCTCCCTCCGGTGACTCCAACTCTCAGTTCTTGCCTCTGGTTCAGTTTTCCCGATCCTCCCAAGCTCTCTCTGTCCTTCGTCCGCCTCACTCTGTCGGAGCTGGTGGTGGTGTAAGTTGTCCAACGAGAAAGAAGAGGGGCACGGTGAAGGTGGTGGTGTAGGTTGCTTGAGAGAGGGAATGTCGAGCTCACCAGTGATGATAGTCGGGAACAGAGGAAGTCGACGATTGTTGGTAGTGAGAGAGGGAAGGTGACAGTGAGGGTGAAGGGAAGTCGCCGGCGGTGATGGTGGAGATGCAAGAATGCCGCCGGCAACACTAGGAAGAGGAAGGAAGAAGAAGATGATGATGAGATCCTTGCGCGGTGCTCCACCCTCGTTTCTCAAAACTCTCAGCTCTCTTAAATCAGTCGGGTCCTCTGCTCTTGGGTCTTCAAATCTGAAGAAGGAAGGGAATAGTAACCCTAGTCAAAACGGAAGATCTGACCAGGGACCTACAAAAAACTTTTAAAAGTTTTGTATAGGGACTACATTGTAACTTTTAAAATTTTTGTAGGGAATGCAGAATTTATGATATTTATGTGTCTTATTTGTAATTTTTCCCTATCCCTTTTCTCCATCCACTTGTAATTTCCAGAAATTTCAGGGACCTTTTCTGTAATCTTCTCAGACCTTAAAATACCAATTCTGACACTGCAAAATCTCCAATTTTCTTCTTAAGCATCTACAATACAAGATTAAGCAAAATATAGCATCAAAAGTCTAAGAAACAATTGTACACAATATTTAACAAATTATGACCATTTTACCCCTAATTGCAATTAATTCAATACAGGTGTTCCTAACTAAACTTAGTGCTTAATCTTACAATAATGTCCCAGAAAATGCATCAAAATCCCAATTTAATTATAAAAAATCATATAAAAATATGGTTCAGTCAAACATGGATAAATTGTTGTCTTTTTGGTTGAAACTTGTGTGTCCACTCCAAGGATTCTAGAGGAGTTGAAGAGAAAGGGATGATCATGATCTCAAAAGTATGTTCTTTGGCTTTGAGGGATTTAGCTAATCTTATGACTACTTTATGAGAGGATCTCACTTTAATCAGCTTCCAAAATCTTTTGAAATGCCTGTAGATCCGGCAATTTGAAATGTCTCTTATCTTTGCACTATAATGGAGATCTTGCAATATTAGATATATCTGGGGAGTTGATATTGATTCTAAATATAAGATATAATTTTCATATTTGTCAATATTTTCCTAATTTACCCCTATTAATACTCCCTTGTCAATAATTAAGGAGGAGAGGGAATGTGGGAATTAATTAAGGAAGACGACTAGGGTGTTTCAAAAAATACATGTCATATTAACTTGTTCAACTAACTTAATCTAATTAAATTCGGTAAATATATCTTATATGAAGGACTAGAGAGAGTACAACCTGACAATTCAAATTGCAGACCCTACATATTTTGATTGGTCTAAAATTTTAGATGTTTTAGTTCGCATTGGACAATGCATGTTTGAACTAATCCTAAGAACGGGTGTTTTTTTGCATCAAATTCTTATTTGACTTCTATCTAAAATACTTTTAATTCAAATACCAACTTTGTAAATTGGGTGAGCCACATGTTGCTTTATCCCCTGCTGCTTCATTCCCTTCTCCCTTTACATTTGTTATAAATTGGATTATAAATTCTGCAGATAATCAAGTTGAAGAAAGTGAAGACTATGATTCTGATGATTTTTACGACAACGAGTTCATAATTTAACACAGTTCTTCAAAATTTGTGCGGCTATACGCTTTCCCAGCGGTCAGCATTAAGTTAAATGTATTTTAATCCTATTATGAAATTACGTTTGTATACATAACAATGGATAAATAATTATCAAGGGAATGACCTGAAAGTTTAATAAAAAATAAAATAATTAAAACAATGAATTTTTTAAAATTTACCTTTTTCTCTCGGGTTTTGTTTGGTCATTTGACAAACAAATATCTTTTCCATTAGATATAATCGATTATGCCGACTGATGCAGTGAGAAGAATAAAAATTGTAGAAGCTACCACGACCAAACCAGAGCTTGTCATCTAGTGGTGGTGTACCTGCCGGAGTCGTTCATCTTTGTCGTCAGCTTCATCATATGTTCAATCCTTGACCAGAGCTTAATATGTGAGACAAGTTGGAACTGAATCACTGTACGTTACTTTCATGAGTCATGTTGCCAGTTGATTCATATGCTTTGATACTTCAATTTTATTTTACTTTTATTGATCAATACTTACATGTTTCAAGAATGTTTTAGTCAATTGATACTTACACTTGTCCATGTTACGCTTTTCTCCCACTTATACTATTTTTCTCTCAAAAAGTCTATCCAAAATTAATATTTTTTGTCCATGTCAATTTTGTAAGCTAAGATGTTTTTCTCGTAATAAAATGGATGCTTATTTTCTCTGTAATTTCTAAGATTTATTTATTTTTATTGGTCTACATTTGACTTACATTTACATCTCCACACTCAAAATGCAATAAAATCACAATAAATGTTTATGATTTCAGTGTCATATTTTACACTAAATTTGATTAGATATAGGCAGAGGTGTTAATTGAAACTTGAGAAAGTATTATTTGTGCGTGTAGACAACAAACCGAAGGAATTAAATAAAAATGAATCAATATTTGAAGTTATAAATATATATTGAAGGCCAATTATCATACATTGCAATTCCTTCATACTTAATTACATTACATTAAGTAGAGGAAAACGTAATCTCATAAGAAAAGCAGCATCACGGCATTCATATTATCCTTCTCCTCTATGATCGCCTCTGTATCAACATCAATTTGCCAGAACAATAATTTTAGTAGAGTAAACAATAAATCTGAGGAAAACATGCAGCATGTCTGAGAACACATTTCATTTTGTACTTGTTTCAAAATTTTTATATCAATTACAGCATGAGTGAGCCTTAAATTTCAGGGCCTTGTAAATAATTAATTTGTGAATTTGTCCCTCTGTAAATTAATACTGCACTGAAAATGAATGCATGTATATCTATATAGGCAGAGGTGTTAATTGCAACTTGAAAAAGTAATATTAACAAACCAAAGTATTTAAATAAAAATGGTATAAATGGGCCAATATTTGAAGTAATATTCATGTATATATAGGCCAATTTACACACATTGCAACTCCTTCATAATTTATTACATTACATGAAGTAGAGGCTAAGACAATCTCAAGCCATGCTCATAAAAAGAAAAGCATCATGGTCGCATTCGTATCCTCGTCCGCCTGTTAAAATATGAGAAAAATTACAGAATCAAAATCAATTTACAATAATAGACATTTAGCAGATTTCACAATGAACCTGAGGAAAACATGTAGCATGTGATGTAAAACTCTCACACACACTCACATCTAATGAAAAAACAGAGGTAATTTTAAGCAGAAACTATAAGAAAATAGGAAGAGTATATTAGAAACAGATCTAGAATTGAGAACGAATTAGAACAAAAAGAAGGAGAAATGAATCAGAATAAAGAATGAGGTGGAGTAGGGAGATCACATCACTCAAATATATATAATTTCATTTATCAAAGCTATCTTTTACATATGAAACCAACCTATTTATAGATGGAGAAGGAGTTGCTTTCATTTCTCATGAAGAAAGCAAAACTAACAACTTGCCTAATATAAAAGATATAAAACACAAGCTAAACTAACAAGTTGCTTAATATAAAAATATAAAACACAAAATTATGTGGTTCCTTGACATAAAAGGAAGCTTTCAAAGTGGTTCAAAATAAGTCATTTTCTCTTAAAATAATGTTTCCCATGTTTTCTATCAATTCTCATATTCCATCAGCATGTCTGAAAATACGTTTCATATATTTTGTACTTGTTCCAAAATTTTTTCATCGATTACAGCATGCGTGATCGGTAGGTAAATTTTAGGGTGCTGTAAATAATTAATTTGTGGATTTCACCCTTTACTATAATAATTATATATGCCTGTAAATAAATTCAAAATTCAAATTATGAATAAAAATCCTGTAAGGTGTGCTATGCCAAAATTTCTCATCTGCACAATTATAGAATGTCATAGCAGTGAAACAAAAAAAAAAAAAAAAGAACGACATAAAGTCATATATATGCATATACAAGAAAATGGAATTCACAATGATTTTTTATCAGCATGCTTGGAATTTTTTTTCCTTAGTGTATAGGAGTCAATTGGTTCTCTGCCCTTATTTCAAGTATAGTTTTAATCTGTTTTCACAATAAATTTTGACTCCTTTATGTCCGTTAAAGTAATTGTCCAAAAATTAATAAGTTATTAATTTAGATTAAGAAAAGAGAAAAGAAATTGATAGTTTAAGGAACGATAGAAATTGTTACAAAAAAAGGGAAGAAAAGAAAACAAAAACCATCAACATATTTTCTAAGCAAGCCATAAAGATCAGCTATATGCATATATAAGAAAATGAGCTTCACAATGTAATCATGGAATAGTTATGATGGGAAGCCCACTAGAGTCAACATAAGGTGAATGATAAATAATAAATTGAATGACTAAAACACAAAAATAACCAAATGTGATTTCTGCGATGAAATATTTTGCAACCTTTGGTGGTGAAGTACCACAACAAATTGTGGCAAAGAAAAAGAGAACAGAAAATGTAAGATAAGATGTAGAGTTGTGGGCCTCTAATGTACGTTTCTCTAATACTCTCTAATACCCTTTAAAATGTTCTAATTTCTTACATGGTTTTTTTGTTTCTTTTTATTAATAGATTCCACATAAAACAAGTTATATTTTGATGTCTTCTTGGCAAAAAATGGTGTAACTTTGAATTTCAAATAAGGGTCTTCTAAATAAATAAATAAAAACTTAAATAATTTTAATAACAATTTTTTGTGCAAATCAAATTAAATTATAAGAGAGAAAATGCGTGCCATATTTGGACAATCCATCCATTCTATTGTCTTTATCGATGGCCACCTTGAATGATACCTCTCTGAGCAAACTCTGACAAGATTTGGAAGATTTTTTTAGCTCAAGATATTCTAAAAAAGGAAGCACTAACTAAGTCTCTTCTTGATCATGCATTGGTTGTCCTCCACCAATATTCGTATCAAACACAAATTTCATCTGAGGATAGACGCTGCAACTGTATAAACCTTTGAGCTAAAACGACTGGGCATACAGATTCTAATCTCCGGCATTCATCAAGAGACACAATTTTCAATTTTGGGAATCTTGAATTCCACCATGAATCACCCCCTCCTCTCCCTCTTATACATGTTTCAATTCGTTGCAACATTCTACTGCAAGCTTCTCTAAGGATAACAGAGTGCACATAGCAGAAGCAGAGAAGAGAGATGTCAACATCGGACAGTTGGAAATACTAAGAAACTTAAGATTGCCTAATAAATTGTAGTCAGCAGGGAATTGAATATGTGGAGCAATTGAGGGAAATTGAATATACTTAGTCTTTCCAGCTTTTGGAACAAGCTTAAAAGAGAAGGACTGCAATATGGTTGTCTAAGATTATCCATATTTCTTAGTACCAACTCATCCAATCTAGGCACAACCGCATCTTCATGAGGAGTAGTTTCGTCCATAATGCATTCTATCTTTGAACACCTTTCAAGACCAAGTTTACTTAACTCATTCATCCCTACTTGGTAAATATCAATCATGAAACTTTTGCTGCCTCCCTCAAGCTCATAAAATTCAATAGCAGTTGCGCTTTGTGCAAGATCCTTGATTTTTATGCCTAACATAGAGATATTTAATTGTCCCAGGTGTAATGATCTTGTACCTTCGTTCTGAAATTCCAAGTCTTCACTGCACTCACCAATATCTAAATTATACATTTTCAATTTCATCAAACTTGTGGGGCCCACAAGGTATTCTAATTGTGCACACCGTCCTATTACTTTATAACAACATTCTTCTATTTCATAACTTGACAAATCTAATAACTTCAACTTGTTCAATTTTTCAATTCCATTTGGCACACTTTTAAATTTATTATGTCGCAAGTCAAGAATTTCAAGTTTTGTAAGGCTTATCACAAAAGATGTGACATTCAAATTCAAATGTTGCAATCACAAAGTTCGAAGATTTGACAAGTGTTGGATTGACTGAGGTTGTAGTTCAATCCTATCCTCATACATGCGCATAATAATCAAAGCTTTGAGTCACTTGGTGCCTTCGAATGATGCATGAGATATATCCAAGGGTTCATTTGAATGTAACAATAGAAATTTAAGATTGTTGGAAATACTGAGAAATTTAAGATGGCCTAAATTGCAATCAGCAGGGAATTGAATATGTGGAGCAATTGAGGGCAATTGAATATACTTGGTCTTTCTATCTTTTGGAGCAAGCTTAAAAGAGAAGGACCGCAACATAGTTGTCTAAGATTATCCAAATTTCTTAGTACTAACTCATCCAATCTAGGCACAACCCACTATAAAAAACACTGAGAGCTCGTTTGGTTTAACCCCATTGCATGCCTGCAATGGTAATCATGACTGCATTATCAAGAGAAGAATGTTTGGTTGCTCTTTAGCATGGTAATAGGGTTTATTATGGTAATGATGATTACTAAAAAATTGGTAATCCTCATTCATACCTCTCCCCTATAAATCTTCATTACCTTTCCATTACATAGTTAAAAAAGTCCAATTTACCCTTTAATTTCTTATGTCTTTGTTTCACTTATCTCATTTCACTTGTCATATCACGTCACAACTACCACCGCCTCCTCCTCCTCCTCCTCCACCGTCGTCACGTCCACTCGCTGCCGCCACCACTACCTCCTCCATCACCATCACCTCTACCCCCTGCTGCCGCCACTATCTCCTCCTCCTCCACTGCTGCAACCACCACCCCATCGCCTGCGCCTAGCTCCTGCCACGTGTTATGCTCCATATTTCTTGAAAATGCAACTCCTCTTATTATCCCCCTGGTGGTTCCAACCTAGGACCACCATATGTCGCACTCCATATTTCCTAAAAATGCAACTTCTCTTATCCCCCCTGGTGGTTCAAACCCAGGACCTCTCCTGTGCGGACGTGATGCCTTATTAATTGATCTGTAATGCTTTGGTATTTTATTATTGCACAATTATATATATAATCAATTATATATATATAAATATATATATTGTATATTTATTTTTTCTTATACATAAATATATATTATTATAAAAAACTAAATATAAATTTAATAATAATACAAAATAATTTTATATAGTCATATTATTTTTTAATATAAATTAATTTCAAATTAAAAAAAATACATCTTAAATAAATTTTCATACGACTATAGTTTTGTCCAATTTCTATATGCAAAATTTATTATTAATTAAAATTAATTTATAACTAATAATTTATATATATATATATATATATATATATATATATATATATATATATCAAAAATAATATTTTTTTATTGTTTCTGAAGGAATTAATTCCGTGGTTTTCTGTGGAAAATAGCCACAGAAATTTCTGTGGCTAATTCCATGACAAAATTAGCCACAGCTAAATTTGCCACAGAATATTTTTTGGCATGGAATATTTCTGTCAGAAACTTTTCAAATGGAATTCGCCACAAAAACGGAAAAAAATTCCGTGGCAAATTCTGTCAAAAATTTATTATTTTTTTGTAGTGACCGCATCTACATGAGTAGTTTCGTCCATAATGCATTCTATCTTTGAACACCTTTCAAGACCAAGTTTACTTAACTCACTCATGCCTCCTACAACTTGGCAAATATTAGTCATGAAACTTTTGTGGCCTCCCTCAAGCTCATAAAATTCAATAGCAGTTGCTCTTTGTGCAAGATCCTTGATTTTTGCACCTAACATAGAGATATTTAATTGTCCCAGGCGAATGATCTTGTACCTTCATTTTGAAATTCCAAGTCTTCACTGCACTCACCAATTTCTAAATTATACATTTTCAATTTCATTTAAGTTGTGGGGCTCACAAGGTATTCATAGCAACTTGCTTTTTTTGATTGTTGAAAATGTGTGGGAACATACAACCCTTCTAAGAACATTGTCCTATTACTTTATAACAACATTCTTTTATTTCAGAACTTGACAAATCTAACAACTTCAACTTGTTCAATTTTTCAATTCCATTTGGCACATTTTTAAATTTACTATGACGCAAGTCAAGAACTTCAAGTTTTGTAAGGCTTATCATAAAAGATATGTCATTCAAATCCAAATGTTGCAATCACAAAGTTCAAAGATTGGACAAGTGTTGGATTGATTGAGGTTGTAGTTCATTCCTATCCGCATTCATGTGCATAATAATCAAAGCTTTGAGTTGCTTGGTGCCTTCAAATGATGCATGAGATATATCCAAGGGTTCATTTGAATGTAACAATAGAAACTCAAGCTTTGGAGTATCTAATTGAAGAGGAAATTGAAGTAATTTATTGTTGTCATGCCGATGAAGTAATTTGTCATACCATAACAATCTTTCACCACTTCATCATTAATCAATTCGTTCAATTCTGTAGTACAATTTACCATAATGATAAGATCCTCTTTGGATGCTTTCCACAGAGCAAAATCACAAACCACATCATGCATGTTCACATATTCATGTCTATCAGCGATCATCGTGCGAGGATACATCAATAATAAGGAGTCAATGAGATGATTTATGGTTGTTCTAACTTTGCTTCTTGTTGTTTCAAATGAGTCTACATCTCTACACAAGCCTAACCCAACTCCATATCTAAAAAGATCTTCAACAACAATGTAATGATCTTCATGAAACATAGCACACATTAACAACAACAACTTGGCTTCATGGATTTCCAGATAATCATAGCTTAATTCAAGACAAGCAAAGGCATCCTTCACACCTTTATCCACTTTGATTGGCTTCGCATTCCTTAACTTATACAACATTTCTTTCATCTCATCAATTCCTTTTCCTTTCAAGCAACTTTCCACAGCCACAATTGCAATGGGTGGGCCCTTACATTCTTTAGCAATTGCTCGTGCCACATCTTCTTTAGCAGTATCACCAACATTAGCATGAGTTTGAAACAAAGTCCAAGCATCATCTTCTTTTAACAAATAAAGTTGAATAATCTTTTGGCTTTCCATCAAGGTACATACATATAGACGGCGTGAGGTCAGGACAACTTTGCAACTTCTTTGATGATTATTTCCTCAAAAGGGAATCCCTCTATCCTTGTTAACTCTTAGAAATTGATAACATTACAGCACATTTTATTTTTGGGTTCAAAATGTGCATAGAAAGAAGTGTCACTAGTGGAAAATTGATTTTTTAGTCCGATTAAAAAAGACTTTTTAGACCGGTTGTGAATTAGGTCTTGTTACAGCAGGTCTAAAAAGTTTATGTTTTAGACCGATTGTTATAACCGGTCTTAAAAGTCATACTTTTAAGATCAGTTGTTCCTAAAACTGGTCTTAAAGGGCACCTTTAAGACCTGTTCTGCCTACAACAGGTCTTAAAGGTTAGACCTTTTAAGACCGGTTGTGCCTACAACCGGTCTTAAAGGTTCTATTTTTTTTTACACATCCCTTTTATATATACACGCAATGGATGCTCCAATTTTAACAGCAGTACAAAACAATCACATATTTCAATTTCAATATTCAAAAGCAATAGTCTATAGCAGCAACAAATTTTCATACAAGCCAGTCACACATTGATAATTCATTTGCAGCACTTTAATTACAGTATGGAAAATATGGCAACAAGTAATGTAAACTTCATTGGCTCAATTTCAGCGCAAATGCATTTATCTATCTATATACAACTCCCTAAGTATGAAGTAAGTAATAGATTGCATAGAAGCAACATAACAGATTTCACAAAAGCAATGACAGCAGCAAGATCAACAACAAGCACAAATAAAGGGGTAAGCCAGGTGACTTTAAATAAACTTCCAACAAATGGTAATTAGTGTAGAACAAGGTTCAAGATCAAATGTCACAATTTGAGCAACAAGCTAAAATCATAGTCTAGGAACTCTAAATTCACTCCATTTCTTGCAATTTCAATGTGCAACATGAAGTTGTCTAAAACTAAAAACATGAAGGAATGTCCAAACAGACGAATTTGCTTAGAAATGGATGCAAAACTTTGAAATGGCAACGGCAGCAATAAAATTCAAGTATTGATACAAGCAACAACAGAAATTCCTCAGTTTTACAGAATACAAAGGGAAGAAAAATTACAAAGGTTGCTCCCTCAAATCTCATTCCTCCTATATCACCCATATCACAGAAATTGTCCTACACAGATACATAAACCTTGTTGGCAATACATATGAGAACAATGTACAATGTAATGTTGGATTCAAAAACTCACTATTTTTGTAATAGCTCATAGATGAATTCAGCACAACATGTGCGAATGAAATCAATATCTTCTTCAAGAAAGGGATTAGCAAGATCAAACATCTGTAACACCAAAACCAGACGAAACATTAACTTAGTAACTTTAAAACAATAAAGTAATACAAAAGTTTTGAAATATAAATTTACCTCTTGAGTAAAATTAGTCGTGCCTAGAGTGATAATATTGTAAATGTGTCTCAAAACATAAACACCACATAAGTTGGACCCCTATGGTTGCCTATAGCTATGAGAAAAAATATGATATCATTAAAACAAATATAAAGGCATAGCTTATTACATTCTTTAAGCAAATCAATATGTACTAACCTTTGGCATGATCCATGTAGGGTCCTTTTAAGTTACGAACATGCTTACCACAAACAGTGTGTAGGCATAGCCCTATGATCATCACAATCACAAAGGTTATTGGTTTTACACAAATTTCATAAACTTTGCACACAAAAGGTAATAATGCAAGAAAACTAATGAGTTCATGGTCTTTTTCAAATCATTCCCTGGTTTGAAATGGAGGGAACATAAGAGGATGACAGTGTAACCACTCTTGCATAGAAGAACCAACTGCCAATGATCACTGAAAAAAAAATCATTAAGCAAACATAAAACATTATATAAATTATAAAATATCAGTTTGTTTCTTACCCATGCATATATGGAGCCAAGAAACACTCAATTCCAGTTTCACTAAGCCTCTCTGATAAGTATCTATGTCTGATAGCAACAGTGGTCCCTTTCTCTTGGATGTGATGGGGGCATAAGAATCCAAATTTTTTGCTTTTGTCAGAGGAGACCAACCTACGATGTAGGTACCTACAATAATGCAAGCATATAAATCAAAGGTAAACGGAGAAACTTTTAAAATATTTACTTTGAATTGCAGAAGATACTTACATTAAGAACAATTGGACAATCCCAATCGTAAGATTTTGTCTAGGAGCTACCAGGGACATCAAATCATCCCTTTAAAGATAGCATGTCACCCCTGACTGTCCAACAACTGAATCAGTAGGCCAATCTCTTGTTTTAAAGGATGTATATATCATATGCCATTAGAATCACTTGTTCCATGATATTCAATGGAGGCTGTGAAACTTCTTGCTGAGTGAAGGGAGCTGGACTTGGTGGGGCTTTGATCGGACTTTCCTCAGCTCGAACAGAAATAAGGTTCGTTGGCCACAAGATGAACGTATCCAGGACATCGCTTACGATCTTGAATTCATCAGAAGGGATAGAGACAGGTGCATCTGTAATGATCACCTTGTCAACTGACACTTGGACTTGATCAGCTTTCATTTGTTAGTGGTGGACAGTTGATCCCAAGTTACACACACTACCCCGTGTAACTAACCGTCTCAGAGGATCCTTGACAAAAATATCACAAGGCTCAGTAAGTTTTCTTGCAAGAGCCTCTGACGACTGCCCGATGTTGCAACAAATCTCTTTAGTGCTTTGCTTATTAGGATCAATTGATTGTGGCTGGGGAGCACTGGTATCTTGTCTTGAGCTCATAAACATTGTCATTTCCTCTTTCATCTTGCTCAACCGGGTCTCTAATCACTACTACAAAAAAGTAAAGCTGTGGCGCTTATAATTGCATTAACTGTGGCGCTAGAGAAGTGCCACATATCTGGACGCCACTAAAAAAAGCTGTGGCACTTGGAAGCGCCACAACATTTTAAAATTTTTTTTAAAAACAAATACCCTCCTGTGGCGCTTGTTTGAGGAAGTGCCACAAGAGGGGGCCTCCTGACGCAAGCGCCACAGCAGGGGGGTCCTACTGTGGCGCTTACGTCAACAAGCACCACAGGAGACCCCCCCTCCTGTGGCACTTCCTCAAGCAAGCGCCACAGGAGGGTCCCTTTTTTTTTCTTTCTTCTTCTTCTTCTTCTTCTTTTTCCTGTGGCCCTTTTTTATGCTTCCTGATTGTGAAGCTTTATATAAAATAAGTGGCTTTCGTGTTTATCATCTCCACAAATTGTCAATCTTTCTATTTTATATTTCAACCTATTATATATATATATATATAATTTTCACATTTAAAATTCAAGTTCCCCAACAATAATGTTCTTACATTAATACTCTCCAAAGCTAACATAAAAAATATCACAATACAAGGACTTGATATGTGAACACAGTACATCAACAACTAATTAAGTAAATTAAAAGATTACTAAAAAACGTAAGCTTGTCGGCAAAAAAAATTTAAACAAAGCAAAAAGGCAAACGAAACAAGCTAGGTTTTCACTCTTTCCTATTAAATTAGGAACTAAAAGGCAAACGTTATATTACGGTTTATCTTAACTAAAAAAAATTTAAAAAAAGCAAGCTAGAATGAAATAGTCTTCTTCTTACAAAGTTATTAATTGACCAGCGCAGGGAGTGGGAGACCACGTTGGTGACGCTAGCTTGAGTGATGAGTGAGCGTGTGGGTGTGTTTTTTAGTGTGAAGATGATAGGAAATGGAGGGAGGGGGCCGATGGATCCACTAAGAAGATGAGAAAGGGAAAGTAGTTTATTGGAGGAGAGAGTAGTTAAATAATTAAAGTGGAGTAGCAGTCAAAAAGAGAAGGAATGGGGGGCGGACACGGGACCACTACGCGGGAAATGAAATAATTAAGAGATACACTATCCATTTGAATTTTTTTTTTTTTAAAAACATGGGCAAGTGTGGCGCCTAAATAGTTAGGCGCCACACATTGCCATATATCAGTTGTGGCGCCTAATGCTTAGGCGCCACAGCTGATATATAATTTATCATGTGTGGCACCTATTTATTTAGGCGCCACACATGATATTTGCTGCAGCTGTGGCGCCTGATGGGTTAGGCGCCACAGCTGCTTGCGTGGCCCCAAGTGTGGTGCCTGCGTAGGCAGGCGCCACACTAGGCCTCCTCAATTGTGGCATTTAATCTATTAGGTGCCACAGCTGGTACCCAAAATTTTAAAAAAAAAATTATAGAGGTAAAAAACAAAAAAAAAGAAGCTGTGGCACTTGTTTAAAGAAGGGCTACAAAATGTGCACCACCTTTTACCCTTTTTGTAGAGTGAATAGTGCATCAAATGATGCTTCAGCCTCGGCCTTTGCTTCTGCTCTTGCAGTGGCCAACATAGTCTCCAATTCCTCCCTAGTCACGATGTTTAAGGAATGGCGTACGGGGGCTCCAAAGTAATCCCTTATCCCCACCCCTCCTCCAACTCCCCTAACACGGCCTGGATACTTATGTTTGCCAGTAGCAACAGTTAGAATATCATTCCTGCCCTTCAACTTAAAAGATCCCTCAACTTGTTTTTTTCTAAGTTCCTCCTGTAAGATAATACAAAATAACAAACATAAGTAATGAAGTATGTTTCTTATATAATTAATAACAGCAACGATATATACTTATAATTCTTTCACCTACTATACGAGATTGTTCACTCGTATAAGACCCACTCCTCTTTTGGTGGACAAACAACCATTTTTCTTCATGACGAATTGGAGATGGTGGAGAAAGAAGAACAGAAGGATCAGATTGAGATGTTTCTTCCAATCTCTTCCACTTGGCCGCCAACAAGTCTCTTTCAGCCTTTGGATAACCCCCACGAGATATTATATGAGAGCAATCATTCTTTCTACAACTCTCTTATGCTTTTTGCCTTTTTGCATGCAAATAAGAAATTATACAAAAGGAAAGTGTTATAATCAAATAAGATAATTGCTAAGTAAATAAAATGAAAAATAAGTCAACTAACCAAAGATTCTGGAGTAGTCCAAAGCCTAACAAATGCTTGCCAAGTCGCTTGATCAAGAAATGTATACTTGTTGCACGGATTAGAACAAGGCTGACCATCTTTCACCTCGATATGAATGTAATTGTTGACCAGATTTGTCGTAAACTTGCTCCAGCACTCATAACAATACGTCATTATCTTATTCTACAAGATCTCACTCTGAGGAACATCGTAGGTGAGCTAGAATGCATGCATTGAAAGAGTAAGTGACAAATTTGTGACATATTTAATAATAATTAATTACATATAGAAGAGAATTGTGTACCTGGATAGTGTCCCAAATATGTTGCTTCACCTTTTCATCGACATTTCTCCACTCCTCTATCAAGATGTTCAGCTTGTTGCGTGCAAGGAGGCCAACAAAACTCCTATATCGGCTTGCATTAGGCCCAATTGGAATCCAATATCTATCAAACTCAATCAATATCTTGTGGCCTGCACTCCGACTGAGGGAAACGTCTGTCAACTGTGTGCCACGTCTACCCCTCCGTACAAATTGGCTACTGGGCTCACTATGACCCTTGCTCCGAGCATTTCTAGGTTCGCCCTGATTAACACTAGCTGGATGACTCTGTTGAGCACTAGCTGGCTGACTCTCCTGAGCACTAGGTGGCTGACTCAGAGGTGCAGTAGGTGGCTGATCCTCTGCACTAGGACGCTGGGGATTTATCATTTGCCTGTAACGACAACAAAGAAAGATAAATCCTAAGCTATGACATGAGAAGACTATATCGATAAAATAACTAAACATATTCTTTGGATATAAATCATAATCATAACTACTTTAGTTAGTTAACTTCAAAGTAGTATCATAAAGAGATATCCTTCCATATTCCATCGTGATGATCATTTCTTGTGCCATGCGCATTATCTACTTCATCTTCTTCATTCAATTCTAGTAAACCCCTGGAAAAAGGAGTCTCAAGAAGATCATAATTTGAGCTTTTCTTGTCAATATCAACGACCCTTTTTCCTTGGAGAGCTACAGACCATATTTTATTTTCCTGATCAGTGATATAGAACACTTGTTGTACCTGATCTGCCATAATGAAAGGTTCATCTCCAAAACTTCTACTATTTAGATCTACTAATGTAAATCCTAACCTATCGATCTTCACACCATTATTGACATCAACCCACTTGCATTTGAAAATGGGAAATCTAATTTTAACATAGTCAACCACTCAAATCTCTTTAATCACCCCATAATAAGGTATGGCAGCCAATGTAGTGTTCTTATCTTTCGAACTAGAGAAGTGCATAGATTCAGCCACTAATACAACACCACTGTTCTGGACGGTGCTCTTATCATCTAGGGACTTTGTGTAAAAGGTATAACCATTGATCACAAATGAAGTCTAACTTATGACATCAACTTCAGGACCACGTGCTAACCAATTTATTGTATCAGAAACACATTCTTCTCCGTCAACCTTCTGTTTGAACCAATATGCGAAAGTTCTCTTATGCTCCCTAATTAACCGTTGTTCAGTCATTTGACTATATTTTGTTTCCGTACAATTTCTTTATGGGAATTCATGTAATATTGAACTTCATCAACATTGTTCAAGATGTACAAGTGGACTTGTTGCAATTCATCAGCATCTTTGCTCTTTACTGTTACCCCACGTCTACCCCCTTCTTGATCATGACGTCTAGGAAGGCCAATATTTCGTACATTTGACAAATAATGTTGACAAAATTCCATAGCTTCTTCACAAACATATTTTTGAATAATAGATGGTTCAGGCCGATTGGGGTTCTTCACATACCCTTTTAGGATTTTCATAGTTCTTTCGATTGGGTACATCCACCGGAAATAGATAGGGCCACACAACTTTATCTCCCTCACTAGATGAACAATCAAGTGTACCACGATGTCAAAAAAAGAAGGAAGAAAAAGCTTCTCAAGCTGGCACAAGATCATATATCCTTCCTTTTCCAATTCCTCTAATCTTTCCGTGTCAATGACTTTACAACAAATGGCATTGAAGAAGAAACAAAGTCTAGTCAATATATGTTGAAGATCATATTCGGTAATGCCTCGAATAGCTATTGGGAGTAGTTGTTGCATTAAGACATGACAATCATGAGACTTTAGCCCTATTAACTTCAAGTCTTTCATCAATACAAGCTTTTTAAAATTTGAAGAATACCCTAAGGGAACTTTAGCACCATATAAACACTCACAAAAGCTTCTTTTCTCATCCTTAGACAAAGTATGAGCAGCTAGAGGACAAAAAGTTCTATTATCATATAGCCTTGGATGTAAATCTTCTCGTATTCCCATTTCTTGCAAGTCTAATCTTGCCTTCACGCCATCCTTAAAACTTCCTTGTATGTTGAGCAGTGTCCCAACAGTACTATCACATACGTTTTTTTCCACATGCATGAAATCAATACAGTGTCTGATGTCAAGATTGCGCCAATATGGAAGATCGAAGAAGACGGACCTTTTTTTCCATATATTTTTCTCATTTCTACTCTTTGATGACTTACCAAAGATAGTATTGATATTTTTCACCTTTTCATAAATTTTCTCCCCAGTCAATGCCTCTGGTGCATATTCAAACTCTTGGCCATCGAAAAAAGCTTTTTTTAATCTACGATAAGGGTGGCTTCATCTAAGAAATCGCCTATGACCAAGATAAACCGTCTTTCTTCCATGTTGAAGTTGATGGTAGCATGTGCCTTCTTCACATATCGGACATGCTTTGTGGCCTTTAACGCTATATCCTGACAAGTTCCCATATGCAAGGAAGTCATTTATAGTACAAAAGATCATTGCTCGCATATTAAAAGTCTCCTTCTTGTTCGCATAAAAAAAATCGACACCTTTATCCCACAACTCTTTCAAGTCTTCGATTAAGGGTTCTAGGTAAACATCTATGTCATTTCTGGGTTGCTTTAGTCCCAAAATCAACATAGACAATATAATGTACTTTCATTTCATACATAACAAAGGAGATAAATTGTAAATTACCAACAAAATAGGCCATGAACTATGTATACTGCTTAGGCTACCATAAGGATTCATGCCATCTGTGCTAAGCCCAAGCTTGAGATTCCTAGGTTCTTCACCGAAGCTAGAAAATAATTGATCAATTTTCTGCCATTGATCACTAAATTATATTTTTTTTATTAATGGATCCAAATTAAATCCCCTGGTATTTATTATCAAACTAAATCCACTAGTATTTATTATTTTCTTGCAAAAAAATCTAAAATAATCATCAATAAATTATTTTTATTGATTAACATGGAGATAAACAAAATAAATTATAAAATATTCATCAATAAATTGTATTTATTGATTAGTGGATCCAAACTAAATTTCCTAATATTTAAATGTGTTTTGGCAAGATTTATATAGAGATAAAACAAAATTCAATTATAATGGAATATAAAAATAAAACGGTGTTACTTAATGAAATTAATGGAGTTAATTACTTAAAAACAAAATGGAATTTAATGGTGTTACTATAAGTATTAAAGAATAATGTATAGATATAGATATTTTCTAAAAATATTATTAAAATATTTAATTTAATGCGGTTTAATGAATGGGAGATGAAATAAAAAGAAAAACTAAAAAAAGCAGAAATAATTGAAGTATAAAAATATTTTCTCTATTAAAAATAAAAATAAAAAATGATTAATTTTTTTTGAAATACAAAAATTAGAATCAAAATTAATTATAAAAATAAAAATATATAAGAAATTACACTAACGGAATTGATGGAAAAATATTAGAGAATAAAAAAGTATCACACTGATTGAAATATCAACACTAATAAGCTAAGGATCACCACATTCACACAAGTGCACAGGGATCATCACACAAATATTGGGCTTTCTAGGGTTATTACTAAATCTAAATAATATTTTTATTATTATCCTTCTTTTTTATAAAATTTAAATTATATTCCTTTAAGATTTTGTAGGAATATTAGAAATAGGATATATAGATATCTTAATGAGATAACTTTACCTTTTTTTTTTTTTTTTTTGAGTGAAAGGTATTATATATTAACCAAAAGGAATATGTACAACGTTGAGAAACTAAACAGAAGCTACGTTGGCCAAAAAAAAAAACAGCAGCTATGTCAAACTTTACAATATATATGCCGTTGAAAGTTGAAAAACTTATATTCGTGTGTACTGCTAGCTAGAATTCTAATATGGGATACCATGCTATATACTGAGTACGTTACTTTTTTTTCTTATAATGTAACTTTACTTTTAAATTCGTTATGTATTACGGTTAGAACACAGATATTGATTTGAAATAAAAAATTACAGAAATTATATACCAATTAAAAAAGAAGAAGAAGCACGTTGAACTTACAGTTTAATTGATCAGTGCAGTGGAGTGGGGGACCACTTCAGAATCCATTGGTGACACAATCTTCAGCAAGGAGGAGGAGGAAAGTTGAGCAGTTGGGACCAACTGGAGTAGGGACCAAAAGTAGAAGACAGTATAAAGAAAAGGGAATAATTGAGACAGGAGTGGGGATGACAGTTGGAACAAAACCAAAAAGTAGATTCGATAATGAAGACGTGTATGCGTGTGGGTGTGTTTTTAAGTGTGAAGATGACAGGAAATGGAGGGTGGGGGGCGACGGTCGTCTAGCAAGAAGATGAGAAAGGGAAAGTGAGAGAGGAAGAGAATAATTAAAGTGATGGAGTCAAAATAAAAGCGAGGGAGGGGGCCACCACGCGGGAAGGGAAAAAAAGATAAGGGTGGGGGCGGGGAGAGTTGTAATTGGTGGGGAGTGGATAGCGTAATCCACATTATAAGTTAAAAACAAATTATTTTTGAAGGTCAAGTGTGACGCCTACAAATGTGCAAGCGCCACAGTAGGGAGGACCAGCAACCAGGCGCCACAGCTGGCCAAGTGGGGCCATGTGTGGGGCCTTCCTTGGAAGGCACCACACATGGCCCTAGCTCCAGCTGTGGCGCCTGGATTGGTCAGGCTCCACAGCTGGGTCATACCGGCCAAGTGTGAGGCAGGTGCCACACTTGGCCAGACCAGCTGTAACGCTTGGACCTCCAAGTGCCACAGCTGGTACCCAAAATTAAAAATAAAACAAAATATAAAAAAAGAAAAAGAAAGTCGTGGCACTTCTTTAAAGAAGGGTCACAAAATGTGTGCCACTTTTCAACCTTTTTGTAGTAGTGTACATTCAAATAATACTAATAACCAAAAATAACAATAAACATAAGACAAAACGATGAAGGGGGAAGCATATGCAAAGGGAAGGGAAGAAGAAGCGCCAGAGAGAGAGAGTTTCCAAATGGAACACAAGAGATATCACACAAAATCATCCACTCTCTTTATAACGATATTTATCCTTGTAACGGTATTTGCCTTTATTATATACTAAGATCTCGCCTTCCAAATCGTGATTAGGCCTTCTCTTGGATTAGCTCTCAAACCCAAGTTACATGTACACATATATTTAAGGGGGAAAACTGTTTCTCCAAAAGTTTGTGTGATACGTTAGGGTTGAAGGGCTTAGAAAAGAGTTTTGAGTAAAAAGAGACAGTAAGGAAAAGGTAGAATTTATGAATTTTCCGTTTTATAAATACCTTATATATATTGAAGGTATTTATTTAGGATTTTCCTATTTTTCTGGTAGATGGAATTTTCCTATTTCATTAGCCCATTTTTTATTTATTGGTGGGGACATAAAATTAACGGTTACGGCATTAAATTTAAATGACATAAGTTGGGTCATCCCATGCATCATTGTTCCGAGTTTTTTTTTTTTTTTTTGGTTGCCCACCCGGTTCACCAGAGCTTTGCCCCGACTACATCCGGATTCAACCCGCGTCGCACACCTGGCTATGGTGGGAGAGTCTCCCAATGAAAAATTTCTGCATACACAAGGCTCAAACCCGAGACCTTGCTTAAACGGAACCAAACCGCTTACCACTTGAACTAACTCCTATTGGTCATTGTTCCGAGTTCTGACTCCAGTAAAACATTTAACTAATCTTGGGCCAAAATCTATGCATAAAATGGGCCCAAGTACTATTTCAATCATAAGATGGGCCCTATTCTTCGGGCCTCTTATCTGCAAACCAAAGTGATCCGCGCTTGGACAATGAGTCGCCATCATGGATGCTCGGCACCGAGAAGTAGAAGCAGAGGATTGATTCTTGGGCCATTTTCAAAGGTCTGACGTCAGTCTGGACTCTGGAATCAGATTAAAAAAATCTCATTGAGCTACTGCTTGATGAGAATAATAGCAAGGTGTGTAACAACCTACTCTTACGTATCAGTCACTTGATGAGGAACAATTGGGAATTGAAGCTCCAGTTCATCCCAAGGGCTATTAATCGGATTGTTGACGCCTTAGCTAAAGGAGGCTTAGTGAATGTTTGAATTAGCTTTTACGATTTATTGGATAAGTATGTAAGAAAAGTTTTATCTCGACTTACTGAAAATGATTTTAGAAACCATAATTTTGTTGTTTCCCAAACATATACTTAGTCAAAACTTCGCTGTTGGAAGTGTGTCGGCCAAATCTTCGGTCCTTGTTTGATAAGGAATTGATGGGATCTCATGCCCCCGTAAATTAGTTTTTCTGTAATTAGGCTTCTGCGTTCACTTGTATCCAAAAGAAAAGAAGCAGAGGATCAGATGATACCTTCCGACAAAAAACAAAAAGAACAAAATACAGCATCATTTTGAACACATTCTTAACATGGCATTTTAACAACCTTGTGGCTGAATTCAATTAACACGAGGGGAAGGGTTTTAATTCTAGTTTGGCTGACGTGTCAAGTAGTAAATAATATCCCATGAGAAAAAGGTGAAGAAGGGTTGAGGATGATTTGACTACCCATGTACCTATCAGAACAAACCATATGTTTGGATTAAGAGAAAATTAGGGGAAAATAGTAGGAGGGAAAACTCCCAAAAAAAATAAAAAATAAACTTTTTTATCATTTTTAATTTGGAAGTTTCCTTCCTAATATCTCCTCCTCTCTCTTTTCTCTCCATTAAAACATAAGTGTACTCATTCTTCTGAAATTTGTTATAAAGGCTCATTATGTTGTTCACAAACAACATACGTTCAATGTCAATACCATTACTAGTTTTTATGCAAATTGTCATACGTCGTCAACTTAGGACGAGGGATAATTAGTTGAGTTATTATATATAAGAGACGTTGGTTCCTAATGCTTTACACTAAATTGCTTAGTTTTGAATATAATATTATGGAACGTGGCTGTCGGGGGGATAGTTGCACGCAAAGTAAGTCATTGTATATTGGTAATGGTTTTGTGCAGGAAACTTTTGGTTCTGACTCTTTGCTAAGGTTACAAGAGTTTTCTGCCAAAAAAATACTCACATATCAGTAGAATGAAACTGTAGGGAAAGGAAAGCCATGGAAATGGGTAGTATTATTGTTATTTATGTTAGTTTTAGGCTCTACTCATATGTTTTGTTCACAATTGTTGTGTTGCCTCAAGACAACTCCTTTCATCAATTTTGGACTAGCTTCATGTTCAAACTACATTTGGTTTCACCTTACTATCTCTTGGATGTGGCACTAGGTTCTCTTTCAACACCCCAAAAGGTGCAGAAGTCCTGAGACATTGAGTTTGCTCAATGCCTCGTAGTGGCATTACTTTATGAAAACAAGGGTGCGAGTTTGTTCATGGGATGCTTTTTCAAGGGGTTGGAGCTTTTCGAAACTTTTGTGTATGGAGGAAGGATGGTTGGGGCAGGTACAATCTTGTGATTGGGCCTCTATCACATCCACGAGCTAGAGTTTGTGTCTACTTTCAAATCTATACCTTTTTTTTGGATTCTGCCTTTTGTGTTGGCCTTTAATTTTTACTTCAATGTTCTAGTGTTTTACTTGTACTTGTTTTATGTTTGTTGAGCAATTGAAGGGGCTGATTGTATATTGTGTTAAATTTAGTGATATTTAATTCAGTGAATAATATGGCTCTCTCTCTCTCTCTCTCTCTCTCTCTCTCTCTCTCTCTCTCTCTCTCTCTCTCTCTCTCTCTCTCTCTCTCTCTCTCTCTCTCTCTCTCTCTCTCTCTCTCTCTCTCTCTCTCTCTCTCTCTGTGGGGTTCCTGCAAAGAAATTTCTTATATATGGAACTATTAAGATCTGATTTAGATAATCTCCATTTCAATTTTTTTTCCCTGAAAAAATTTTCATTCTTTTAGTTTGACAATTGGAAAACTATATTTTTTTTGGGGGAAATGGCAGTGAGGTTCCAAGGACAAAAAAAATACCAGTGAAATCCCTGGGAAAAGAAATAATAACTTGTTAAACATGTTTTACAACTCAACATGTTGTAAAAATGACTCAACGAGTTGTTATTTTCTTTCACAGGGATTTTACTAGTATTTTGTTCAGTTGCTGGGACCTCACTATCATTCTCCCTTTGTGCTCTACTTCATTCAAAGTAAAAGGATATCCCATTTTAGTATGGCTTAGGTAGCAAATGGGATGTGGATGGTGGTCCAGAACTTAAAACCTTCTAATATACTAATAAAAAAAATATCAATATATATATATATATATATATGTTAATGTCTAAATCTGATTTGTATGGTGACCATAAGTAAAACACCTGGCTTTTTTCCAAGCAGCAGACTTTTTCATCCGTGGGCTACATCATGTTCCTTTAGTTTTATTTATAAAGAAATTAAAAGACAGAAGGCTTTTTTTTTTTCCTATTTATAAGCCATATTATTAAATTTTGCATAAAAATATATAATTTTTTCTTTCATTTTTTAATTGTACAGACTTTGTACTCTTGTGACATAGTGTAAATATCAAATAGGAGTAAAGTTAAAAGCTATTAAGTTTTAAAATTGAATTAATGAGATTTAATGTTTTCTTGATTCCTATGTAAAATGTTGAAAGTATAAATAGGATTAGAAGAGTTCTAAATATGGGCCAAGTTAAAATGTTGACCTATAGGTTCTCATATACGTTGGTTCTAGCTAAATTTGGGCCAAGTTTTTTGAAGTGAAAAAAAAAAACCATTTTTATAATTCTTTATTCATGCTTAATGTTAGCCCCATTGTTAAATTTGAGGCATAAAATACACTTTATAATTAAATAGGCTGTTAGTCCCATGATTGGGGCTTATCTTTTCTACAATAAATGAAGGAAAAATTATCTTCCAAGTCCTTATAGTTTCACTCAGTTTTGAATCAGGTCCTTATATTTTTTTTTCTTTTTTGTCAGTTCATTAAAGTTCACTCCGTTCCGTTCGTTCCATTAGTCCTTAACATTTAAATTTGTTAAATAAAAACTAACAGCGTTAGGAAATCTGTTAGGCTATCCATCTAACTAACCATCCAGATCTAAAAATTAGAGCCACATCCGATTCTTCTCATTTTCTTTCTCTCTCCTCTTTAGTCTCTCTCACCAGCCCAAGACGTTCTCTCCTCCTTCACGAAGAGAAAGCTTCAAATCTCCAGAGTGTTGCTCTGCTCTTGTCGCACAAAGCTTAAACTCTCTGGTGAAAATAACTTCTCTCATCCTCCCTGTCTTTCCACTATGGTTCTTTGTGCCGAATAACCCTCTACAAATGAAGAAACATCAGCTAAATTAAAAATAGATCAATAGAGCACTGATAATCAATTTAAATGTTAAACAACACCCAACCATCAACATATTTGATGCCACTTGTAAATTGTGAGCTACAGTTAAGTGAAAACCAACAACTTGACACCATATATATAGCATATGACAGTTCAAAATTTTCCAGCGACCATGAAAAAGTACAAATTTCAACAACGAAACTATAAGCTGCAATAACAGATGGAATGTGGTCAGAGCAAATAGGAGGAAACCAAAAGACATCACAGAAGAATACTTGTACAATACCGCACACAGGTGGTCGCAAGAGAGGCTGCAGATCCGTGTGGATTTGATATGGGGGTGGATGTGGGTGGTTCGCAGGATAAGAGGATGAAGGAGGATGAGCCAATTTGGAACGGTGTGGTTCAGTCTAGGCTGAATATTGGTGGGTGAGGTTGAGAGAAGCGACGTTGTCGGAGGGAGTGTAGAATGTGACTATGGACCAGTTGCAGCCTTGCAGGGTAGCGTCAGTTGTTGAAGGGAACATCTTGAGCCAGAGAGAGAGACATGAAGAAGAGAGAAAGAGAGGGACAATAACGTTTCTGATGTGACTCTAATTTTTACACATGGATGCTGAGTCATATAGTCTAACAGATTTTGTTAACCCCGTTGGCTCTTATTGAAATGATTTAAACATTAGGGAGTAGGGACTAGTGAAACTAACGGAGTGAACTTTGAAAAGCTGATAAAAAGGAAAAGAAATGCAGGGACCTATTCAAAAATGAGTGAAATTATAAGGACTTAGAAGGTAGTTTTCCCATAAATGAAATGCCCGACTTGTAGTGTTTTATTTAGGCAGAATTAAACTGTTAGACCTGTAAGTTCAATTCACATCAGGTTTTTATTACTTCACATTAAATTTTATTTTGATCTCTTAATTTTATTAAGTGTTTTTTAGTCTTTTAATCATAATTTTGTTAACAAAAAATGATGACATTAAAATTTAAAATGTTGATGATACATTTTTAAATACTGATATTTTTTTAGCTTAATTTTAAGATAACAAAATTGTTATAAAAAAAATCATACTAACAATATAGAGACTAGAGAACTGAAAAAATCTTTTATAAAGTTAAGAAATCGAATCGAAATGTTATATAAAGTTGGATAATCAAAACTAAACTTTGTCATTTTATTTATATAATTTGCACACAGATTGGTCATAATAAATAGAATTAATTTCATTTAAATTTTATAAAAAAACAGTTGGAGCTGAGGTGGAATTAATTCATTTCACATAGGATCACTCAAAACTGACATTAGGATCATAATATAAAGGGTTAAGGTGCAAAAATGCACATGAGGTTTTATCAAAAGTGCATCCAACACCAAATGCTTTTTTTAGGTGCAAAAGTAACTATGAGGTTATAAATAAGGTGCAAAAGTCACAGTAGGTGTTAGATGGGAAACTCTGACCGTTAAAAGCAACTTATCTGACTAACTTTGCTGACGTGGCTGTTGACTGGGATGCTGACTGGAATTAATGAAAAAATTCAGTGAAAATGTCAAAAAACCCTGCAGCGAGAAGAAATTGTGCAAGTTCGACGTCTCTGTTCTCTTCCTCAGACAGACGACCTAGACTAGACTCATATGGATGCATAGGCATGCAAATATTGCCGTCCCAATAGGCAGAGAATCGGACATACCTTTCTCCGGCGACTCTTATTATTTCCTCAGTCGACAACTTCTAGAGACCCACGGAGCAGTCAATTTTGGTTGTGTTGCTGATTTTTTGCCCCTTCATTCTCGTGACCCTGCTTTTGTAATTGTTTAAAAGCTCCAAGGAAGCCAGGATTGAAGATCCTCGAGGGACTCGATTATTGCTGTACTTGACTGACTCAGAACTTGCCACTCCTTGATTATTTACCTTCATTGTTTCCTCAAGCGCTTGTGGCTGTTGCAGAAGAGAGTCAAAGCTGAAGTCTTCCAGCATAAAGTCGTCAAATTTAGGATCATAACTTGGATTTTTAAATGAATATGTTTCTTTCTCATGATTCTCGATAGGGAGAGCATTCATCTCTTCTATATATTGCATGTCATCAGGGAAACTGATTCCCCCATGAAAATGTCAAAAAACCTTAGGGACACGCCGAGCACGCTCAGGCCGGCGTCGATTTCGCGGCGGCCTCCTTGAGGATTCCACCACTCGTTCTCTGCCGCGTGGCAGCCGTGAAATTCCTTGCGGACCCAGAAACCGACGAGGTCTTCGCCAAGATCAAGTTGATTCCTTTGAGAAACTCCGAGCTAGATGACGCCGACGGCGACGAAAACACTCACGGCTCTGAGAATTTTTTCACTGAATTTTTTGACATTTTCACTGAATTTTTTCATTAATTCCAGTCAGCATCCCAGTCAGCAGCCACGTCAGCAAAGTTAGTCAGATAAGTTGCTTTTAACGGTCAGAGTTTCCCATCTAACACCTACTGTGACTTTTGCACCTTATTTATAACCTCATAGTTACTTTTGCACCTAAAAAAAACATTTGGTGTTGGATGCACTTTTGATAAAACCTCATGTGCATTTTTGCACCTTAACCCTAATATAAAAAAGTGAAAAGACGAGGGAATGAATCATGAGCGAGTCAAAAGTTTACGAACTGAGTCGCACCGAGTCAAACTTTAGGGATTGAGTTATAAGTAAATCAACAGTTGAAAGACTAACAGATTAATTATCCCTTTATTGTAAAATACACTAATCTGGGATTTTTTTTTAAGAAAAAAAACCCTCTCATGCTACCAACAATTTAATTTACTCTTATTTTTTATTTGAATTTTGTCCAGTTCAGAGCTTTTTTTTTTTTTTTTTTTTTTTGCGCACCCTAGTTTGGTTTCTCATCCCTTATGGTTGGGTTTTTTTTTTTGGACAAACTTATGGTTGGGTTTGACTCCAATGTTTTTTATGGCTTCAATATTGTGATATGATATCAGAAAAGTTAAAAAAAACAGTAATTTTTTTAATAAACACTGGAGTCAATCATTCACTAAGCAAGATCAAAGTATATTTTAAGTCGAGTTTCTTTCATCATTCTCCACCTCAAACTAATAAGGCGGCGGTTCATCAAGGACACAAAAGTCGCTTTTCAAATTATGTGAAATATTGGGTAAATAATAAGCAAATAAGAGGTTTTCTCTAAAAGTATGATTAACTGTAACATGTCAGTCTCTACAAATAATCATCCCAGCCTCCTCTATAACATCCTTAAAAGAATGGTTAACATTACATCCCCTATTAAAAAAAATCAATAGCCTCTAACAAATCAGTGTAAAATGCTAAATTCTTGTGTCCTTTAGACCAGCACAAGTCAAGACCATTTATTTATTTATTTTTATTACACAAAGTGAAGACCATTTATGATTCCTATCAATTCCACTATAGTGGAGAGAACATTAGTTATTATACAGGTAAAACCACATATCCATAAGTCGTTGCTATCCTTGACAACTTCCCCACATCCACACCTGTCTTTCTTTACAGCAAAGCCATCTGCTTTCAACCCAATACTAGGGCTGGATTTTAATCATGGGCTAAACCCACCCAACCTGAAAAAAATGGATGGTTTGGGTTTTGAAAAAGTAGAGTCATTTTGATGCAGTTCTTTTTTGCATGAATCCATGCAAGTTGGACCACTTGATTGGCCGGTTAAACCGCTTTTGTTTGCTTGTTGTTAATAAAAAGAATTTGTAAAGGCGACAAATCTAAATGAAGTAATTGAACTAATTGTTGATTGTATTGGATGTTAATGATGGATTTTGGATTTATGTTTAGTTTATAATGTGTGAACTTGTTATGCATGCTTAATTTGTAGTGTTTGAAACTTTGAATTTAATGTTTGATTATCACTTTATGATTTTGTAATGTATTTTAAATTTTTTTATGGTTTAGGTTTGAGGGAGAAAAATTGCAGTGCATTGTTTAATTTTTCTTTTTTTGAAAAAACACAGTATAAAAATATTTTTAAAAAAAGGAAAATAAAAGGGGGGTTATGGGTTGGATTGGCTAAATGTCAACTCATATTGATGCGATTCTTTATCGCCCGAACCTATATTATTCCAATTAGTAGCGGATTAGCCCGAACCTGATGGATCATCCCATATTTCTAGTTCTACCTAGTATAAATTGTCCAGAACTGCTCCGGTGCACTGCCAAAGCGAGTACTTGTGTAGAAAGCACAACTTCCTAGAGGATTCTTATCTAAATAGGCACAAAACAAACTACTATTATATTTCAAATTAAAACTAGTTCTCCTTGTATCCATCTGTCACTTGCAATGGATCCTTTCAACTTTCAATTCTTGGAAAAAAAAAAAAACGTTTCTGAATATACTTTTAATAAGACATTAAATCATGATGAAAGGACATTGAAATTGTACAAATCTAGAAGAAGTTAAAAACAAAATACATTAACCAATTTTAACTATTTCTACTTTTATAATCGTGAATTAGTGATAAGAAATGTGTTTTTGGGCAAATTATAATATTGCCTCGGCTTTCTTTACTTTTTTTATTATTGAATGCTTAACTGCCTTCAGAAATGATGTTAATTAGTTTACATGGACAAAAAATATGGTCCATATATTTTCAAGTAAAAAAATTATGAAAGGAAGAAGAAAAAGTAATAAATCAATGCTCTTACTAGCTGCTCTTAATTTCTTGCATGTGGCTTACATGAACCATGTTGTAATCTTTTTTTAGAACTAAATTTGCACCTGAGCGGCAGTTTTCATTTCGTTGTCATTTTAATTGACAATTGCTTCAACAAGCCATGAGGGATTATACTGGAGGAGTAATGTGATTGATCATAAAACAAAAAAAAAAAACATTCTTTTGTCCAATTCGAAATATAACACTTCAATTCATTTTGGCCCTTAAATTTAATTTTTTTTCAAACTATTCCTTATTAATTAAATGTTTCTATTAAGAGAGAGTTATAATATAAATAATAATTAAAGACAATATTATACTAACCAAGGTTTGTAAAACCGGACCGGACCGGCCAATTTGGCCCGCAAACCGACAGTCCAACCGATTCGGTCTGGTGTGTGAACCGTATGGACCGGTTCACCCATTTTTGTATTTTTAAAATATTTTTTTATTACTTTTACTCACTTCCTTACCGGTTTAGCCCCGGTTTAACTCCGATTTAACTTCTATATGACCCACTGACCTTTAACCAATACCCCAATTAGTTTAGTGTCCGGTCCAATTTTCAGTACCTATGATAATAACCAACACATACGTTTTTACCATAGTAGCCACTTGTTTTTATTCCTCTTTTAAAAAGGTTTTTTTTTAAGGTGGCAAGGCAGATCAAAAAATAGTAGTGGGATTATTACTTTAACTTTAACTTTTACATTTGGTCCAAAGGAATTGGGATGTTTCGACCAAAAAAAAAAAGGAATTGGGATGTGTTTTTAACTTTAACTTTAATTTTAAAAAATAGTAGTGGGATTATTACTTTAACTTTAACTTTTACATTTGGTCCGAAGGAATTGGGATGTGTTTTTAACTTTAACGTTAATTTTAAAAAATAGTAGTGGGATTATTACTTTAACGTTTTATTCCTCTTTTAAAGATCGTATGATTCCTTCCCTTTTTTTTTAATTTTAACTTTTACATTTGGTCTAAAGGAATTGGAAAGCAAGTAGTAGGGACATCATGTCCCCAAACGCGTAATAACTAATAACAGTAAAGTGGAGTGCGTGATTTCTTAACTTTTCCAATTTTGATTTCTTATTTATCTTGGGGTCCATTAGAATTGGAAAAAGAAAGGAAAAACAAAGAGCTCTGTAACTTCCAAGTTCCAACCCGAGTTGACGACTAAAGCTCATGAAAAGTCTAGTCATTGTGGAAGTTTATCTGATATGAAAAATGAAAATCGCTTTGTTTTTTCTTTTTTCCTCTTTTTATAGTCTTTCATTTTCTGATCGTTGTCTTCTATTTGTTATACTTACACACGGGTCTATTAGAGAGAGATAGAGAGAGAGAGAGAGAGAGAGAGCACTATCATTTCGGACTAAGTTGACGACTCGAGCTCATGAGAAGTCTGGTGATTGCATTGGAATTCTGTTCATCTCACTGTTGAAATTTGCAAAGCAAAAATCATCAACTGAATTGTGGACGCTTATCCGGTAAGAAAATCAAACCCTCGTTTTCCCTCCTATAGTCTTTCATTTTCTGATCAGTGTTTTCTATTAGTTATACTTACATAAGGATCTAGCTGCATCAATTCTCAAAGTATAAGTAGCTTGTTAGTTGTGCTAGCAATTGGAGCTGTCACTCACAGACTGCAGTTGTTACTTGTTTTTCTTTTAACTTGGCACTGACATGATGGAAAATGCAATCTAAAACAGTAAATTTAGTTACTCTAGAGTCTAAAAATAGCTGCAAAATGTTTAGATCTCATGGCAAGAAAGTTGCAACAATTGATCTTTCTTACTATTTTTCATCGTGATGATATTGTCAATAATGATTAAGTATGTATGATGATTCTATTCTACATCATGAAATTAACTTTCAGGTTGCTGTTACATATTTGAATGGATGAGGTGGGAATTTCAGTATCAGTAAAACTTGCTGAATATTTGGTGGATCCTGCTTTACACCAATTGCAATATTTATTTTGCATCAGCAAAATCACTGGGAATGTTGAGACCAAAAAGGAGGAATTGATTCTCAAGCAAGGGAGGGTGCAAGAACGTGTCGAAGAAGCCATTAAGAGGACTGAGAGAATTGATGAGGAAGTTAACAAGTGGAAGAATGAGGTGGTGATAGTCATAGCAGAAGTGGAGAACTTGGTGCAAGAGCTAAGGGCCAACAATGGCTGCTTTCAAAGGTGGTGTCCTACTTGGAGGAGGTATCATCTCTGCAAAGTGCTAGCAAAGAAAGCCCAACATATGACAGAGCTGAATACAAAGAGTGATCAGCTCAATCCATTTTCCCATCATGTTATTGTTCCAGATATAGAGTATCACTCTTCTGAAAATTTTGTGTTCTTCAAGTCTACAAAAATTTCACATGATGAACTATGGGAGGCATTGCAAGACGATGATAGCTTTATAATTGGCTTGTGGGGTATGGGTGGTTCAGGCAAAACCACATTAGTAAAGGAAGTTGGAAAGAAAGCCAAAGAATCAGAGCTATTTGATCGAGTTATAATCACAACAGTTTCACAAACTCCAAATATTAGAAAGATTCAAGGTGAAATTGCAGACCTATTGGGACTCAAGTTGGAGGAAGAAACTGAAGTAGGAAGGGCAAGAAGAATTGCAATGAAATTACAAAGTCCAGAGGAACGAATTTTGATTATTTTGGATGATGTATGGGCTATGCTGAACCTTGAGGATATAGGTAATCCCTTTGGGGCTGAAGGACCAAGAAACCACAAAATTCTTCTTACCACACGTCGCAAGGGAATATGTACTTTGATGGAATGCCAAAAGACGATTCCATTGGGTCTGCTAACAGAAGATGAAGCTTGGGATCTATTTCAAACACATGCTAAAGTAGATGATTGTGCTAGAAAAGTGGCTCAAGAAGTTGCTATGGAATGTAAGGGACTACCCATTGCAATTGTGGCTATGGGGAAGTGCTTAAAGGGAAAAGGGCTTGATGAGGCAAATGTAGTATTGCACAGGTTGAGACATTCAAAGCTAGTTGATGTGGATAATGAAGGGAGTGATGCTTTTACTTGTCTCAAGTTAAGCTATGATTATCTGAGAATTGTAGAAGCCAAATTGTTATTTTTGATGTGTGCTATGTTTCCTGAAGATCATGAAATTATCATTGAAGATCTTTTCAGATTTGGAGTTGGGTTGGGTCTATGTGAAGATGCTGACTCATTTGAAATAGCGAGGAGCCAAACTATTTCTGCTATAAATGTTCTCATTGACTCTTCCTTGTTGATGTATTCTCTCAACATTAGGAATGAAAAATGTGTGAAAATGCATGACATGGTTCGTGATGTAGCTTTATGGATAGCATCAAAAGAGCATGGTACCATTATGGTAGACTGTGCAAAAGAATTGAATGAGTTGCTTGGAAATGAAACAACAAAAGATTGCTATGCAATATCCTCATGGAATAAAAAGAATGAATTGCTTCAATTTCCTTCTCAGTTGGACGCTCCAAAGCTTGAGCTTCTATTGTTAAATTCAAGCAAACCATTGGATTTATCACACGCAACATTTGAAGGTGTAAAAGGACTAAAAGTCGTAGCTCTTATTGATGATCGATTTTTCTATTTGACAAAAGTTGTACCTCAATCATTACAATCAGTACAACGATTGTCTAATCTTCGAACTCTGCACTTGCAAGGTTGGGATTTAGGTGACATTTCTTTTGTGGTAGGCCTAAAGAGACTTGAAATTCTAGATTTGAAAGATAGCAAATTCAAAAAAGTGCCAAATGGAATTGAAAAAATAAATCGCCTGAAATTGCTTGATTTGTCAAGGTGTACAGCAGAAGAGTGTTTTTGTAGAGAAATAGGAAGGTGTTCACAACTTGAAGAATTGTATATTTCCAGAAATTTACAACCTTCAGGATATACAATTTGTTATGAATGCTTTGTGGGTGTCCCTGCTCTTCCAAAATTGAAAAGGTATACATTTGAAATAGGGCAATGCCGCATGCCTATGTTCTCGAAAAAATGCTCAAGAGAGTTATCATTTGGAGATTTAAATATCTCCATCTCGAGTGCAATGATCAAGGATCTTCTGCAAAGGGCAATCGCAATTGAATTTTATAAGCTTCAAGGAGGCTGCAAAAGGTTTAGTCCAGATGTGATTCAAGCTGTAGGAGGTATGAATGAGTTAACTAAACTTTGTCTTCAATGCTGTTCTGAGATTGAATGCTTTACTGATCAAACTATTCCTCTTGAAGACATAGTTGTCTTTAGATTGGTTGAGTTGGTGCTGAAGTATATGGATAATCTAAAACAACAATATCGTGGTCCTCCTAATCTTTGCTTATTCTTAAATCTAGAAAGTCTAAATATTAAAAGTTGCCCTCAATTGGTCAACATATTTCCAGCTAATTGCAACTTAGGCAACCTTAAGTTCCTAAACATTGTCAACTGTCCAATGTTGACATCTCTTTTTCCTATCTCTGTTTCTTGCACTCTGTTATTACTAGAACAACTCACAATAAAAAGATGTCATGGATTGAAGCACATAATTGAGGGAGAGGATGGTGTTGATACATGGGAGGATATGATATTCCCAAAATGGGAAATTCTATCTGTTCGTTATTGTGATCAATTGGAATTTATTTGCCCAAGCTTTTGTGCTCAAGGGTTTGTACAATTGAAATCTCTTTTCATCATAGATGCTCCTCAGTTGAAATCTGTATTTGGTGAACATGCTGGTGAAGAAAGATCAATTTGTGATAGAATTGAGACTAAGGGTATGTTTGGTTGAGCGATTGGATAAGTGACTTATTTGTGCTTAGACTTATGGAATCTGAAAATTGGAAAAAAGTAAGATTGGGTAAAATGATGAGTGTTTGGTTGAGCGATTGGATAAGTAACTTAAAGTAACTTATGTAAAAGTGAAAGATGTTTGGTTTGGCTTTTGCATAAGTAGCTTTTGTTTTATTTAAGAGAAAAATTTTGAAAAAAGTATGAAAAATGAAAAAATGAAGGACTAACTATGGAAAATGAATTCATTGACAACTTAATTACCAAATGGGACCTGGAAAGATGCATTTGTTAAAGTGACATTCTTGGTGATAAATTGATCCAAACCATCCAATGGCAACAGTGTTACCACAAGGCACATACTCAGACATTTTCATGCTGCTAACCCATCTAGATAACAGTTATTTGCACACTCTTCACTCGCAAATCTTTCTTTTGTTCGAGGACATTAATTGGGTCCGATAATCTGGATCTTCCAACCGGTAGGTACCTTACCAAAAATTACACGACAAATAGCATAGGTTTCAAACGGCAGAGCATTGTAACGTATCAAGTATGCCAATGGTAAACTAAATAATAAAATTACAATTAAAATACGAATAAATTACAAATTGTAGAAACTTAGTTTTTGATGAAGTTAAATATAACAGAAATAATCAAATCAAAGGTCCCGTACAATTTGGTCCCGGATCGTGTCACGAACATGATTCATTTGGGTTGAGCGAGTCCGAGCATCATTTGTCGACAATGGGTCTTAATCCTCACTAATCTTTATATATACCCCCAACAAAGCATTCGTTATTTAATGTTATAGAATAAAGGAAGCAATATCATTTGACATGAAAAAATTCAAGGTTTGGAAAAACTAACAGAATTCCTTACAGGTGGCTTTAGATTTTATGAACAGTCTTATGACATTTTCGAATTAAAAACGAGATGGCATGCATTTATGATAAAAAGTAATCCTATCAAAGTTTGCACTTACGTTTTCAATTAAAATCAAATTACTGTAACTTGTAAGTATGAACTCATGGCTTCCGTCATTAAAATCAATTCTCTCTCAATTTGGTATTATAAAATCCTAAATAATTCTTATCCAATCAAATTAATCCCTCGCACCTTCGTTTAAATCATAGTCACTAAACAAATTAACTGGCATGACTATACCCATAACCATTAGTAATCAATAATCTAGCAATGCTCAAACCTCTTGAGCTTCCAAACTCAATAAACCACAACAGAGCTCTCTCTTTTATCCGCACCATTCAGACATTTTCACTCAAAAGGCTTAAAACATAAATGACCTAAAAGGAATTAACAGAAACAGTTGTAACGCACACCTTGCATAACTCTTCAAAATGAACATTTGAGCATCCATGCATAAATCTATAATACTTGAACATTTAAATGAACTGTCGTGACTGGCGATGTGTTGTTCTTTCATAAGTAATGGTTAGAGCCTTCATTTAAGCATTTGCTTCATAGTTCAGGTGGTTGAAAATGATCATTGTTCTTAATGGTTAAGATGAAAGTTGTCAAACCGTAAAACTGCTGAGATTTCTTTTTTTTGCTTTATTTTGGAGTGGGGGGATGGCCCTTACAAACTTCAATCAATCCGTTTTTCTGGATCAACACACGAACCAGACCAAAAGCAGAGGGAAAAAACGAACCGAAAACAGAGGAAAACACAACAACATTATTATCACACCGAAAACAGAGGAAACCATATGTCGATGTACCCAGACCAGAGAAAAAAAATGGAAGAACACAACCACAGAAACTCGAACGTCAACCGAAGACAACGAACCACACAACATTATTATCACACACACCGCAGAGCAAAGGGAACCGAAAAGCAGAGCAAAGGTGAATATCTCTTCAACATAGACAAAGGCAGAGCTAACATACCTGACCAGCCTCACAATGCGCACAGATAAGCACGAATGAGCAGATCCACCACCACACCACCTTCAACCGTATACTTGTAATCCAGATCGCGCCGCCGAAGCTCACCAGATCGAACCGTTGCAGACCCAAACTCACCCAAATCCGGTTTCAAACACACAGATCTGCCACCGTCATTTTCTGTTTGGTTTCCACCGGCCTCGACCCAACTCCGTCGGAATCCAAGCCACCACCGTTTACCTCTAGCCCAATGGCCACTGAGACCGAACGGCGCTTTGACGGCCACCGCCGACGACAACCGGACAACGAAACACGGAGATGGATAGAACAAGACCCACCACCCACTCGATTCCCTGCTTGCCGAGAGTAGATCGCGACTGTGAGGATCTGAGGATGAAGCCAAGCGGAAGAACAAAAAGCAAATGTCGAGTGAGAGGAGACGAGAAGTAGGGGAGAGACGGGTTAATAATTCGGTCGGAATATTTAATGATAATAATAACGGTCCTTACCTACCCAAATACTCACAACAGTCCAAAAAAAAGCAACCATTGGCATGCTTATTCAAAAATTGCTTAAAAGCAACCAAAGGGTTATTTGTCCATCGGTGAACCAAACGGTAAAACTTAAAAATTTAAGTCAAAATGTGACTTATTTCAGATAAGCAGCTGCCAAAAGTCGAAACAAACACACTCTAAGATAGTGCTTCCACTTTTAGAGGAATTCATATTGGAAGACCTCCCAAATCTACTCAGAATTTGCTCAGAAAGCTGTCATCTACTATCCTCATCTGTAATGAAAGTAAAATGGACAAACTGTCCAAGATTGAATACTTCATGTGATTCTCTCATTATTGATCTAGAACCAATCCAATCACGTCCGAATATGGTATGCATTTACTCTCTAATGCTTTAATTTGATTTGTATGAAATGTTTTTATTGATGAAATATATCATTACGCATTAAACTACAAAGATATGACATGAGAATTTGTAGTTTTCTAAACGTCTTAGTTCATGTAATTGTTCGTCGTTTTCATCGTTTTTAGGTTTATAGGAAATGCAAGTAGGTTCATGCAATTACTTATCAAGAAATCACCTACTTCATTAATACATCTTTAGATGCTTTGAGTTCTTTTCCCCCCAAAAAATGCATTTGAAAATAAGTAGTTAAGGAAGTGACGGTAATATTTTCCTTCTTCAATGTGTTCCTAATACAAGAAGCCAATAGGTATAGCAACAGCAATGTAGCACTACATATATATAGACATGCACAAAGCAATTTCATCTTTAACTAAACTATCAATATTTTTTAAAAAAATAAAACTCATAGCACATGCATTTAGTAATTAAAGTGAACCCCACTTTCTTATACGTTTGATGGAATTGTTTTTATTTGTCTAATTGATCTAACATTAAATTGAAATATAACTATACAAACACATAATGATTTTTAGTAAACCTCACTTTATCATATTTTTGTAATGTTTTTTCTATGCCTTTATGCTTAATGAAATATGTTAATGGTTTTCTTTTTCAACTCTTCTCTTTTTTCACATAGGAATCACATGCATTTGATGACCACCAACTGAGATCCAAGCTACCAGCAGCTGTTTCAAATGTCAAAAGCATTGTCCTTTTTAATTGTGGGGTGGTATCCACATTCATCCCACAAATTCCAATATTCCAGTACCTGAAACAATTATTTGTGGTAAATTGTGCAAAGCTGAAATTTGTTTTCTCAGCTTGTATCTTTCAAAGCCTTCCAGAGTTAACTTCTATAACCATATCTTCTTGTGAGGAGATGGAGCAAGTTTTTTTGGGAAATGAAGAAACTCAGAGGAATCTACCCATGGCTCAATTTTGTTTGCCAAATTTACAGAGTCTGGAAATCAAACAGTGCAACAAGTTGAAAAGCATTTTTTCCTTTATGATCAGTGATGCTGTCTTTGTGCTTCCAAAACTAAGAACTCTAAGCATATCAGGTGCTTCTCAATTGGAGGAAATTTTCAGATGCTCGACTATTGAAGATCATGACATTGATAGTGAAAAGGAGATCATGTTCTCAAACTTAGGATTGATAATTCTTGAGGGGCTACCAAGGCTTGCTAATTTCTGTCAAGGGTTTAAGTCTCAAATATCCATGTATTGCAGTGTTTTGATATATGAATGCCCAAAACTGGTGCCAAATGTTGGGTCAAGTGCCAAGTGGGTTATAGCGGTAAGTAATATTCTTCACTTATGTTTATCAATTCTTCCTTCTATACTGCAAACCTATATGTGTTTCATTCTGTAATATTTACTTGATGCTAGGTGAATGTTTCATACTTCTCACTAGAAAATGGGAACAAGTTTCTGAAATTAATTTTCCCCCCCTTTATTTCGCTTCTCAATAATGCAGAAACTTGTAAGGAAGCATGTGTTGAAATGCAGCCAATTAGGCAACAACGAAGGTTTATCTCCACCACTTCTTATTCTAAATTTAGAAGAACTTGATGATTTAAGTGTTAGAGTGCAAGATTCATGTAGAGTCATTGGTGACAACGACTCAGAGATGTTCAGTTTACATCAAATACTTAAAGGTCTTACTCCCACACAAGGTTTAAGCTTCCAATTTCTTCATTGTTTAGAAGTGGTTCGATGTGAAAAGTTGAAGTTTTTATTCTCTGCAAGCACCATTGTCCATAACAGCCTTCCCAAACTGAAATTCCTAACATTATCCGACTGTGAGGAATTGGAGGAAATAATTGCATGCAATGAGGAGCTTCAAAACGTATCCAATGATCAAGTTTGCTTCCCAGAACTAAAGGAGTTGGAGATTCAAAGGTGTAACAAGCTTAGAAGACTCTTTTCTACAACCATGAACACCATTCTTCCACAGCTATACTATTTGCTGATAACTGAGGCTAGTCAATTAGAGGTGATATTTGGACATAAAAGGGAAGATGGTGCCAGCAATGGAGAGAAAATTGTGCTTCCAAATTTGTCACGGATAAGGCTCAGAAATTTGCCTAATTTTGTCAATGTTTGTCAAGGATTGCAGTTTGAAGCAGTGCAGCTCTGGAGCATCAACATATGCAAATGCCCTAAGCTTCTCAATCCAATTTTAGGATCAACTCAAATGGTTTCACTTCAGCAATGGAAATCAATGGTACTTGTCAATATTCTCTTGACCATTTTTACTAATCTTCTAAATGAGAACAAATTAAATGTGGATTAGAATCATATATATATATAATGTTGCTAGTTGCAACTGTATAAATAAAATAAGGAAGTTAGAAGTTATAGAGATGGAAGGACATAGAAGAGGGGGATGGGGGGAAGGAAAATTCTTCATGCATGTATTACTCGAATAGAATCCTTCTAATTCTGTAGCACATTAAAATATGAAAATGTGGATATATATGCAACTTCGTTTCATGTCTTTTAAATATGTATTACTGGCATTCCTTTTAAAATTTTCATGCAAAACCATATCAAAGTTCCGACAAGTTGGTTATGATTTTGTACATTGTTACTCTAAATATTGTTATACGTTGAAGCATATTTTGATGTTTGCCCGTTATGCTTGCATGTCTACTTGCAATGTGTTTATTGCTATTGCTGCTGCTGTCTTTTTTGGATTATGATTTGAAAAAAAAAATTCTTGACCGTAACATAGATGAATTGTTGTCCTTTCAATTGAAAACTCGAGTGTCCACAGGATTCTAGGGGAGTTGAAGATTTCCAAAGTGAGGCAATTGTAGAAGAACAGTTTCATGTTAGTGAAGAAAAAGGGACTATCATGGTGTCAAAAGTATGTTCTATGGCTTTGAGGCATTCGGCTGACCTCATGACTACTTTATGGGAGGGTCCCACTTTAATCAGCTTGCAAAATCTTTTGGAGCTGAATGTGGTTAGATGCAGAAAATTAAAGTCTATGTTCCCGTGCACTGTGATCAAAAGCCTTCCATGTTTACATCATCTGTCCATTAAAGGATGTGAAGAGTTAGAGGAAATCATATCAGAAAAATGGGAACAAGAAGAGCATGACCACTTTCCAAATTCTTTCTTGTGCTTCCCACAACTTTCCAGGCTTGAAGTCTATAGATGCAGCAAGTTGAAATATCTCTTCTCTTTGCCCTATAATGGAGATCTTGCAAAGTTGGAAAATGTGAAAATAAAAGGGTGCTCTCAGCTAGAACAAGTTTTTAGTTGTGAACTTGAAATCTGTGAGGAAGAATCCAACAAGAACCTGCTTCCAAATCTAAAATATCTTATACTTAAAGACTTACCCAAACTCACTCACATTTGTGCTAGTGTTCCCTTTCTGGTAAAGTTTTTATCCAAAAGGATTCTCCAAGTTAAGCATTGCCCTGTGTTCCAAGAAACAGGTACGTGCATGCATATACTATAGACATGCATGCTTGCATATAGACTATTTTTACTCATGCCCATACTTGATTTAACATCATTAATTCTTTCTAGTATTCTATTTTCTTTCTGGTTTATTGTTCTTTTTAATAAGTGTAGAACGTGATTCAACCTAACATTTCAAGTTGTAGACCTTGCATATTTTGCTCTGTCCTAATATTTCAGATGCTTGAGTTCCCATTGGATAATGCATATTTGGACTAATTTTAAGAATGAGAGAGAATTCTTTATAGGTGGAGAGAGACAGAGTGGAGCCCGCCAAAACCCATCTCTCTTTCTCTCTTCACTTTTACTCCAGGCTCATCTGGAGAGAAAACACAACAGTGTTTTTTTACATCAAATTCTTTTTAGATTTCTATCTGAAATGCTTTTAATTCAAATACCAACTTTGTAAATTGGATGAGCCACAATTTGCATTCTCTCCTGATGATTCATTCTTGTTTTTTTTTCCTTTTTGGATTTGTTGTAAATTGGATTTTAATTCTGCAGATAATGTTGAAGAAAGTGAAGACTACGACTCTGATGATTTTTACGACTACCATGACTACGACTCTGATGATTTTTACGACTACCATGACTCCATAGGATTTGAGACTACACATCAATTTCTTCAATCAAGTGCTCCCCAACCTCCTGCTGCCATGATTCGTGGTGATGATGTAGATCCCTCTCAATTGGCAAGGTAATTATTTGGAAATATAATACACATAGTTAATATAATATCGTAAAATTAATATAATATCCCATAATATTCCTGTAGCTGCTATGTACACTCTAAATACACTGTGAAATAATCTAACACAGAATTCCTCAAAATTAGTGTAGTTGTACTCTTTTTTAACAGTCATCCTTAAGTTAAATGTATTTTAATCCTATTTATAAAATTATACGGGTAAATATAACAATGGATAAAGAATTATTGAGGGGAATGACCTGTAAATATAGTAAAAACAAAATAATGAAAACAATGAATTTTTTAAATAACCCTTTTCTATTGTGTTTTGTTTGGTCATTTTACAAATAAATATTTTTTCCATCAGATATAATCGATTGTGTCGACGGATGTAACGAGAAGAAGAAACATTCTAGAAGCTACCATGACTATACCGGAGCTTGTCCTCTAGCGGTTTTGTGCCTGCCGGAGTCGTTCACCTTCGTCATCGGCTTCCTCATATGTTCAATCCTTGGCTAGACCTTTATGTATGGCACAAGTTTGAAATTGAATCACTGTATGTGTTGTTACTTTCATGAGTCATGTTGTTGCCAAGTGAATTATATACTTTGATACTTCAACTCATTTTACTTTTATTTATCAATGTTTGCATGTTTCGTGAATGTTTGAAATTGTATCCTATATGTGTTGTCACTTTCTTGAGACATGTTTTTGCCAGTTGATACATAAACTATGATAATTCAGCTTCTTTTTACTTTTATTTAGGGAAAATTACTTCAAGGTTCCAAGAAAGTAATAAAATCTTGATGAACTCAACAATTGAGCAAGAATGAAATGAAATGACAATAAGTTTATGCTGCTCACTTATTATTAAGACTTTTTGGTAATTATTTTTTTTTCCTTAAGACTTCATAATGATTCTCCCTTTATTTATCAATGTTTGCATGTTTTCATAATGTTTTAGTCAATTGACGACACCACTTATCCATTTCCCCCCCCCCCCAAAAAAACTGTTACTATTTATCTCCCAAATGGTCTATAAAAATCAATCTTTTTAGTCCCTGGCAATGCTATAAGCTCGATAATTTTTTGGTAAAATGGATGCTTATATTCTTTATAACATCTTCGATTTAATTTTTTTTTATTGAACAACATTTGACTTAAAATGGGAGAAAAAATACCATGGCTGTTAAGATCTATTATGTTTTCTTTTATATTTTTTTTTTATCCTCCATTGTCATAACCACGTCAGCCTCTATGTAAGCATTTTCAGTCAACTGCTGGCCAACATAACATATCTTAACGGCCATGGTATTTTTTTTTTTTTTTTACTCCTTTATTAAAATTTTATTGGTACTTTTACATCTCTAAGAAATATATGTTGTTGGATACATTTTGGATAAAAGTTCATGAGTATTTTTACATTTTAATCAGAAAAAAAAAAGGTGAGTACACGTTTTATTAGGTCAATACAGTCGAACAATGTTAGAAATTATCAATTGCGTGGGGATGAGAATGAAAGCTTATCATTATTTCTAATCAATTAAGCACATGCGTACTTGAAAAATAACAAAAGCAGACATTTTGGTTCACCATCAAATATAACTATTAACCCTTTGAAATGTTTATTACACCAAATTAACCGTCTCTTGATGCTTGCTTCTCTCTCCCCTTTCCCCCTTTACATCTTTTAAGTCTTTAGGCAAGGGGATAAAATTAAAGTACTACGCTCCAATCTTTAATATAAAATATATTTATCTAATTTGATTAAATTAAGAAAGTTAGTAAAGTTATTAAATATAACATGTATTTTCTAAAATACCTTGGCTATCTTTCTTTATTCCTCCATTCCCTTTTGCTTCTTGATTATTGTTAAGTGAGCATCAAACTGAACAACTTAGAAAAAAAAAAATTGACAAATATGAAAACTATGGATTCTATTTAGGACCAACCAACTCCTCAAATAGGTCATATATTAATAAACAGAGGAAGTATTTGATTTTTCTACCTTCTTCATACATGGATGAGAAGAATTAACTGAAAAGTTCAAAATTAAGGTTCAAATTTCCGATTTCTTCATTGTTTAGAAGTGGTTCGATGTGAAAAGTTGAAGTTTTTATTCTCTGCAAGCACCATGGTCCATAACAGTCTCCCCAAATAGAAATTCCTAACCTTATCTAATGAGGAGCCTCAGAACATAACCAATGCTCGAGTTTGCTTCCCAGAACTAAAGGAGTTGGAGATTCAAAGGAGTAACAAGATTGAAAGACTCTTTTCCACAACCATGAACACCATTCTTCCACAGCTATACTCATTGCTGATAATTGAGGCTAGTCAATTGGAGCTGATATTTGGACATAAAAGGGAAGCTGGTGCCAACAATGGGGAGAAAATTGTGCTCCAATAAAAGATTTTCTTCTAATTTCCACTAAAACATGAAAATGTGGATATATATATGCGACTTCATTTCATGTTTTTTGTAATATTTATTTTTGGCATTCCTTAAAAAAATTTCATGCACAACCATATCGAAGTTCTGACAAGGAAATTATAATTGTGGACATTGTTAACTCTAAGTATTGATGTTTGCCTGGCATGCTTGCATGTCTATTTGCTATCTGTTTATTATTATTCCTGCCGAAGCTGTCATCTTCTTGAAGTTGAGTTTACCCAAAAAATTCTTAACTGTAACATTGATTAGAATTTTTTGTATGTTAGCCTTGGGGTCTATAATCAAAAATTAATCAAGAATTGTGTATAGACAAACTTAGGATCATTCTCTTTTCTCAAGGAGCCTTTTATTGAATCCTAAATAATCTAATTACCAAGTAAATGCAATAAAATAAGGGGAAATGGATTTTGGTTTTTTAAATTAATAACTAAAAGAAAGATACAATTTAATTAAACGCTAAACTATTATTTTTGGCATCTTTTCTTATAAAAATGGGATGGTTAAGAGTGAATGTAATGGTATGGAGTTGAAAATATGTATAATAAATACTCCTGGTAATAAAGAAATAATAATTCTTGCTCAAAAATATTATGAGAGTTAAAATCCATTTAGCCTTAAGAAAAACCTCAAGATAACACTTGAGTCCAATATTCTCAATTAATAGTGGCTCCTACAAACATAGCTAACTACTACTTTTTGAGATATTGTTTAAAACCACTTAATGTGCAATTAATATGGATAAATATAACATGTTTCTTCTTAATATGAATGCGATAACATAACACTCAATTGATTCAAGTTAATCATACCAACTAACAATAACAAGTAGATAACACAATTTCATTGAATCAATAAAGAAAATACATATATACAAATCCAACAAGCTACAAAAATCCAATCCAACCACAAATATCAAACCAACAGAGATAATTAACATCAATTTTAGTTTCAGAATCATATACAATAATTCCTAAAATTATACAATTTAATTATATAATTCTAGAATAATGGAATGATAGAATAAACTCTCCTATGTATTCCATTGAGCTCAAACAACCTTCTCATCACCAAGAAGCAAGAATTAGCCACTCATGAGTTGATTGTAGCAGCAATTTGCTTGCAACACTAAAAATTCATGAATAATGAATGAGCAACCAATCTGGAAATGGAGAAAAGAGAGCTAGCTGACAACTCTTGTTGAGGAAACAGAGAAAGGACTCTGTGATGGCGAAGAAGAAAAGTAGAACGTTGAAGGTACTGATGATGATGGTCTGAAATAAGGCTGGCGGTGATGGTAGTGATCTCCAGCGGTGAGAGTAATGGAATCCGTGGTGGTAGCTGGTGTGGGCGATGGATAGGGAACAGCTACAGTCGCCGGAGTTGGAAATGCTCGCCAGCAACTGGAGATCCTTCTCTGTCTCAGAGAATCGGCCGGCGGTGATGAATGACGGTGGTTCCGATGGTGAAAAACAGAGGAAGTGACGGTGGTGGTATTGATGGTTTAAGCTTCCTCCGGTGACTCCAACTCTCAGTTCTTGCCTCTGGTTCAGTTTCCCCGATCCTCCCAAGCTCTCTCTGTCCTTCATCCGCCTCACTCTGTCGGAGCTGGTGGTGGTGTAAGTTGTCCAACGAGAAAGAAGCGGGGCACGGTGAAGGTGGTGGTGTAGGTTGCTTGAGAGAGGGAATGTCGAGCTCGCCAGTGATGATAGTCGGGAACAGAGGAAGCCGACGGTTGTTGGTAGTGAGAGAGGGAAGGTGACAGTGAGGGTGAAGGGAAGTCGCCGGCGGCGATGGTGGAGATGCAGGAATGCCGCCGGCGACACTAGGAAGAGGAAGGAAGAAGAAGATGATGATGAGATCCTTGCGCGGCGCTCCACCCTCGTTTCTCAAAACTCTCAGCTCTCTAAAATTAGTCGGGTCCTCTGCTCTCGGGTCTTCAAATCTGAAGAAGGAAGGGAATAGTAACCCTGGTCAAAACGCAAAATCTGACCAGGAACCTACTTAAAACTTTTAAAAGTTTTGTATAGGGACTACATTGTAACTTTTAAAATTTTTGTAGGGAATGCAGAATTTATGATATTTATGTGTCTACTTTGTAATTTTTCCCTGTCCCTTTTCTACATCCACTTATAATTTTCAGAAATTTCAGGGACCTTTTTTGTAATTTTCTCAGACCTCAAAATACCAATTCTGACACTACAAAATCTCCAATTTTCTTCTTTTTTATCTACCATACAAGATTAAGCAAAATATAGCATCAAAAGTCTAAGAAACAATTGTAAACAATATTTAACAAATTATGACCATTTTACCCCCTAATTGCAATTAATTCAATACAGGTGTTCCTAACGAAACTTAGTGCTTAATCATATAATAATATCCCAGAAAATGCATCAAAATCTCAATTTAATTATAAAAAAATCATATAAAAATATGATTCAGTCAAACATGGATAAATTGTTGTCTTTTTAGTTGAAACTTGTGTGCCCACTCCAAGGGTTCTAGAGGAGTTGAAGAGAAAGGGATGATCATGATCTCAAAAGTATGTTCTTTGGCTTTGAGGGATTTAGCTAATCTTATGACTACTTTATGAGAGGATCTCACTTTAATCAGCTTCCAAAATCTTTTGAAATGTCTGTAGATGCGGCAATTTGAAATGTCTCTTATCTTTGCGCTATAATGGAGATCTTGCAATATTAGGTATATCTGGGGAGTTAATCTTAATTCTAAATATAAGATATAATTTTCATATTTGTCAATATTTTCCTAATTTACCCCTATTAATACTCCCTCGCTAATAATTAAGGAGGAGAGGGTATCTGAGAATTAATTAAGGAAAATGACTAAGGTATTTTAGAAAATACATGTCATATTAAGTAGCTCAACTAATTTCCTTAATCTAATCAAATTAAGTAAATATATCTTATATTAAGAATGAGAGAGAGTACAACATAACACTTCAAATTGCAGACCCTACATATTTTGATTTGTCTAAAATTTTAGATGTTTAGTTCGCATTGGACAATGCATGTTTGAACTAATCCTAAAAACAGGTGTTTTTTTCACATCAAATTCTTATTTGACTTCTATCTAAAATACTTTTAATTCAAATACCAACTTTGTAAATTGGGTGAGCCACATGTTGCTTTCTCCCCTGCTAATTCATTCCCTTTTCCCTTTACATTTGTTATAAATTGGATTATAAATTCTGCAGATAATTAAGTTGAAGAAAGTAAAGACTATGATTCTGATGAGTTTGACGACAACGAATTCATAATTTAACACAATTCTTTAAAATTTATGCGGCTATACTCTTTCCTTGCAGTCAACATTAAGTTAAATGTATTTTAATCCTATTTATGAGATTACGTTTGTATACATAACAATGGATAAATAATTATCAAGGGAATGACCTGAAAGTTTAATAAAAAAAGTAAAATAATTAAAACAATGAATTTTTTAAAATTTACCTTTTTCTCTCGGGTTTTGTTTGGTCATTTGACAAACAAATATCTTTTCCATTAGATATAATCGATTATGCTGACTGATGTAGTGAGAAGAAAAAAAATTGTATAAGCTACCACGACCAAACCAGAGCTCATCCTCTAGTGGTGGTGTACCTGCCGGAGTCGTTCATCTTCATCGTCGGCTTCCTCATATGTTCAATCCTTGACCAGAGCTTAATATATGAGACAAGTTTGAAACTGCATCACTGTATGTTACTTTCATGAGTCATGTTACCAGTTGATTCATATACTTTGATACTTCAATTTTATTTTACTTTTATTTATCAATGTTTACATGTTTCAAGAATGTTGGAGTCAATTGACGCTTACGCTTATACTATTTTTCTCCCAAAAAGTCTATCCAAAATTAATATATTTTTGTCCATGTCAATTTTGTAAGCTAAGATGTTTTTCTGGTAATAAAATGGATGCTTATTTTCTCTGTAATTTCTAAGATTTATTTATTTTTTGTTGATCTACATTTTACTTAAATTTACATCTCCACACAGAAAATGCAATAAAATAACAATAAATATTTAAGATTTCAGTGTCATATTTTACAGTAAATTTGATTATATATAGGCAGAGGTGTTAATTGAAACTTGAGAAAATATTATTTGTGTATGTAGACAATAAACCGAAGGAATTAAATAAAAATGATACAAATGAATCAATATTTGAAGTTATAAATATTGAAGGTCAATCATCATACATTGCAACTCCTTCATACTTAATTACATTACATTAAGTAGAGGCAAATGTTACATGCTCGTTTAGGATAGCTTATTTTTGGACAATAAGTACTTATAAATTGTGATTTACGGTATACAAAATAAGTATATAAGAGGGGTTTTATCTCGACTTACATAATAAGTACTTATTCTTAAAAAATAAGCTAATCCAAACATACTATAATCTCATAAGAAAAGCGGCATCATTCCATTCATATTATTCTCCTCCTCTGTGATCGCCTCTGTATCAAAATCAATTTACAAGAACAATAATTTTAGCAGAGTAAACAATAAGTCTGAGGAAAACATGCAGCATGTCTGAAAACACATTTCATTTTGTACTTGTTTCAAAAAATTTATATCAATTACAGCATGTGTGAGCCTTAGATTTCAGGGCCTTGTAAATAATTAATTTGTGAATTTGTCCCTCTGTAAATTAATACTGCACTGAAAATGAATGCATGTATATATATAGGCAGAGGTGTTAACTGAAACTAGAAAAAGTAATATTAACAAACCAAAGTATTTAAATAAAAATGGTATAAATGGACCAATATTTGAAGTAATATTCATGTATATATAGGCCAATTTACACACATTGCAACTCCTTCATAATTAATTACATTACATGAAGTAGAGGCTAACACAATCTCAAGCCATGCTCATAATAAGAAAAGCATCATGGTCGCATTCGTATCCTCGTCCGCCTGTTAAAATATGAGAAAAATTACAGAATCAAAATCATTTTACAATAATAGACATTTAGCAGATTTAACAATGAACCTGAGGAAAACAAGTAGCATGTGATGTAAAACACTCACACACTCACATCTAATGAAAAAACAGAGGTAATGTTAAGCAGAAACTATAAGAAAATAGGAAGAGCATATTAGAAACAGAGGAAGGAGAAGGAGAAACAGGGGCAGTGTAACACCCCAAATTTTATATTCACCAAATATATTGTAATTATTTGGGAAATTCAATAAAATGGTGAATATTCATGAATTTGGAATTTATGAATTTCATAAATGTTCAATTTCATGGGAAATTAGGCAAAAATAATTATGGAATTCATTTGGGTAATTTAAAAAGCCCAATATTAAGGTCCAAAAATGAAGGAATATTAGAGAAAATATTTGGTCCAAAAATAGATGGAAATTGGCCAAAGAAAAATAAGAAAAGGAATTGGATTAGAAAGGTAATGGCAAAATCGTAATTTTGCCAAAATAGCACAAAATAAATTATTTTCCAATTAATTGAAGTTAATTTCAATTAATTAAGGAAAATAAAGGTTAAAAATATATTTAGAATATTTTGGTCAATTTAATATGAATTTATGGAAAATTTGAGCAAAAAGTGAAATTTTGACCAAAATTGAGACTATACGTGTATACGTAACCGGAACAAGTTGTGAAGCCAATTGAGACCATAGGGAGGGACCCCTAGGTGTCTCCTACATGTGGCATAAATAAGGAAATATTGATTGGGCTTAATGAGCATGGTTATATGTACATAAGGATTTATGTACATAAGTTCATTTTTGAAATTTTGGAAAATAAAACAAATAAATAAAATATTGCAAAATATATGATAAATAAATATATCATCATCCTCTTCAGCCCATTTTCGTGCTCAACAGACCTGAACCATAGAGAGAGAAGGTTGAGAGAATTTAGAGAGAGAAAGAGAAGAAAAATCACAAGGTAAGCCGATTTCTCCGACGATTTCGCTCCTAACGCGTATAACTCCGACTCTAAGCTACTCCTCTTTGTTCTTTAAGGTTTGGAAAGCTCAAATTTGGTGTTTTAAAAGTTAGGGTTTTCAGCCATTTTTGGGAAAAGCTTGTGGAAGCTTGAGGTAACTTTCAAACCTTCGTATATTAACTATTTTGGCTGCTGTGGGCAATTTAATCGGTGAAATTTCGCCGGATTGCCATTAGTTTTAAATTTTGGAAAATTTTATATCTAAGGGTTATTCTGCCCAATTTTAGTTTAAATGGTTGTTATAACTCAATTAGATTGTTAATAAAGAGGTTAGGAGTAGAAAGGAACGTGTTTACGAAGCCGAAATCGTAAAACCCCGATTTTTCCTGGAGAACACCATTATTTCGGCTAGGAATGTTTGAGGGCCTTAGAGTTGGATTTTCAATGATTTGATGGTTCCATTGGATTCAGGAGGGAAAATTAGGTGGGGTTACAGTTGGGCACTTTTTCAGAAAAGGCCAAGAAAGCATAATTACAGAAACGCCCCTAAAACCCTAAAAGTAGGGCTGCCAAAGGCAATTTCGTAATTTGACATTGAATTTGGTAATTTTGAGTTCGGAAATGGATTCCTTGGATGAAAATATGTTAGGATAGCCCTAGTCAAAAATTTGGAAAAACGTGCCATCGGGCCGGGTACGACGGGGCCGGGGTCCCGGGGGCATTTTAGTAAATTTTCACCATAGGCTAATATAACCACAAGAAACACTATGGAAGTGTCTAAAATGATACTTGGATAGGTTATAACCTATTTCTTGTACATTTGATGTTTTAGGACCGAGTTGGACACCTTTAGTTGACACGTTTTACGAGGCGGACCCTTTAAGACAAGAAAAAGGTTAAGGTAGGGACTACTATCTCTCATATACTATGTGACTATTTGTATGATGCATGTTACTGTATTTTGTGATCTGAACATGTGCTGGAGGCACATTACCTAGCTGTGGTCTAGGACCTAGCTGAGGTACATTAGTCTTACCTAACTGTAGTCAAGGACTCAGCTGAGGTACATGTAGGGGTTTCAACGGGTTAGTTGGCCCTGAATTTTGTGTACACACATGGATGATATGAGTTTTCATTTTACTTTATACGGTGCATTGCATATTTAATTTTCGCATTTTATGTGTTGATCGTATGTTTCTACTGAGATTCCTTGGAATCTCACCCCTTTTTCTAATCCAAATGTCTCAGCGGGTGCCAGCGACTTGAAAGCCAAGGATGCAGAGAAGGGAAACTGACAGGCACGTTTCCCAAGATAAATACTGTGGTTGTATATAGTATGTATGTGAAATAGTTTTGGGACATTTTGTACATATTTGTCATTATTATCGACTTTTGCTCTGTTAATGACTGTCTATAAACAAATACTTATTATCAGTATAACTGTACTTTTCTATTTGCCTATGGAACTTGTTCATTATTGCCCTGTGCATATCAAAATGGAAACGGGTGTTGACAGGCAGAGGGTGTCAGCTGTGCGCCCTCTGCTGCCCCCATTTTTGGGGGCCTTTCCAAATATATTTTTCATGGTTTTTTGGACTATTAGATTCTACACCAAATTAATGACATTTTGATATCTTATGAGTAAAAAATAAAATTATTTTCAATTTTTTATGATTTTTTAATAGATATTTCAGAAAAAAAATGCTTAAAGTGAAAAAATACACCATTTTTCTGAAATATCTTTAAAACATCATAAAAAATTAAAAACAACTCCATTTTTTGCCTATAAAATATCAAAATGTCACTAATTTCGTGTAAAATCTAATAATCCAAAGAGTTATAAAAAAAATATATTTAGGAAGGACCTCAAAATAGGGGGCAGCAGAGGGCGTAGCAGACACCCTCTACCCAAAAAACATATGAGACCAACCTATTTATAGATGGAGAAGGAGGAGCTTTCATTTTTCATGAAGAAAGCAAAACTAACAACTTGCCTAATATAAAAGATATAAAACACAAGCTAAACTAACAAGTTGCTTAATATAAAAATATAAAACACAAAAAGCTAATCAACTTGCCTAACAACTTGAATAAAAGCTAAGAACTTCCTTGACATAGAAGGAAGCATTCAAAATGGTTCAAAATAAGTCATTTTCTCTTAAAACAATATTTCCCATGTTTTCTATCAATTCTCATATTCCATCAGCATGTCTGAAAATACGTTTCATATATTTTGTGCTTGTTCCAAAATTTTTACATCAATTACAGCATGCGTGATCGGTAGGTAAATTTCAGGGTGTTGTAAATAATTAATTTGTGGATTTCACCCTTTACTATAATAATTATGCCTGTAAATAAATTCAAAATTCAAATTCTGAATAAAAATTCTGTAAGGTGTGCTATGCCAAAATTTCTCATCTGCGCAATTATAGAATGTCATAGCAGTGGGAAAAAAACCAAACTCTTAAAAAAAGAACGATATAAAGTCATATATATGCATATACAAGAAAATGGAATTCACAATGATTTTTAATCAGCATGCTAGGAATTTTTTTCCTTATTGTATAGGAGTCAATTGGTTCTCTTTCCTTATTTCAAGCATAGTTTTAAACTTTTTTCATAATAAATTTTAACTCCTATATCCGTTATAGTAATTGTCCAAAAATTAATAACTACAAGTGTTATTAATTTAGTTTGAGAAAAGAGAAAAGAAATTGATAGTTTAAGGAACGATAGAAATTGTTACAAAAAAAGGGAAGAAAAGAAAACAAAAACCATCAACATATTTTCTAAACAAGCCATAAAGATGAGCTATATGCCTATATAAGAAAACGAGCTTCACAATGAAATCATGGAATAGTTATGACGGGAAGCCCACTAGAGTCAACATAAGGTGAATGATAAATAATAAATTGAATGACGAAAACACAAAAATAACAAAATGTGATTTCCGCAACGAAATATTTTGCAACCTTTGGTGGTGAAGTACCACAACAAATTGTGGCACAGAAAAAGAGAACAGAAAATGTAAGACAAGATGTGGAGCTGCGGGCCTCTATCGTATGTTTATCTTATAAGTCATATTTATAAGCAATTTTTTTTTTAATTACGCAAAATGAATCGGTAGTTAAAAATAATAAATGTGTCAAAAATGTCATGTTTTTTCAATATATGCCCCTATTTATGAAAAGAGTATAAGAGAGAGAATAGATAAAAAATATGAGAAATAATGAGTATTTAATAAGGGTAAAATAGGAAAAAGAAGTTTGCATTTTCAAACAAAAAGTAAAAGTTGCTTATAAAAAGAACCAGCCTATGAGAGAGAAAATTACTTATAAATAAAACCGGATGGAGTACCCTTTAAATGTTCTAATTTCTTACATGTTTTTTCTTGTTTCGTTTTATTATTAGCTAGATTCCACATAAAACATAAAACAAGTTATATTTTGATGTCTTCTTGACAAAAAATGGTGTAATTTTGAGTTTCAAATAAAGGTCTTCTAAATAAATAAATAAAAACATAAATAATAGTAATAACAATTTTTTGTGCGAATCAAATTAAATTGTAAGAAAGAAAATGCGTACCATATTTAGACAATCCATCCATTCTATTGTCTTTAATTATCGATGGCTACCTTGAATGATACCTCTCTGAGCAAACTCTAACAATATTTGGAAGATTTTTTAGCACAAGATATTCTAAAAGAGGAAGCACTAACTAAGTCTCTTCTTGATCATGCATTCGTTGTTCTTCACCAATATTCGTACCAAACATAAATTTCATCCACTACAGAAAAACACTGAATTTTCAACGGAATGGATTCTGTCGGTAATAATAGTGTGACAACCAAATTCTGACAGAATTTTCCAACGGAATTTATTTCCGTCGGAAATTCTCTTGCAATTTTCAATGGAATATTCTGTCGAAAATTCCCTCACAAACTTATTTTTTATTTTATAAACTTTAAAAAGCCACATGCTAACTCTGGCGACAGCCCCCTCATCGCCGGCGGCAGCGCAGGGCAGCTCTGGCGACGTCCACCTTGTCGTCGGCGCTCAAATCCCCCACGTGTCTCAACCACGATCTACCATGTGTCGCAACCTCTTTATTTCTGAAAATGCAACTCAACTTGCCCCTCCTTTGGTTCGAACCCAAGACCTCGTTTGTACGTGTGTAATGCCTTACCGGATGGGCTCAACTACTTTGGCATTCTATTATTACACAATTATATGTATAATCTTATTATACATAATCAATTATTTATAAATATATATTTGTTTCTTATATATAAATGTAATAGTAATATAAAATAATTTTATATATTCTTATAATTTTTACTATAAATTAACTTCAAATTAAAAAATTTTACATCTTAAATAAATTTCATATGACTATATTTTTTTCTAATTTTTAAAATTAAGTTTTTATTAAAATTAATTAATAAATAATAAATAATTATTAACTAATATTTTTTTACTAATATTAATTAATAACTAATAAATTTTATTTTTTATAAATAAATTTTTATATGACCATTTTGCCCCTACAATGACCAAAACCTATGATTGGAAATTAAAAATATTTTAGAAATTAGAAAATAATAATTAAAAAAATAAATTTAAAATTAAACTAAAAATATTAATTAATAAATAATAAATTTTATAAAAATAATTTCTTAAAATTAAATTTAATTAAATAATAATTATTAATTATTAATATTTTTTAATTTTTGCCATGGAATTTGCGAGAGAATTTCCAACGGAATTCGTGAGGGAATTTCCCACGGAATTCAATTCCGTCGGAAATTTGCGACGGAATTATTCTGTCGGAAATTCCATGGCAAAATACCAAATTTGCCACGGAAAAATTCTGTCGGAAACTTTTCTGATGGATTTCCACCCAAGGAGCATTTAATATGGATAGATGCTGCAACTGTATAAACCTTTGAGCTAAAAAGACTGGGCATACAGATTCTAATCTCCGGAATTCCTCAAGATACAAAATTTTCAATTTAGGGAATCTTGAATTCCACTATGCATCACCCCCATCCTCTCCCTCTAATATGTTTCAATTCGTTGGAACATTCTATTGCAAGCTTCTTTAAGGATAACAGAGTGCAAGTAGCGGAAGCAGGGAAGAGAGATGTCAATATCAGACAGTTGGAAATACTGAGAAATTTAAGATTGCTTAAATTGCAATCAGTAGGGAATTGCATATGTGGAGCAATTGAGAGCAATTAAATGTAGTTGTCTAAGATTATCCTTATTTCTTAGTACTAACTCATCCAATCTAGGCACAACCGCATCTTCATGAGGAGTAGTTTCGTCCATCATGCATTATATCTTTGAACACCTTTCAAGACCAAGATTACTTAACTTATTCATGCCTCCTACAACTTGGCAAATACTAGTCATGAAACTTTTGCCGCCTCCCTCAAGTTCATAAAATTCAATAGCAGTTGCTCTTTGTGCAAGATCTTGATTTTTTCACCTAACATAGAGATATTTAATTGTCCCAGATGTAATGATCTTGTACCTTCATTTTTAAATTCTAAGTCTTCACTGCACTCACTAATTTCTAAATTATACATTTTCAATTTCATCGAAGTTGTGGGCCCCACAGGGTATTCATGGCAATTTGCTTTTTTTGAGTGTTGAAAATGTGTGGGAACATACAACTCTTTTAACCGTGAACACCGTCCTATTACTTTATAACAACATTCTTCTATTTCACAACTTGACAAATTTAACAACTTTAACTTGTTCAATTTTTCAATTCCATTGGGCATATTTTTAAATTTACTACATTGCAAGTCAAGAGTTTCAAGTTTTGTAAGGCTTATCACAAAAGATATGTCATTCAAATCCAAATGTTGCAATCACAAAGTTCGAAGATTAGACAAGTGTTGGATTGACTGAGGTTGTAGTTCAATCCTATCCCCATACATGTGCTTACTAATCAAAGCCTTGAGTTGCTTGGTGCCTTCAAATGATGCATGAGATATATCCAAGGGTTCATGTGAATGTAACAATAGAAACTCAAGCTTTGGAGAATCTAATTGAAGAAGAAATTGAAGTAATTTAGTGTTGTCATGCTGATGAAGTAATTTGCCATACCATAAAGATATGGCATAACAATCTTTCACTACTTCATCATTAATCAATTCATTCAATTCTATAGTACAATTTATCATAATGGCAAGATCCTCTTTATATGCTTTCCAATGAGCAACATCACGAACCACATCATGCATTTTCAAATATTCATGTCTGTCAGTGATCATCGTGAGAGGATACATCAACAATGAGGAGTCAATGAGATGATTTATGGTTGTTCTAACTTTGCTTCTTGTTGTTTCAAATGAGTCTACATCTCTACATAGGCATAACCCAACTCCAAATCTGAAAAAATCGTCAACAACAATGTAATGATCTTCAAGAAACATAGCATACATTAACAACAACAGCTTCATGGATTTCCAGATAATCATAGCTTAATTCAAGACAAGCAAAAGCATCCTTCACACCTTTATCCACATTGATTGGCTTCACATTCCTTAACTTATACAACATTTCTTTCATCTCATCAATTCCTTTTGCTTTCGAGCAACTTCCTACTGCCACAATTGCAATGGGTAGGCCTTTACATTCTTTAGCAATGGCTCATGCCACATCTTCTTTAGTAGTATCACCGACATTAGCATGAGTTTGAAACAAAGTCCAAGAATCGTCATCTTTTAACAAATAAAGTTGAATAATCTTTTGGCATTCCATCAAGGTACATACATCTAGATGGCGTGAGGTCAAGACAACTTTGCAACTTCATTGATGATTATTTCCTTGAAAGGGAATCCCTATATCTTTGTTAACTCTTAGAATTGATAACATTCTAGCACATTTTTTTCTCTTTTTACCTATTTTTGGGTTCAAAATGTGCATAGAAAGAAGTGTATAGAAGAAAATGTGCATATCAAAGTATCAAGCAAAAAAAATCAAATAAATTCTTGTTATATCCTATATAGTTTGTCGTTCAATTGGGAATTGATAAATCCTCCCTCTTTTGTAGGAGGATGGAGACATATTTTGAAGCCCTATAAGAACCAAGAAACAAGAAAAGAACAAAGGAAGTGAAGCATTACAAAGTTAGAAGGAACTTGTACAACATACCTCAACAAGTTGACAAATTGGCCGTGGTAAGTAAACAATCTCAAGAAGTTTGCTCTTGTTGTAACTAGCCCCAGCAAGTTGACAAATTGCCATAGCAAGTCAAAATTTGAAGGAAATTGACTCTCTGTGTCACTGGCCACAACAAGTTGATAGACTTGCCATAGCAAGTAATAAAAAAGTACAGTTGCATGTTTGATTCAGAAGCTGAAAAACACTATTTAACATAGGGAAAAGTGCTAAAAACACATTCTCTGCACTTGGGAAGTGGGAACCTTGGAGCACGAAAAGGAAGAGCTTTGGAGAGAGTTCTTGAAGAGTTTGGGGGCTTGGGTGATCATTCTAAGAGAGATTTTGGGAGTTTTACCTTGGTTTTTCTACTTTTCTTGCCTTCTCTACTTAGTTTATCATGTATTATGTAGTTTGACTTAGTTTTTTGAATCTTTGGACATGAGTAGCCAAGTATCTCTTCTTCTAGGATTATTGTGAGCCTTTGTATGGATTAAAACTTGATCATTCCTCTCTTTTAGTAGCTAATGATATATATGTGTTGATTTTATACTTGGCTTAATATTTCTAAATGTTTAGCCACTATTTAGATTGATTTGTTCATTTGGGTTTGACTTAAGAGAGCTAATCTAGGTGTAGAACTTAGTTAAATTCATACTTGACTTGAAGTTTACTTGATAAATGGATGATTTGTTGGTAAAATAGAGATATATTTACCAAGGTATTAAAAACCGGACCGGTGAATGAACCGGTCAGGGTAGTGGTTTAAGGGTCAGTGGGTTAGATCGGGGTCAACCCGGTGTCAGACCGGTGATAATTAAAAAATATAATTTAATTAAAATGTGTAAAAATATTCAATTTTTAATTAAAAATATTTTAATAAAATTGATAGTAACCAGATTTCTCTCTCTTCCACTTCATATTCTAATTTTTTTTAATTCCATCTACTTAATATAAGGTGAGCATGAACAACAGGACAAATGATATTATAGAAGAACGTGCAACATTTTAATATAATTTTTTTCTTCCTGAAATGAGACTATTGTGTCAGACTTTGAAAAAAAGAAAGTATGGCTCTTACTTTTCTTCTACACCGTTTCAACAGCCATCACGTCACAGAAGTTGTCTTTTCTTTTCTTGGCATTTTGAATATGTTCCTCGGTAGCCTCTTCATTTTCCGGTCACCCTTTTCTTCCTCTCCTTTCTTTTTCCCTGCAACTTTTTTCTTTTCTCGGAGTTCTTGCGTTTTTCCCGGCAAGGAAAGAAGTGGCCTGGCTAAACCGCCTAACTCAACAGGATTACCAAGTTGCTCCCAGTTTACACCGGTTTGTCCCGAGTTACCCGGGTCACGGTCTTGCCGAGTTCTAACATCAACCGGACTGGACAAGTGGCCGGGTCGCCGGTTTCCAGTCCAACCCGGCTTGTCCGGTTCGATTTTTAATACCTTAATATTTACTAACCTTGCATTGTCACATTAAGGTTGTTGCTTAGAGTTGATTTTCATTAATTGTAGCAAGAGATGCATTTTAATGAAAAGAGAAACTTGATTTTAACTTGAGAGAGCTTTGTCAAGTGCTTTTGAACTTTAGACTAACACATATATTCATTGAAATGCTATTGGAGAGGAAATTGATCTAGTTTTATGAAATGCAAAGGGGAGAAATAATCATAGACTCCATTTAATACTTGAAGTCAAAGAATCATTTGTCTTTATCAACTTTTATTTTTAGAAATATTCTAAAAATTCTCATTGCACATTAAAACTTTGTTTTAGCTCAACTTAATTAAATTTACTAAGCCTCTTACTTAACCAATTTATTATACAAATCCTCATAGAAACAATACTTTACTCACCACTTTATTACTTAGCGTGACTCACGCACTTGCGATGCGAACGGTCCTCAAGATTTAGCTTAGCCCATACATCATCCTTTATTGTCAAAATTTGTTCTCCACTTTGTAATTGTAATGCTATTCTTTTTGCCCTTCCTGTTTCAGATTCTTCCTCCAATTTGATCCCCAACATGTCAGCAATTTCACCTTGAATTTTTCTTATATTTGGTCTATGGGGCTCTTCACGTCATTCTTCCATTTGTCAACTTCATCATCAATCCTCTCAGTCCTGTTGATGGCCTCTTGAACACGTTCCTACACTCTCCCTTGCTTGAGTATCAACTCCTCCTTTTTCATCTCAACATTTCTGGTGATTTTGCCGAAACAGAACAAATATTGCAACTGCCTTAAAGTTGGATCCACCAAATATTCTTCAAGTTTTGCCGCTACTGACACTCCCACTTCTTCCATCAAATATTAATAGTAACATGAGATCCATTCATCATCATCATCAAATGAATGACTCAAATTTTCATTTTTGAGGTATTGAAGCATCTTACGTACTTAACCTTTCATGAAGGTAGCATCAAAATTAAAATAATGGTTTTTTCCCTATCCAGAGTAAAATAAGAAAGATCAATTGTTTTAGTTCAGCTTTCTTGCTCTGGTATATGGTTTTTTTGGCGCCAGCTATGTTCAGGTTTCATAGTAACAGCACTTTAGTGTTTTATGATTCTATTTTTCCTAGCAGATCTAGCAAAGGTGAAAAGAAAGAAGAAAAAATGCAGTTGTCTGCAAATGACAGCAACAAATATTATCAACTAACAAGCTACTCATACTTTGAGAATTGAGAGATATCACAGATAGATGCTTATGTATGGAAGAACAAAGAGAACAACGAAAGAAAAACAGAAAAAGAAACATCTGAAGGAATAAAGTGGGAAAAAATAAGACTCTGATTCAGGAGGAGAGGGATATTGCTTCATACCTGTGATGAGCTTGCAGCTTCAGATTTTCAAGAGTGAGAAGAACAGATTTGTAGTGCGATGAGCAGATCTTGAGAAAAATTGAGTTGTCAACAAAGTCGGAACCTTGCAAGTTGACTAGTCTTCAGATTTTCATGCCTTGCATGTTCCAACATCCAAAAGTTAAAAAGCAATAATCTTATCATTTTTATTTTGCAAAAGTGATAAGTATTTCAAATTGAAATTTCAGATTCTCTTTTACATTAACTTTGTGATGTATATCCTAATTCTTAGGACGCAACTAACGCCAACTTAAATTTTTTATAGCTAACTTAAATTTTTCATAATTAAAGAGAAAAGATGAAACTGCCATTTTGATTAATTTTTCATTAATTGGATTAAGACATTAATGTTAGTGGCTTAATGCTTAGGATTTTTTAAAACCCCATTTGTGGGTACAAATAATGTCTCGTCAAATTATGGCAAAAAGAAAATGTATCGTCAAATTAAATAAGTCAAACACTTTTGTTGCTAGAAGAATTTTTTAGTCATATAAATTAGCGAAAATTTTAGAAAAAATACAATTAAAATGGGAAAAAATAAATTGGTGTTGCGAATTTATAAAATCTCATGTCAGAATTGAAGTTAGAATATGGGATTTCCAATTCTGACCAAATTGCCCTTAGTTCAATTATGAAACATGAAAGTGAAGTCATTAATGTAAAATCTGATGTTGTTAATATAGATATAGATGTTGTTATTGACTCCTAAAACTTGTGCCCTCAAAATTATCCTTGGCATTTGGGATATGATGCTGTAAAACATGAAAGTAAAGTCATTAATGTAAAATATAATGTTATTAATATAGATACAGATGTTGATATTGACTTCTAAAACTTATGCCCATAAAATTATCGCTGGTTTTTTTTATGTTAAATTGTAAAACATGAAAGTAAAGTCATTAATATAAAATTTAATGATGTCACTATAGATACAGATGTTGTTATTGACCCTTAAAACTTGTTAACTAAATTAATGGCATTTTTTGTCATTTGGTCATTTTTAGAAATCTTATATTCCTACTTTAAATCTGACTTGGGATTTGATAAATTCACAATACCAATTTGTCTTTTCTCATTTTTAATTTTTTTTTTTTTTTGGAATTTTCCCAATATTTTTTTATAATCATTTTTCATTTAAATATTACTATTTACATAATTATATATAAATATTTTTATTTATAGTATATATTTAATATTCAGTCCAGTTTTTAACAAACTTTAGCATATGGAAATACATTCAAATAATACTAATAAGCAAAAATAACAATTAACTAAAGATAGAAAGATGAAGAGGGAAGCAGAGACAGAGGGAAGGGAAGAAGAAGCGCTAGAGAGAGAGAATTTCCAAATGGAACACAATAGAAATCACACAAAATCATCCATACTCTTTGTAACGGTACTTATTCTTATTATATGTTAAGGTCTCACCTTCCAAATTGTGATTGGGCCTTCTCTTGGATTACCTCTCAAGCCCAAGTTACAAGCACACATATATTTAAGGGGAAAAACTGTTTCTCCAAAAGTTTGTGTGATAAGTTAGGGTTAGTGGTTGAGTAATGAAGGGCTTAGAAAAGGGTTTTGAGCAAAATGAGGCAGTAAGGAAAGAGTATAATTTATGAATTTCCCATGTTATAAATACCTTATATATTGAAGGTATTTATTTAGGATTTTCCGTTTTTTTTAATGGGTAGATGGGATTTTCCTATTTTATTAGCCCATTTTTTATTTATGAATTGTAAGTATTGACTTCTTGAATTTTTTTTGACTGAAAATAATTTGGGAGAATTGCTGATAAATACTTTTTTGGCAAACTAATTGCTAAATGCTACTATGAAAGATCTGTTGCACATAACGGAAAATATTTTGCATACAATGGAAGATATTTTACACATTTATATGAAAGATTTTTACACACACGAAAGATGGTTTACACAAAATGGAAGATCGCTTACACGGTTGGTAGCAATCAGCAATTAATTTGCCTCCAAGGTATTTTTGGGTAATTCTCCCAAATAATTTCTTCAATTTTAAAGTAGAAATTTCATATTCAATTTTTTAGCCTTAGACCTAATCTAGATATTATTGAAGGAGATTATTTTTTGACAAAGATTTTGTACATTCTTGAAAGTTAAGTCAATAATTATTTTTTCAAAAAACTTTAATTATTTGTATTTTGTTGGCTCCTTTTACATAGTTTCATTGAGGTTGCTAAGGATTAGTTTAGGACATAGCGAGAATAATTTTTATTTGTGGGGACATAAAATTAACGGTTACGGCATTAAATTTAAATGACATAAGTTGGGTCATCCCACGCATCACTGTTCTGAGTTCTAACTCAGTAAAACCTTTAACTAATCTTGGGCCATATTCAAAGGTCTGACGTCAGTCTGGAATCAGATTCAAAAAATGTCGTTGAGCTACTGCTTGATAAGAATAATAGGAAGGTGTGCAGCAACCTACTCTTGCGTATCAGTCACTTGATGAGGAACAATTGGGAATTGAAGCTGCAGTTCATCCCAAGGGTTATTAATTGGATTGCTGATGCCTTAGCTAAAAGAGGCTTAGTGCATGTTTAGATTAACTTTTAGAGAATAGCTTTTATGATTTATGGCGTAAGTATGTAAGAGGAGTTTTGTCTCGACTCGTAGAAAATAACTTCTAAAACTATAGTTTTATTGTTTCCCAAACATGTAGTCAAAACTTTGTTGTTAGAAGTGTGTCGGCCAAATCTTCGATCCTTGTTTCATAAGGAATTGATGGGATCTCTTGTCCCAGTAAATTAGTTTTTCTGTAATTAGGCTTCTGCCTTTACTTGTATCCAAAAGAAAAGAAGCAGAGGATCAGATGATACCTTCCGACAAAAAACAAAAAGACCAAAATAGAGCATCATTTTGAACACATTCTTAACATGGCATTTTAACAACCTTGTGGCTTAATTCAATTCACAGTCTAGCGGAAGGCTTTTAATTCTAGTTTGGCTGACGTGTCAAGTACTAAATAATATCCCATGAGAAAAAGGTTAAGAAGGGTGGAGGATGATTTGACTACCCATGTAACTATGAGAACTAACCATATGTTTGGATTGAGAGAAAATTAGGGGAAAATAGTAGTTTGGAAAACTCCCACAAAAATAAAAAAATAAACTCTTTTATCATTTTTAATTTGGAAGTTTTCCTTCCTAATATCTCCTCCCCTCACTTTTCTCTTCATTTAAACATAAGTGTGCTCATTCTTCTGAAAATAGTTATAAGGGCTCATTAAGTTGTTCACAAATAATGGACATTCAATGTCAACACCATTACTTGTTCTTATGCAAATTGTCAAACATCATCAACTTAGGATGAGGGACAATTCGTCGAGTTATCATAGATAAGAAACATTGGTTCCTAATGCTTTACACTTGCTTAGTTTTGAATATAATATTATGAAACGTGGTCGTGAGGAGGATAGTTGCAAGCGAAGTAAGTCATTGTATGTTGGTAATGACTTTATGCGGGAAGCTTTTGGTTCTGACTCTTTGCTAAGGTTACAAGAGTTTTCTGCCAAAAAAATACTCGCATATCAATAGAATGAAACTGTAGGGAAAAGAAAGCCATGGAAATGGGTAGTGTCATGGCTATTTATGTTAGTTTTAGGCTCTGCTCATATGCTTTGTTCGCAATTATTGTGTTGCCTCTAGACAACTCCTTTCATCAACTTTGGACCAGCTTCATGTTCAAACAACATTTGGTTTCACCTTACTATCTCTTGCATGTGGCACTAGGTTGTCTTTCAACACCCCAAAGGTGCAGAAGTCCTGAGATATTGAGTGCTCGTTTGGAATAACTTATTTTTGGGTAATAAGTACTTATAAATCATGATTCACAATATACAAGGTAAGTATGTGAGGGGAGTTTTATCTCAGCTTGCATAATAAAAACTTATTTTTTAAGAAAATGCTGAACCAAACAAGCCCTGAGTTTGCTCAATGCCTCGTAGTGGCATTACTTTATGAAAATAAGTATGCGAGTTTGTTCGTAGATGCTTTTTCAAGGGGTTAGAGCTTTCAAAGCTATTGTGTATAGAGGAAGAATGGTTGGTGCAAGTAGAATCTTGTGATTGGGCCTCTCTCACATCCACGAGCTAGAGTTTGGGCCTACTTTCAGATCCATACCTTTTTTTATGGGATTATGCATTCAGTGTTGGGCCTTTAATTTATACTTTAATGTTTTAGTGCTTTACTTGTACTTGTTTTATGTTTGTTGAACCTTAATTTTCTTTACTTTCCGTTTGTTTTATTTACGCTTACTACTTTCTGCTATCGGGCTTCACAACTGCTTACTTGATATATTAGCTGTTAAAGCCTTTTTTTTTAAATGTATTCTCTTATCTAGTTATTAATAAAATTCTCTCTTATAAAAAATATTTGATAAAAGAAAATTTTCAAATTGACTGGAGATCCATGAAGCTATTTGATAATATGTTATAATTAAACTTTGGAAGCTCTTAGTTGTTCTATCTTAATTGTTAATAACAAAGCGCGGTTGGCGTAGTGGTAGTCTCACTTCGCCATTTGATAAGAGGTCTTAAGTTCGAGCCCTGGGAATGCAGCATGCCCCTTGGCCAGCACTTTGCCCTTAAGTTGAGGTTCCCGTTGCGATCCGGATTAGTCTAGAGCCGTTGTAATGCCTGAAAAATGGTCTGCTTTGAGATATCGGAGGAGAGATCCCAAAAAAAAAATAACAAAGAAATAAGGTTCTAAGGCAAAAAAATGTTGTTCATGTCACATTGTCCTGCACAGTTAGACTCTCATTTCTCTCAAGCAAATCGGAATCATGGCCTATTAAGTAACATTATCATATTTGGGAATAGTTTCAATTACAAGAGGGTTTTTTTTGCCGAAAATTTACAAGAAGGTTCGGAAGAACTAATATATTTTGAAGAACTCAATGGACTGGCGTTAATTTTTGTTGTTTACATCCCACATTCCCATGCTCTTATATTTTTAACATGTTTATGAACATACTAAAAATATTTTTTTTTTATATTTTAACAACACTTTTCTCATTCAGTATAAAAAATTATTTAGATAATAACTTACTATTTTTTATGGTTTATTAATTTGTACATTATAAAAATATAAAATTATAGGTAAAACTACTTTGGTCCCTCAATTTTAAAAAGCATACTTTTAATCCTTAAACTCTTACATTGTCAATCTAAAATGATAATTTTTTGTCATAATCATTATTATTTTCAAAATCAAACTTGATATACAAGCATTTGAAAAGGTATTTTTAACATTTAAAATTTCAATATCAATATTTTTTTTTGTTAACAACATTATAGTTAAAAGACACTTTATAAAATTAAAAGATTAAAATAAAACTTTGCCTGAAGTTAAAAAACCAAAAATCTTTTTTTTGTTGCCCACCCAGTTTACCGAAGCTTTGCCCTGACTACATCCGGATCCGACCCACGTCGCGCACCTCGCTATGGTGGGAGGGTCTCTCAATAAGAATTTTCTGCATACACAAGGCTCGAACCCGAAACATTGCTTAAGCGGAACCAAGCCGCCTACCACTTACTTTGACCAACTCCCATTGGTAAAAAAAAGAAAAAAAACACCAAATATAAAAAAAAAACTACATTGAAAATAGCAAAAGGACATTTCAGTACATTGAAAATTGCAAAAGGACAAATCAGGAGGTGTCAGACGGGCAGAGGAATCTGGCATTTTGAAATCTCGGCCAAATGACGAAAATGCCCTTCAGCCCTCTATCCCCACTTCAGAATAACAACATGATCCTCGTAATTAACACCTCCGGATTCGTTATTAACAACTTCAATTCTTCTTTTACAATTCACAAGTTTCAGGGCCAATAACACCACCGATCTCGCCATTAACAACTACGGATTTGATATTAACAACTCCATTTTCTTCTTTCACACTTAACAAATTTCAGGGCTAATAACAACACCCATATCTTAATTAACAACTCTGGATTCGAAATTAATAATTCAAATTTCTTCTTTCACAAATAACAAGTTCCACGGCCAATAACACCATCGATCTCGCCATTAACAACTCCGGATTCGCCATTAACAACTCCTATGTTGTTATTCGTACTGAGGGCTGAAGGGCATTTTCGTCATTTGGCCGAGATTTCAAAATCCCAAATTCATCTGTCCGTCTAACACCGCCTGATCTATCCTTTTATAATTTTAATATACTGAATTATCCTTTTACTATTTCCAATATAGTTTTTTGGAATTTTTCCATAGTTGAACTAAATTATGTACAATAACACACCTTCCCACGAAATTCCATGTGGCCCCAGTCCGGACACGGAGTATCTAGCTACTTTTTTGTTCTTTTATGGCCCAAAAAAAAAATACGTTTGTCCTCTACTCTACTTTTACTGCGATGTCCAAAACCAAAAGGTAGTTGACAAACTCTCCGAGGTAAAACAATACAATAATCACACTGAACCAGCCAACCAGGGGACCAAGAGGCAACTTCCCTAAAGTGACGGTAATCTTGAGAAGTCTCTTTCTCTTAGCTCACCCATTTTTCTTCTCCACCTTCCCTCTTTTAATATTCAGTTTTTGTTTTTGCCAATCATGCTAAAGCTAAACCACCACCCCACCAACTACTCAGATTTTTGGTCCCTCCTCCTCTTACTCTTTCCGTCTCACTCCCTTTTCATGATGGCTTTCTCTCAAGATTCTTCCTTTTTCTTCACTTTCCACTCATTGCATTCTACTGCTATACTTTTTCCCCTTTACCTTTTGTAGATTCCACTCACTGGGATTCTGTGGTTTCTGGGTTTGTTCTTCACTCGTGTATGCTTCGTCATTTAATTTCGCTGGGTTTCAACCACGAGGTAGGATTGCATTGTAATTTGCAACAAAGTTTATCTTTTTAAGTACATTTCTTGGGTGTGTTCTAGTTACTGTGATTCGTTGCTCAGAGTGGTGAACTAGTTTATCCGGTAGTTGACTTGACCCAGTTAGAGCTTCAATTTTGTAAAATTTGTAGCTCAGATTCGCAACTGTAGGAGCAAAAAGGAATGTTTTGACTGCTTTTTTCACTGTTTGGCCTTTACCTGAACGTGCATTGCCTTTGTGTAGCAGTTGGGTACATTAATTATCATCTCAAATTCCATGCTTTCTTGGGTATCATGGTACCTGTGATTTTTCATGTTTGGCATGAGAATTGAAATGAAAGTTCAAAGGCCATATTGTAGGGATGTGAGGTTCCTATTGTTATAGTTGTGTACTCTGGTGTATTGGATGATACAAGACTTCTTGGATTCCTCTTTAAAAATCCAAATGCCTCTGAATATTGTCATAATCCTCTTAACTATTGTTGTGATTGTGTGTTCAGGTTTATTGTAATTGCAATGTTGTACTTTCCTCATGTCAATGTTGATGCTTGATGTAGGTCCTACTTGGGAAGGCATGCAGGCAATTTGTTTGATATTCTTCTTGTATGGAGCGATTGTGTTAGGGAATTCAGATATTGATGCATTACTTGAACTCAAGAAGAGCATTCAGAATGACCCTTCTGGACTAGTTAATTCTTGGGATTCCAGGTCTTTGGCTTCTGACGGATGTCCTCAGAATTGGTATGGGATATTGTGTGACAATGGCAATGTTATATCGATAACTCTGGATAATGCTGGTTTGGTTGGGGAGTTTAATTTCCTTGCCATTAATGGCCTTAAAATGCTTCAAAACTTGTCACTTTCAAACAACCAGTTCACAGGAAGTGTCTCACATTTTGGACCTATGAAGTCGCTAGAATTTCTCGATCTTTCAGTCAACAAGTTTCATGGGTTGGTACCCTCTGACCTGCTTGAATTACGTGATCTAGTGTATTTAAATCTTTCCTCAAATCAATTTGACGGTACAGCTCCCATTGGCTTTGACAAACTCAAGCGGTTGAAGTACTTAGATTTGTGCTCTAATAACTTTTCTGGGGATATTATGCTTATCTTTTCTCATATGGGTGGTGTGGTTCATGTTGACCTAAGCACAAACAGGTTTTCTGGTTCACTGGATTTGGGACTTGGAAACAGCTCGTTTCTCTCCTCGATTCAGTATTTGAATGTTAGCCACAATTCCTTGGCTGGTGATCTGTTTGCTCATGATGGGATGCCATATCTTGACAGCTTAGAGGTCTTTGATGCTAGTAATAATCAATTAGTGGGTAATATACCCTCCTTCACATTTGTGGTATCTCTAAGGATTCTTCGGCTTGGATGCAACCAATTATCTGGTTCTCTTCCAGAAGGTCTATTGACGGAGAGTTCAATGGTGTTGTCTGAACTGGATCTTAGTCAAAACAAGCTTGAAGGTAGTTTGATTCAAAGTTCATGCACAAACACATCATATTCTTTTTCCAAAGTAGAAAATGTTAGTTTAACATATAGCTATATGCCTATACTATGATCTGATTGAGTTTGCTGGTTTTTTTTTTTTTTTTTGGTCACTGACAAGTGTGCTGACTTGATCATAATGCATAGTCAAGGCTAGTAATAAAACAAATTTCTTATTATTGAAATGCCCAATTAGTTATTGTAATTGTTTTGATTTGTTGAAGGCCCTTTTGCCTATATAAATTCTCTCCAATGTTTCTTTTCTGAAAGATAATGAAAATATTGCTTGCTTGCTTTATCTGTCTCGAGAGGAAGTTGTTAAAAGAGATGCTGTCTGTTTTCATCGAAAGGAAATGGAGCCTGTTTTTGTTCTGTACAGATGGAGTTTAATAAGGGGAAAATTACTAGCCTAATTTATCATTTGAAAAAAACATTGCCCTATTTGTTAGGTTATGGTACTATGATTATTGGGATTGGGGAACCGGAACCCAAGGCCTTATTAGGACCCTCATTCATAGAGACCCTCCCCATGTGGGACTCATGATAGATGCATCATTTTGATGGTGTCATACAACTTTAAACTTATCTCTTTGAGCCAAATGAATTATCTCTAAAGCTGCTCTGATCATATAAACTGTGATATACTTCCTCTGGTCCTAAACATTGGTGCAGGTTCTAAAATGTTTACTATCAAGTTCTCCAATTAAGACTTAACTCGTGGATATTTTTTATAAGCCAACACTACACGATTGATTCTTATAAAATATTCCTTTCATGCTGTTAGGTAATATATTTCCTAACACATGCCATGCTTTTACTAGAGCATCTGATAGTAAAGCATAAGGAACTTTATCTAAGTTTTATCCATCAAACGTTTGAGATATTTTAGTGGATTCCTTTTCTTCTTGCTTCTCTTCCTTAAAAACGTTCTTTTTTTAACTTCTCTACAGGTCCTGTTGGAAGCATCACTTCTGAAACTCTGAAGAAGCTTAACTTATCTTCAAACAAACTGTCGGGCCCCATACCTTTCAAGGTGGGCCACTGTGCCATAATTGATTTAAGTAACAACATGTTATTGGGTAACTTGTCAAGAATTCAGTATTGGGGTAATTATGTTGAGGTGATTCAGCTTAGTTCAAATTCATTGACAGGAATGCTTCCTAACCAAACCACACAATTCTTGAGGTTGACTGAACTTAAGATATCTAATAACTCATTAGATGGCAGTCTCCCTTCAGTCTTAGGATCATACCCTGAACTCAAAGAGATTGATCTTAGCCACAACCATCTTTCTGGGTTCCTCCTTCCAAGCTTTTTCACCTCAGCCAAATTGACCAAGCTTAACCTCTCACGGAACAACATTTCTGGATCAGTATATTTTCAAGAAATTCCGAATAAACCGCTAGTTTCTGTGGAAAATTCTGGTCTAGTGTCTGTTGATCTCTCATACAACAACTTGAGCGGCCATCTACCTGCAGATATAAGTAAGCTCCACAATTTGGCAAGTCTTAATCTATGTAACAACAATTTTGAAGGTATTATTCCTGATGATCTTCCTGATCAACTGAGAGAACTCAATGTGTCCTTCAACAATTTTTCTGGCACTGTGCCTGATAAATTAATGAAGTTTCCTGAATCAGCATTTCACCCAGGAAATTCTCTGCTGATCTTTCCTCATTCGCTCGCTTCACCAGAAGATGACGGTGAGCTAGGTTTGAAGGAAAAGGGGCATATAAAATCTGCAACCAAGATTGCCTTGATTGCAAGCTTGGTTGCTGGTGCTTTTGTTATGGCCCTTCTGAGTATAGTAAGTTTTTATAGGGTTCACTGGCATAAACATACGACTGCTCATGAAAATAGAGTGAAAGATATTGCTCCTCAGAGTTCTTCTCCATCTGGTAGGGAAGTACCTAATAGAAACATGGAAGCAATATCTTCAACCCAGAAGGGGTCTGATGATGTCAGCAATGTTCATACTGCTGTAGAGAAGGCAAAAGATTTTGATTTTTCTGAATTTGTCAAGAATGAGGAAGGAGTATCATCTCCAATGTCTTTTCTGTCCCTTTCAAATCCTTCATCTTCTAGAAGCCACCCATTTGAGAATCCCAATGCTCTCAAAATATGCTCACCCGAGAAATCATTCGGGGATTTGAATCTTTTTGATGGGGCATTGGAGCTCACAGCAGAAGAATTTTCTAGTGCTACAGCAGAAATTATTGGTAGGAGCTGTCATGGAACTCTGTATAAAGCGACTCTTGACTCGGGTCCTGCATTGGCTGTCAAGTCATTAAGGGAAGGAACAGCCAAGAACAAGAAGGATTTTGCAAGGGAAGTTAAGAAACTTGGGGCCATCAAGCATCCAAGTCTGGTTTCTCTTCAGGGTTACTACTTGGGTCCAAAGGAGATTGATAAATTCATCATATCCAATTTTGTCAATGCACAATCTTTGAACTTTTATCTTCATGGTAAGATTATGGTTTTATGTGATCCTGATATGTTTTTGTATCACATAATGATTCTTCTGCATTTTTATCAAACAAGTACTCCCTCCAGTCCAAAATATAAGTTATAGTTTTTGGCATAGGGCCGGTCTTTTTTTTAAGTTAGAAAACTTAATTAACTTTTTTCATTTTTACCCCCAATTAATTGTACTTGTCTCTCTTATCTTTTTTTCTAACTCATTCTCTATCACTCACCCTCTCCATAAATAAGGGTATATTTGGGGGGGGGGGGGGGACTTACATTTCTTACACATTTATTACCTTTAAACAATTTTAACCAACATTTTTATTTACATAATTCAGTTTCCAGAGGGAGTGAGAATCAATTTTATCATGCAATCCTTACTCAGTCAATGGCAATATTGGAACTTTCAAATGCATGGGACCATTTTTTTATCTAACTATTTATAGTTTTATTCATTTATTCATTCGTTTATTTTTAATTTTACTGAGGCAGATAGAAGGAATGTTCATCCAATGTCTCTTGATGAAAGGTTGAGGGTGGCTATAGCTGTGGCACAATGTCTGTATTACTTACACAATGAGAAAGCCATACCTCATGGCAATCTCAAATCCACAAACATCCTCCTTGAAATCCCTAACCACAATGTGCTGCTCACTGACTACAGCCTGCATCGGATACTAACCACCGCTGGTACTGCCGAGCAAGTTCACAATGCAGGTTTACTCGGCTACCGGCCACCCGAGTTTGCTAGCTCAAGCAAACCAAGCCCATCCTTGAAGAGTGATGTGTATGCATTTGGGGTGATCTTGTTAGAACTTGTAACAGGAAGAAATTCTGGAGACATTGTTACAGGGATCCCTGGCGTGGTTGTCCTCGCTGATTGGGTGCAGTTTTTGGCAGAGCAAAATCGTGGCAGCGAGTGCTTTGATAGGCTGCTCTTAGACAGGCATGGTGGTGGGGACCTCCGGCCTACTCAAGTTCTTGATGAAATGTTCAAGGTGGCTCTTAGATGCATCCTTCCGGCATCTGAGAGGCCTGATATGCAAACTGTGTTTGAGGATCTTTCAACATTAAGGTAGAGCTTTTTTTCAAATCATATATAGCCTTTTGATCACTAACATGATTATCTCTAGTGGTTTGGTTTGTTTGTGTTGTTTTTTTTTTCCCCTTGGGTTCATTAATTTTTACTTTTTAGTCCTTCCTCTCCCTAGGCATTGTATCAGGTCAGCCTAGGAAAATAAAGTTCTTTGGAGGTAAATTCATTCTTTTGAACACTTGAAGGGGCTGATTGTATATTGTGTTATATTTAGTGATATTTCATTCGGTGAATAATATGGCTAAAGATTTAACTCTCTCTATCTCTCTGTTGGGTTCCTGCAAAGAAATTTCTTACATCTGTAATTATTTAGATCTGATTTAGATAATCTCCATTTCAATTTTTTTTTCCTTGAAAAAATTTTCATTCTTCTAGTTTGACAATTGAAAAACTATTTTTTTGTGCTCTACTTCATTCAGAGTAAAAGGACATCCCATCTTAGCATAGTTTAGGTAGCAAATGGGATGTGGATGGTGGTCCAGAACTCAAAACCTTCTAATATAGTAATAAAAAAAAATCAATATATATTTGTGTGTGTGTGTGTCTCTCTCTCTCTCTCTCTCTCTCAATCTGATTCGTATGGTGACCATTCTCCAAGCATCGGACTTTCATGGGTGGGCTGCATCATACTCTTTAGTCTTATTTACAAAGCAAAGAGAGAAGGCCTTTTTTATCCTAGTTTTAAGTCATATTATTAAATTTTGCATAAAAATATTTAATTTTATCCTTCATTTACCATTGTCTATTTGTCTAAACTTTATACTCTTGGGACATGGTGTAAATATTAAATAGAAGTAAAGTTGAAAAGTTATTAAATTTTAAAACTGAATTAATGAGATTTTTTTTTTTTTTTTTTGTTCCAATGAAACATGTGGAGGTGACGTATAAATAGAATTAGAAGAGTACTTCATATGGGCCAAGTTAAAATGCGGGTCTAGTAGTTGCTCACATATGTTGGGTTAAACTAAATTTGGGCCAAGCTTTTTTAAGTGCAAAAAAAAAAGTGCAGGCCCATTTTTAGAATTCTTTATTCATGATTAATGTTAGCCCCATAGTTAAATTTGAGGCATAAAATATACATTATAATCAAATAGGCTGCTGGTCCCATGATAGGGCCTTATCTTTTCTAGAATAAATGAAATGCCCTACTTGCCACCTTTAACTTCACATCAGGTTTTATTATTTCACTTTTGATTTTATTTTAGTCCCTTAATTTTATAAAATATTTTTTAATATTTTAACCTTAATGTTGTTAACAAAAAATGGTAACATTAAAATTTAGAATGTTGATGATACATTTTTAAATACTGATATTTTTTTAGTTTAATTTTAAGATAACAAAATTATTATAAAAAATCATCCTAACAATATAGAGACTAGGGAACTGAAAAAATGTTTTATAAAATTAAGAAATCGAATCGGAACGTTCTATAAAGTTAGATAATTAAAAGTAAACTGTCATTTTTTTTTTATACATAAATTTTAGGAAAAGGGTTAGACTCACCCACGATCTAAGAGTAGGGCTTCAAGTTGGAATGTCTCTCTCAGCGCCTCGACTGGACTACAACTAAATGGACTTCTCCAAGATCGAACACTCTCCCATTGGTGAGAGTGTCAAACCCCTTCACCTGCTGAATTCAAGGATGAGGGTTTAAACTTTGTCATTTTATTTATATATTTTGCACACAGGTTGGTCATATTAAATGGAAAGTCGGCCACAGCAAGATTCCTGTTATGAACTCTAACTTTTTTCTATTTTAAAATTTATTTATAATCATTCACTAAAAATATCATTATTTTAAGGTCCTCAATTTTAATAGTAATTGTATTTTTAACTTTTTATGGAAAAGTCTAATTGCATTACGAAGTAGACGAATTGGTCAGTCATTTTAGTTAAGTCCAGAGGAGTAAGTATGAAGATACCAAAATGTCCTTAAAAAATAATGTAATAACCATGTGGGGTGGTTAGTATGAGGAAAAATCAACAGGGTCGCACCTAATGTGCTAATGTTCTTATTTGTTTAATTTTTAAAACGACTTTTAAAATGTAATGTCAATTACTTAATAAACATGTGAACATTTAAAAATTATTGCTTAGTAATTATTTTATAAAAAAAATTATCTATATGGAGCATACTTCAATTAAAAAACATAATACTGATAAAAAAAATTCATGTTAGTTTCTTCCCATTCATGAGCAAGAAGCCAAGAAGGTACCCAAAATTAAGGTTATCTGATCCGGATCGGACTGGCCTAACCGGCCCAGAAATTAGCGACCCGGGAACTAAACAGGTCCAGTTTGGTGACCCGGTCCGGGTCAGATTTTTTTAATTTTTTTTAAAATTTTTCCTTTAGAATTTTATACTGTAAGCCTAAAATATTCCATTTCTCACCGGTTTGGTGCCGGTTTAGCTCCGATTTGACTCCGGTCTGACCCACTGACCCTTAATCCAATACCCTGACCGGTTCACTGACCGGTCCGGATTTAATTACCTTACCCAAAATAGAGCTTTTTCCGATATGTGATGTCAATTGAAAATGTCAAAATGCTTTTTTGATTTTTCTATTGTTCATGACATATTCTCGCTGAGAAATTTGTAGTTTTTCGGTTTTTATTTGATTTTTATATTGTTCATGACATATTCTTGCTGCGAAATTTGTAATTTTTCGGTTTTTATTTGATAAGTCATGCTGAAAGATTTACTCAAATGTATTCATTTTTCAGCACGCACTTTAATTTAATTTAAACTTTCATAAGTTAAAATATCTTCTATTAGACATAAACACACACATATATATTTTTAACTGAAACTCAAAAAAAGGGATTGTTTCAAGAAAAAATTAATCAACAAGTCGTTAAAGTTTACCTTATTAGACTTCTATAGTTTATTAATTTGTTTCAAATTTCAATTGTGTATCTTTATAGTTTGATCTCGCATACCCAAACATTGATCGGTGTAAAAACCATTAATTTTAATTTATGAAATTTTATCTACTTCATGAAATCTGCTTCATTTCCTTTTACGTTGTTTTAAGGGTTAAGATATAAATTTGTTTTAGAATTTTTCACTAAAATTCAATATTATCCTTTTTTTTTTTTGGTTTAAGTCTAAAGTTGCCACAAAAATGTTAAAATAGAATAATATTGCATCTTACCATTAAAAATATTACTGATTAATGTCAAGTTTTATTGGCCAATGTCAGTTTTTAACGGGGTGAAGCAACATTGTTAGACATTAAACCCAAAAAAAATTATAGAGCAATGTTGATCTTAAATGAAAACTTTTGGGAAAATTTATACCTTAACCCTTCTTTTAACACTCCATGAATTTCTATAAATAAACATATAATGTAATGTATTTTTTTTATTTTGGAAAAATGTGCATATCATTTAAACAAGGGAAACAAATAGAAAAATACTGTCAAAATTGATAAAAGATAAATAGGTATGTTAAATTTTAATAATTTCAAATAGACTTGTTTGGAATTTTGAAATATTGCAAAATTTGAGAAATTACATGACCACCATTAGTATTTTCTTAAATAAAAAATCCTCAACTCCTTGCCACCGCCATATATATATTTTTTAATATAAATACTAAAGTCATAAATAGGGTCGACTGAAGCTCAGATAATTTCATTTTTTTTTTAATTTCTCAAGTAAAAGTCATCAATACAAATATTTGAGTTGTTAATATGGATACTAAAGTCATAAATAAGGTCAACCAAAGCTCCGGTGGTCTCATATATTTTTTTTGAATTTCTCAAGCAAAATTTGTCAATACGGATATTTAAGTTGTAAATACATATATTAAAATCACATATAGAGTTGACCGGAGCTCTAACGGTCTCATATTTTCTTTTTTTTTTTTTTTAGATTTCTTAAGTAAAAGTCCCTAATATGGATACTTCACTTGTTAAAATATGAGATCATCCGAACTCTGGTTGACCTTACTTATGATTTTAATATCTATATTAACAATTCAAGTATTTATATTGACAAATTTTGCTTGAAAAATACTAAAAAATATGAGACTGCTGGAGCCCTGATGACCAGTCGTCGGCAAGGTCACTGGAGCTCTAGTGGCCGGCAGCCAGCACGGGGTTGAGTATTTTTATTTAAAAAACTAAGGGTAGTTAAATAATTTCTCAAATTTTGTAATATTTAAAAATTCATACTTATTTATCTTTTACCAATTTTAACTATATTTTTCTGTATTTTTCGCTTAAACAGAGCTTATGACATGTGTGGTATATTCTATACTATACAAGATACTTGAACTAAGAACGTAACAAGAAAAAAGCATAAAAATGATGCTAGAAAAAGAAAAAGGAAGCACACGTTTTTTAAGAGAAAAAGACAGAAAAGAGCCTTAATATGACGTGTGGTATATTCTATAGTATACAAGATACTTAAACTAAGAGCATAAAAAGAATAGAGAATAAAAATGATGCAAGAAAAAGAAAAGGGAAGCACACGTTTTTTCTGCATTATCTTCATTTTGGAAAAAAAAAAAATAGAGAGAGAAAGAGCGTTAAAATTGCAAAATTTTAAATAAGATATTTCTTAAAAAATGAGTTATGAATTGTTTATCAAATTTCGTTGTTCCCTTATCAATTTTTGGTAACAAATTTGATTTAGGATTTTATAATTTTTAAAATTTTTTTCCTATTCTTTTCTCAAAAAAAATAAATATTTACCTTTTTTTTCCCTCAACCTTCATACTAGGGGTGGGCATGGGCAGGGCGAGACCCTTGCCCGATGCCCAGCCCAAAGGATGAACGGGCTGCATTTTCCAGCCCGATGTCCGGCCTTGCCTGCTAAAAACCCTAACCATTCTGAACTGGGCAAGAGTGGGCTGGGCAGGGTGGGCTCCCCTGCTCAAGTGATAACGCCTTGTCTTGTCCACATGTGAAAAAAATAATTCCGTATAAATTTCATGAACATTTTTATAGTTACCAATACCAGATGTCTTAACTTCGCCCTAAGTAATATAAACATAAAATACATTCGATGATTCCATATCTTGGGATATTTTAAAATAAGTCTACAATTTGAGTCTTGAAATTTAAAAACTATCATATGTCTTAACAAATATCCATACTTTAAAAATTAAACAACATCCATAATCCATAATAAATAAGGAAACAAAACGATTGTAATTAAAGCTGTGAAGTCAAAGTAGTTTGCATCAATTCAATGTCCCAAAAGTTGATCAAATGATGAAGCATCTGAAAAAAAATAAAAAAAAACTATAATTTAATACATCACAAGGTAAAGAAGAAAGGAAGAAATCTACTTGTAAATAGTGTTTAGTGGTTAGGACAAAAAAGAAAGGATCAGAAGAGTATTATACAATAGACAATAGATATTTTAAATAAAAATATATATATGAAATAATATTTAATTAATATCAAATTTTATATTTTAAATAAATAAAACTAATTTTTTGGGCAAGGCCAAATGGCAGTATAAAGAGCATTTTTTTAGCCACTTTTTTAAAACTGAACTGGATAATTTTTTAAAGGGCCATAATAAACGCACTGGTTCATTGGACATCATCCTCACCCCTACTTCCCACCTTTCTTCTCCCAAAACCAACAGGCAGGTGAAAAGAAAAGGTAATACTGCGGTGCGGGCATTAATGTCATTTCATTAGCCGCACCGGCAGGCTCGCAACATCCCCAAAAGCGCGTATGGCTAGCCTAGCGCCCACTAAACGCGCAGACAAATGCATACCGATCGAGACACGTCAGTGTGTGCTTGGGAAAACGGGAAATGTGAAAAAGTGACAACCAAACACGCCTTCCTTCGGGGCTGCTTCTCTTCTATAACCACGTGCTTTTCTTGGTGATAATTATTACTAATATTTATATCTTTAAATCATTTCTAATATTTCATGCTTCTTAAAGGCTAACTCTTTCATTAATGATTTGAAAAGTATAAATTTAGAATTATTACAATATTGAACAGATTAATTTATAATATTTATAAAAAAAAATCATTAATAATTTACACGCGGTTATAATGATTTGGTTCTATGGCCAAAAAAAAAAAAAAAAGATTTGGTGCTTTATTTTTTTCTTCAATTTGTTACTCAAGTATCCGGATAGAATGGATATTAAATTTTTTTTAAAACATTTTTTGTGGACCATGAAAATTTTCTTATACTTAAAGTCAGTAGGTTTGGTCTAGAGGTGGGTGGCCTCAATTCTCAATAAAAGAGCATGTATATTAATTTGATGATAAAAAATTTGTCAAAAAATATTAAACGTCATATCAATGGTATATTTCCAAAATCAGTGGTAAATTAAATCAAATTAAAAGCTTTATTTTATAAATAAAAACGTTTTTTGTATTTATAAATAAAATTGCATAACAAATCAGTATTGTTGTCAATGAACTGGATTAGATACTTGGGTGCAATTAATGGGGAGAGTTCATTTGTTCAAGCTTTTTTTTTAAAAAAAATCAATAGGGTCTTAATTTTTTTTTTTTTGACTTCCAATAGGGTCTTAAATAAGTCTTTTAAATATAATAAAAATTACAAATAAAGAAGCTTGCACTCGTATATTTCCGCTTAATTAATCCAAATTAATCAACTCCCAATATCCAATGTGAGTTCTATGGTTGGTGTTTGTATAAGGAAAAAAAAAAGTTATATGGTTGGTATTAAATTTAAAAAACAGAAGAAAGCCATATCATACTTGAAACCTTTTTTCTTTTAAAAATGGGTCTATGAAGTTCAGCTTTTCATATTTTTATTTTTTTTATTACTAATAATTAATAATTGCACAATTAATTTGTCTCCTTTGTGTTGCTGTGTTGCCTCCCCCAGCCTCCCTATAAAAATACAAACTCTTTCCTCTCCTCTTCACTTCTCTGTTTTCTCTCTCAAGCCTTTTCTTCAAAGTGCTCGATCATTCATGTTTCTCTCTCCTAAACTTCGTGTTCATTAAGATTTATTCTGGATACGTGAATTTTTCTTTTCAAAGGAATTTGATACGTTAATTCTTTGATTTTATTATCTTGAAGTCACAAATTGATTGTTCATACATTGGAAAGAAGATGCAAAATCATGAAAATCGAAGGCAATATGAATTTTATACACAATTTTATTATTTTACCTATGCATATTTATTTTACATGTTTTGTTGTATGATTGAAAAAACATCTTAGTTGATATTCTACTTTAATCTTAATATTTTGGGCAAAAATATTTTATTTGGATTATATTGCTTTAGCTTAGGAAATAAGATAGAAAGATATATACTACCTCTTATCTTAAATATAATCTCCGGTTAATTTTTTTTACGAGATTAAAAAAATTATTTTAAAGTATTTATGTCTATTATTTTTTCTTCAGATTAATTAATTAAAATTATAAACTGATATATAATTTAATGATACATAACATATACTATGATTAAATAATTTATTTAATTTTTTTAACCTCTTAAGAAAAAAATGTAAACTTGACCTTATATTTAAGACAAAAGGGATTATGTGTGTGTGTATTATAATTTCTTATTTTTAAATATAATAACAAAGTCACCGTATGGAACTAACCTCATAACGTGCACCTCACAAACATGACAATGAAAGAAACAAATTATTCTCCCCGATCAACCAACTTTGAAAGCTGACATTTTGCAAGAAAGAAAGAAACCTGACATTTTAAAATAACCCTCTTCTTTTTTGTCAAAAGATTAATAAATTAAATTATCATGAGTGTTTCAAAATAGAAAATAAGTTACTCTCTTCACTCCTCTTTATAATTAATTTTTTTTATTGATTTCATAAAACGAATTGAAGGTTAATATTAGTTAAAAATAATAAATATATAAAAATATCATTTTTTTTTCAAATATATATCTATTTATAAAAAGAGCATATGAAAGATAATAAGTAAAAAATAAGAGAAAGAATATGCAATAAATGATTAAATTAAATAGAATTAGTGGTGAATGTAAAATACTTAATATAAAAATATATGTTTAATATGAGTAGAAAAAGAAAAAAATAATTTAAAGTTTGAAACATAAGGATAAAACCGCTTACATAAAAAACCAACCACCAAAAAAAGAAAATCATTTATAAAACAGATCGGACAGAGTATACTTAACAAAAACTATATATTCTTATAAGACAAGTGAGTATATATTTAATGTATTTATTAAAAAAACAAGTATAATTTTATTTATTATTTATAGGAAATTTAAGTAATTTTAATATTTAGTTGTTATTTAATTGAAAAACATTCTTCATCTTCGCATTCCACATTTACCCCTGCTACGTGTATGATATTACTTCACGCGGTTTCTTAACAGTACTTAACACTCCTCACGCTGATCAGATCACACATTGATTTACTCTCTCTCCTTCAGACCTTTGAAGCTCTCTCATCCTCACTCGTCTCTCCGACTCAGTCAATGGCCGACCGAGTTCACCCGCGCGAATCGCCGCCCGTTTCCGGTGAATCCCAGCGCACATCGTCTCCCGAGCACGGCATCCCAAGAAAACCCACTCAACCAGCGCCGGCGAAGCCTGTCTCGCCTCCGCAGGGTGGAACCTACGTCATCCAGATCCCCAAGGACCAAGTCTACCGCGTTCCTCCGCCGGAAAATGCTCGCCGCCAGAGCCACTACGCTCGCCGGAAGAGCCGCCGGGGTTCTTGCTGCTGCTGCCTCTGCTGGCTAACCGGTCTCATCTTCATCCTCATCGTCCTCCTCGGTATTGCCGCTGGCATTCTGTACCTCGTTTTCCGTCCGAAGGCGCCGGACTACACAATCAACAGCATTGCCGTCAAAGGAGTGAATCTCACATCGGTAGAGGCCGCGTCATCGGCGATCTCGCCGGAGTTCGATGTCGCCGTTCGCGCCGATAACCCAAACAAGAAAATCGGGATCTACTACTTGAAGGATAGCACCGTGGAAGTGTACTACAAGGAGGTGATGCTATGTAACGGCCCGTTGCCGGCGTTTTACCAGCCGTCAAATAACGTCACTGTGTTTCCAACGGTGTTAAAGGGATCCAACATCGAGCTGACGACCACAGACGCGAGCGCTATAGTGAAAGCTCAGAGCAAACAAAACGTGCCGTTAACGTTGAAACTGAGGGCGCCGGTGAAGATCAAGGTGGGTTCCGTCAAGACCTGGAAGATTACCGTTAAAGTTGACTGTGATGTAACGATTGACGATCTGACGGCGAAGGCAAAAGTGGTTTCGAAGAGCTGTGATTACGGCGTGGATCTATGGTGATGAGACAATATTGTCTGGAAGGAGGTGTTTGGGCATAGGAATAGGATGAACTGATTTTGGGGATATACGTGTTTGGCATTATGTTTGTCACTTCATAGTTCATCGGTTGTTATATTATTATTTGCACATAGATTTTATGAATATATCATTATTCGGGATAGAATAATACATTTCATGATGATATTTAGTTCATCACACTTTATTTGGTTCATTGTGATTTCTTCCGATTTGGTTTCAAATGTTTCTGCATAGATTTGTGTTTATACTTTATATGTTGATGGTTGTGGAGTAGAGTAAATCAAAATGCTCTTTGTTTTAATATTATTTTCTAACAACACATAAATAATAAAATAATATTTTAATATTTTCCCTCGAAATCTCACCATGAAGACACTTTCAATGAAAAAATTTCTGGCACTTATTGTCAAATCCTAACATTAATTATTGACAAATGTTCCTGCATAGATTTGTGTTCATACTTTATATGTTGCAATTTTTTTTTTTTTTTATTGGTGATGTCGCTTACGCACACCACCTCAACTATAACGTTGTTGTTTACAGCTTCTTTTGTACATGTTGAAACAACTTTAAATAATTTTTTGTCATTTTTTATTTGGTAAATGGCATATCAATTCTTTTAAATTAAACTTCAATGAATAAAAATTGGATTAAACTCATGAGAATTTTATTGGAGGAAAGTAAAGACACATGTATTTGCGCGCACACAAAGTTTCCCAATATTTTAAACTTGTGTTATAAATAGTTTTAACGAGTTAGGTTTCAGATATTTGGACATATGTGTTTATCTATGGGTATGACATATGGATGGCTGTTACAATTTTTTGTGATCAAATTATAATTTTATTTTATTTTTTCTAAAGTAGAAGCAAAGAGTGGTATTGACCAAAAAAAAAGAGAAGAAGAAGCAAAGAGTGGTGCTTGGGAGCTGTATGCGTATGTTAATGAGTCAAATTTGAGCAAAATGAGGAAAAAGTCTACAAGTTGCTGAGTCATGTTTGAATAGCTGGAATTAGATGTTCATTTTTAGAATAAATGGAAAGTTGAGTTAACTTGCAGGCGATGTATTATCATGTACCTAGCCAAACACACCAAATCCCTGGGGAACAAAAAAATTCATCACTAAGGAAAACTGGTAACAAAATAATCTTAATTATGAGAGTTAATATTATTGTTAATTCTTACAATTTAATCAAATTTCGGCATTGACCCTTACAATTTGATCAAATTCTAATTTTAATCTTTACAATTTTAAATAGTTAATTTTTGTTCATATAATTTCGTAAGAATATATGTACAAAAACCAAAACTTGTTAAACGTAGGCCAAATTTTCATAAAATCATAAAGATCAAAACTAACAATTGAAACTATGCACATGGACTAAAATAAAAATTCGATCAAACTTAAAGATAAATAATAGTATTAACCCTCATAATAATAACATTAATGTAATCAATATTATTTTAATAAGTAATAAGTAATGTAATAAATAGTTAATTACAACCTACATGGCTTTATGTCAGTGTACTAAAGCATGTTGTCCATTAGTCAATAAAACTGGAATAGGTAAGGTACTGAAAATCGGATAGGATATTGAACCGGTTAAAATACTGGATTAAGGGTTAGTGCTTCAGATTGGGATCAACCTAGGGGTCAAACCGGGGTCAATTAAAAAAAATATAATTTAAATGTTCATACATACCATTCAAAAAACTATATGAGAGTTATTTTCAACTAATAGTCTAATATAACCTCTTGAATCTAATACCTACAAAAATATCATTAAGTATATAAGGATTTTTTCCCAACCAATACCAAAAGTATTCCACAATCCTTTTAAAGCTCCTTATAAATAAAAAATATTAGGAAAATATTTTTTTTAAAAAAAGCCAAAACTACTTCATTTGGAGTGTAAAAAAAAGAGAGTCAAACCGTGACTAGGCCAGGTCATCCTGGTTTTGACCGGTTTATCCTGGTTCATAGTGAGTTAACCGATTTACCTTTTTTTTTCCTCAATCAAACTGAACCAACGACTGGTTCACAGGCCGGTCCGGTTTTCCATACAATAGGAATAAGTCATACAAAAGCAGACAAATAAAATGATGGTTTAAATACATACATGTATAGGCATATTATATTTGAGTTATTTTATTTTAATTATAGAAAAGTCAATTAAGAAAAAATTATGCAATGACAGGAGCAATAGGAAGGAGCATTACAAAAGTCAAACTAAAAAAATAAACTCAAAGGAAATGGAAAAAGTCTACAATTTGCTGAGTCATCAATAGTTGGAATTAAATGTAGGTAGAAGATTGTAAGATAATTTTAGAATTTAAGCGTGTGTTTAATCTGAGGGGTGGGGAGGAGAGGGAGGGAATGAGAGGATGAGTAAATTATCTTTTTGGGTTAAAGGTATTTAAATTTTAGACAGAAACTCAAAATTTAAAAGGAATGAGAAAGTAAATTTTGGACGAGAATCCAAATTTTAAAAAAACGAGACGGTAAATTTTAGGTTTCTTTTGTCTACAATTATAATTTCCCCACCCTCCCCTCAAACCAAACACACCTAAGGGTTGGGAAAAAAAAAAAGAATTTAAGGGTCTAGGTTTACATTTTAGAATTTTAAACTTTGTACGTTTAAAACAAAAATTGACAGTGGGTGAGTAGAACGTCCTTGGAGTAAGGTAAACATACCAAATTCTTATTAAATAAGATCAATTATTTAAATAAAAAAGTATGCTAAGAGAACTCCTCTTAATTAGCACCAACAATGTTTAAATAACACTAAATACACTAATAGGCGTTGATGCTAAATTCCTAGTAAAATGGGCTTTGATAGTTCAAGTAAGGGATCTTGAGTTTAAGTTAGTGTAAATGTAGAAAACACTTTTGAAAAAACTACCTGACTTGACAATTTTTTAATTTGACACGGTCATATAGCTAAATAAAACAAAGGCTAAACACCAAACTATTATATCAAAAAAAAAAAATACAAACAAAAAGAATAACAGGAAATATTTTAATGAAAAACAGATATAAAAATTAAAAAATATTAATAAGCACAATCAATATGACTGATTGATTTAGTCTCTTTAAATTATATTAGTCTATATATATATATATATGTATATATTTGTATTAAATTTTTTGAAGCAATTTTGAAATTCAAAAATATTTTCTATTCATACTCCTTAATTATAATTCATGGTTTGAGTTAACTTGGAAGGAATCTCTTTGCATCTAACAGGGTGCCGTCCAAACCAAAACACTCCAAGCTGTACACTTTTCTTTAGTTAATAATAACTCACTAGAAATTATGGGATAAGGGGATTAAAGTGCCCCATAATATTTTTTTTTTGTATCTATCCAACACCTTAAAATATTTTGTGATGCATCTAATACCTAAAGTATTTTTACTGATCTTATATAGAAAAATACTTTAAAATATTGGATGCACTAAAAATATTTTAAGGTACTAAACATATCTGAAAAAATATTCCATGATACTGAATGCACATAAAAAAATATTTTAGGATGCTAGATGCAATTGAAAAAATACTTTAAAGTATTAGATGCACGCACCTTAACCAAAAAATTATTCATTAGTGTCTTAAAAAAGTTGTTGTTTGCTAAGTTATATTTATCTATTTCTACATATACAATAATAATTCCTTAAAAGTTAAAACATTAGTGCAATTGTAGAGTATTTTAGAAGGCATTCATGATCCATGGATATTTTCCCATTTCAAAAGCATTTAGATTATGCTTAAAAGCCATCAGGTATAATCTAACCATCAATATTTCAAATGATTTAAAATTTATTTTTTGTACTCTTTCGATTTGACACTTTATTTAAGGAATATTGAATTTTTTTACTCGGCCTAACCACTGTTAGTTAAATAATTATGCAAACTTTATTTAGTCAACATTAATAAAGACGGATAAGGATTTTATACCCAAACACAAGGACTATATGTTCGTATAACACCTGAATTGAAATTTACTTACGACCTAAGTTATCTTTCCTTGAAGTGATCAATCAATTAAAACTCAATCAAATACGAGACTTTGTAATGTTTTAAAAGTTAGATCCAATGTCGAATCAGAAAGGTTAGTGGCTCATGTTCCCTACGTCTAATAGATTAGAATTACGGTGGAACTAATAACGTAATAATTAAAAAAGAGTTTGATAAAAATAACTATATAATACATTATCGGGTTAATTATCAATATAACAACGCTATAATATATTAAGTTTTCAACAAAATAACATTATCGGGTTATTGGGGGAAAAAAAGAAAAACATTATCGGGTTGCAAATAATTATATACAATGTAATGACTTGCTGTTGGACATTTTGAGAGGGCGAGTATTTCTTTTTCATATTTTTTATATATATTTTTTATTCTTTTAACAATTTTTTCTATCAGCTAAAAAAAATCGTTCTACTAGTTCATGGTTTGATTTCAATTTTCGGCTCAAACGTCAGCTTGATTCACTCTAACTTGGCTCAACTACAAAAATAGTTTTCAGGTTCAAATTGAGTTATTGACAAGCCCAATGATGATTCTACCCTCTCGTCCAATCTAGTTCTTTATTCACCTTTTATGGGAAGTTCAATTCATATAAGATTTTAGATTAACCCCTCAACTTGTATAAGTCAAGTTGAATTTAATTAATTTGAGAACAAAATTTTCTTGATCTCTACTTTATCTATGAATTAAATTTGAAGTCAAGACTTTTTTAAGAAAATTAATCTCCTTGTCACTTTGATTATGATACATTCATAATTTAAGTTAATTTATAATTCCATGAGGTATTGATTTAAGGGTTAAGGTGTAAATTTGTTTCGAAAATTTTTGCTGAGGTGCAATATTGTCCTGAAAGTTTTTTTAGGTTCTATATCACCTTAAAAATTTCAAAACATAACAATGTTGTCCCATACTGTTAAAAAACTAACGTTGATTATTAAACAATTGATATTGACCATTAACTTTTTAATGGAAAGGGTAATATTGCTCTATTTTAACACTTTTGGGGCAATATTAAACTTAGAAAAACTTCTAGGATAACATTATTCGTCAACGAAAACTTGTAAAGCAAATTTACACAGTAATTCTTGATTAAATATATAAAAATGGATTTTAGAAGACGAGTAACCATAATAACAATAATAAAAACAAGAATGAGGTATGTTTCACATATTTAATTATTATATGCGTTGTCTATTTATTTTTTATTGATGAATATATGGAACACTAATGTCGTTACTATTCTATTGGCACATTCAGTGCTGACAATTTACACACACACACACTTGCATTAGTCTATAATAATTTAATATAAAAATAATGGAATGTAAGATACAGTCATAAACATGTTGACAGACTCACTCTTTTTTTTTTTTTTTTGGTTTATAAAATAGTCGCTTTCTCCTTTTTTTTTTTTTTTTTTTTTTTGCCCTGTAAGAGTCGCTTTCTTCCTCTTATTTTGTAAGTGTGGTTAAATTTGAATTTTGCATTTGTTGTTTTGTATTTATGTTAAAGATTAGGCTGTCAATTTTTTTTATTTCTTAATCAATCAAATAATTAATTAATTGTACACACGTATACCGTTTTTTGGTGAATTGGTGGGTTTTATTTTTGGGCAAAGACAGAAAAAAGAATTTTAAATTTGTAAAATTTTAAATCAGGTGTTTTTTCAAAAATAAATTATGAATTATTTATCAAATTTCTTCATTTTCTTATAAAATTTTAACAACAAACCTGATTTAGAATTTTATAATTTTAAAATTCTTTTTTTTATCTTTTATTTTTCAATCAATCATGTGTTTTAACTTTTACCAATTAAACCATGCTTCCTAGAATTCACTATTGTACTTCAACTTAGGGTCGAATTTCGAATCTCTTGTGATGGCATTATAATAATATTCGGTCAGAAAAGAAAGTACTATAATATATTCATAAAATAGAGTAACAGAGAGATGAAATAAATACATGGTCTATTTCATTTATCTATATTCATATAAATTTTAGATCTATATTTTTTAGCAAAAATATTGTAGTAACTAATTATTATAAAATATTTAAACTTCAACTAAAAAATAAGTATTTGATTAATACTTAAATAATTTAAAATGAAATTAAATAAAGTCTTCAAAAAAAAAAAAACCTCATGTGTACACACACACACATATATATATATATATATATATATATATTCTCAACTTTAATATTAATAAGATACTCTCTTCATTTCAATATATAAGCGTCAGATTAGCATAGGAGTCTAGTATTTTTAATAAGCTATAGTTTGAATCCGTCTAAGCATTAAATGCGTTTTTCCAAATTTGCGACTCCCTCTCACTATCCTTTACCGATACAAAGTGGAAGAACCTCATGGGTTTCATTTTCCACTTGATGCAAGGCATGGCAGTCAATATCTTCAAAAGTTTTTTGGTCTTTTTGAAAATGACCATTCCCAAAGTTTCTTAGGTACTGTGTTTCTTTTGAAACCCTATTTGAAGTTTCTTCAATTAGTTTTGGCGTAGAGCTGGTAATATGGGCTTAACCCCAACTCATAGGTTGGATTTTTTCAAAGAGTAATCGCACAGCTCGTTGGTCTGGCTTGCACAAATTTTTTTTTTGTATGTAATGATTTCACAAAACCTATAAGTTGAACGCTCTCACCTTAGTACCTTCCAATTTAAAAGAGAAAAAATCTCAGCATCCTTCCTTTTTCTTTATTAAACTAAATTATTATATCTTGATTGCTTGAAAATAATTTGATTTTTTTTTTGTTATAAACTTTGACAAATTTATTAACTTCATCTCTTGAATTGTGGATTATATTTTTAAATTTTTATAAGTGGAATGATTGTTGCTATGAAGGTAAATTTAATGACTCATATATATATGTCTCGGATTTTCGGCCACCTTTGAAAAATAATTTTTTTTAAAGAAAACATGTGGGTCCGTGGGAAGACCCGCATTCCCACCTCTCCTCTTAAATAAGCTGCTCCCAAAACGATCTTCTCCTTTTACCTTCTTACATCCTTTTTCCTATTTAGTGTCTGTCTCATTTATTTTCTTTATAAATAAAAGCATATTTGGTAAAAAAAAAAAAAAGTATGTCTTATATATCTATTGTTTTAAACTAAGTTTAGGTGATTTTTTAATAAACGTAAATGATTATTCGAAACTTATATTTTGAACGGGAGGAAATAACATGTGTGTATATCATCTATGCAAGCATGTATAAGTAAACCTTTTTTTAAAAATATTTTTGTGTTGGGCTGACGAAGCCCAAATGCTAGGCTGGCAACGAAACCAGTTTTGTGTTCAATAGGCCTCAGAAGGACCACAATTGATACAGATTAAAAGCCTGTGGCTTGTGCTCATGTAGAAAAAAAAAAAAAAAAAAGCCTGTGGCTTGTCGAAATTGAAATATTGGATTGAAGATTGAAATCTATAGGGTCCAACCTCTCCAATTATGTGACAAGGATGATCATTGCTGCCTTTTGGTAGCTTTAATAGAGAAAGGCACCTTCAGGTCCACGGAGAGGGGGGGGGGGGGGGGGGAGAGAGAGAGAGAGAGAGAGAGAGAGAGACAGACAGACAGAGAGAGAGAGAGAGAGAGAGAGAGACAGAGAGAGGCATCTGTTTAATACAAGTTTACCATCTGACTTGGGCCTTGGATAGCAATCTTCACTTATCTTGCAGAATAAATAAGAGGGAGAATTATCAATGGGAGTTGGTCCAAGTGGTAAGCGACTTGGTTCCGTTTAAGCAAGATTTCGGGTTCGAGCCTTGTGTATGCAGAAAATTTCCATTAGGAGATTCTCTCACCATAGCCAGGTGCGCGATGCGGGTCGGATCCGGATATAGTTGGAGCAAAGCTTTGGTGGGCAACCAAAAAAAAAAAGAGGGAGAATTTCAAAGAAAGAACTATTTGGGTTTCAAAATTCTGTTGATAAAAAGCATAATGGAATTAATAAAAAAAGTAATGGGGTTGACAACATAAGTTTTTGTCAAATTACTAATTTAGGATTTTAAAGTTTAAGTTGTATTTTTCTAGAATTCTTCCTAAATAAAATGGGATAACCACTGCCTAAGTAATGAATTTAATTACAAATAAGTTTGAATAACATGTCAATCCTTTGGTATTTACATGTTATGATGCGACTTGTTGCATATGATGAGATCTATTAGTAATTAACTTCCTTGTATAAGACCTCTCTCTAATTTTCCCAAATAAAATCTCCCAGTGTCTGCCCCGGGGGAAGCTGGACGTGTCATTACAATGTTGTCGGAAAAAAGTATTATTTCCTGTCCTAAATATATAAGCTAAATGAAGAGTTTATTTTTGTTCTGAATATAAGACATTAATCTTCTTTATCTCTTAAATTTCTAATTTTCTTTTTAAAGTATCCCTATTGATTGCACATAAGAAGAAAGATTTCATCAAGGGCAAACCAATACATATTTGTTATAAATAATTAATTTAACTAATTACTTGATATCCAAAAATTAGTTATTTAGCTCTTATGCTCAAGAACAAAGGGAGTACATCCAGACCATTTCCTGTTCAACATCATCCAACTTAGATGGTTTTTCTATATGGTGTTGGTTCATTTAAAAAAAAAAATGAAGGAAAAAAAATCCCTATTGGCCAACCAAGCCATTCTTTATACTACAGAGGATTGTCACAGTTTAATTCTTAATGATTACTGGTTCACAATTAACTACTCCCTCCGATTCTTAATATAAGATACATTTAGGGAGTTGATCTTAGTTTTAAATATAAGATATAGTTTTCATCTTTGTCAATCTTTTCCTAATTTATCCCTATTAATGTTCTCTTAACAATAATCAAAGATGAGATGGAAGGAGTGAATTAAGGAAGATGATTAAGGTATTTTAGAAAATACATATTCTATTAATTAACTTCCTTACTATAATCAAATTAGGTAAATATATTTTATATCAAGGAACAGAGGGAGCATCCTAATTAAAAGACATAAATTGGAAGTTATCCGAAGTCCGAAATGAAAAATGCTAAAAATCAATAATGTTGAACTGAAACCATAAATGAGAAAGGTAACATGTATCAAGATATGGACTAACACAAGGAATTCCAGTCTCCGTGGTTTGTAAGCATATACACACATGAATGGAAAAACAATGAAATTATTGGAGAAGGGAAAATATGAAGGAAGTAAGAAGTCCTGCCAAACATATCCTCTGTATACAAAATGAATAAAACTCCCAATGAAGGTTTTGAAGAAACTTGTTTCATCAATCTAATTTTCAGAACTAGGCAACATCATATATGACTTGAAAAAAAACAAATTTCAGTCCTTGACTCGGGTCAAAGTGTGAGTGCCGGAGTGGTGAGAACAGACAATGGTGGATGGCTATGCTGATACATGGGCAAACTTACATGAGTGTCACCGGTAATAGCAGAGATTATCACAATCATCCAGGGACTGCAAATTTGCTGGCATAGGAATTTAAAGAATGTCATTCTTTCCACGGATTGTATTGAAGCGGTTCATTTCATTACTAAGGGATGTGATGATAGTAACTCTTTTAAGGAGATCATTAACGAGGCTAGAGAGTGGTTATCTAGAGATTGGTGTGTCCTTGTAAACTATATCTCTAGAGATCAAAATTCTCAAGCGGATTATTTAGCTAAGCTTGCTCATAGTAGTACTGAGTATTTTGTCATCTTTGATCAACCACCTCCTGTTTTGTCAGTAGGCATTGGTTGACGAAGGTTTGGTTGTTTTGTCTCTCGTGAGGTGTCATTGTACTAATCTTATGATAGATTAATGAAGTCCAGTTTTTTAGTCAAAAAAAAAAAAAAAAAAACAAATTTCAAATACCCATCAATATGATCATGCTATGACTTCAGTCAACCATCCATTTAAGTCCACAGCATGACAATATTGATGAGCTCCTTTGTTTCGCCCAGAAACAAAGGAAAAGAAATTAAATGATATTTATTTCTGGAGACCAAATTGATGAAACATGCATCTTACCAATATGATAGTTCACCCTTTACAAAATTGGCACTGTACAAGGTCTGTCTCTTGCATGCATGCCTCTTCACTCTTCTCTATCATGAACTCCTCAAAGCAACATCTATCAGTTCCTTTTTATTATAGGCTGCTGATATAATCTGAAATCGCCGCTTGTGGCATTCAAACATCACTTCCCACATCCGACTTAACCTGCCATCAAGTACCAACAAAGCAAGCATGTTGATGTTGCCATGAGAAAGGATACCTTGTATTGCTTTTCAAAATTAGGTTTTAGTACTAAAAACATCTCTAAAAATGTTGATATTGAAATGAAACTGGCATTTTTCACATTGATTGAATTTTAAAAATCTTTCTGGAGAATATATTATTGAATTTAGTGATTTAGGTATGTATTAGATTGGCCTTGCTATCAAAATGACTCAAGTCAATTTGATAGGACGTACCTTTATATTTTATACCTTCACTTCAATGTTTAAGTAATCAACGTGGGACTTTTCTTGATGTATTCTAATATTCTCCTTGCTTCGTTCTTTTCCCCATTCATTCTACTTTTTTTTTTTTTTTTGTCTAGGCTTCTAATTTGTTTTTAGTCTCAGAGTATGTTCCAGTGATTGAATATCTCTGATACTATATTGAATTTAATGATTTAGGTATGTATTAGATTTGTCTTCCTATCAAAATAATTTAAGTCAATTTGATAGGGCCTACTTTTATATTATATATATATTAGCCTGTCTAACTTTATTAGCAAAAAAACATGTTACACGCAATCAACTAGCCTCCCTCTGCTTTGGTTTGTTTCATAGGTTGCTAACCAAGGGGATGAAAAGAGTGGCAAACGTGAAAAAATCACTTCATCCCTTGTTTTTAAATGGCTTAAAAAGCAGAAAGCCGTCCATGTGCTCATCTATAAAGCTTAGCATGATGTATTTGTGTTACTGATTACAGATATCAACATATAAATTTATATGCATGATGACATGAATGCAGATACCAAGCTTGTTTCTAATAAAAGGAACTTGATAGAAGTGTTGGGGCGAGAGAGAAGGAGAGTGCCATTCTCACGTAAAATATTGGCAGGATGGAGTTCTCGTACATTAGGAAAAGTTCTAACAGCAAAACATCAGAAAACCTTTCTTTTCAGTTGCATTAATTATATTAAAATTTTATATGTCAGCAAAAGGTCAATGTGCCCATAAGCTCCCTTCCCTTCCTGAAATTTCCTGTTCAATTTAAAAAGTAAAACCCTTTTCCCTTGGCCAATCCTTACTTTGTCCATTTTGTTAAGAAATGAGCTAGCCCGTAGATTTTGGAGAAGGTTGAACTGTGCATTTCAGCGGTTCAGGCATGGCCAAGGAATGTAAAATTATATGAAAGACTGAAAGAGAAGGTTGAACTAGTGCCCTTAGATCATATAACGATGAACCCATCGTTGATATGGAACTTGACCAATCCGCTGATTACTCCCTAAGCATATGGAAGACAAATGGGTCCAATTGTTCTAACGATCTCGAAGTTCTTGGGTGAGATAATTATTTCGAACTATAAAGAGATAAAGGTCCCGAGAAATAGGTAAAGTCAATGATGAAGATTATCAATGTGAAGATGAATAATATTGTATGATAATCTCATAACTGAGAGCTAAGAAGAGTTCAAAGTCATTGGAGTCTAGATACAACCTTTCAAGAAACTCACGAGAAAGAAAAGAAGATAAGTTGATTTCACCTCTCAAAGATTTTGAATGATTGTAGCTTGATAGATGGATGGTTTAGGGCCTTTAATGTACCTTTCTCGGATGCTCTTTGTGATGAAAATTTTTTAAGAAAAAATACACTAAAATTATGCATTATTGATTTATTTTGAAAAATAAAAAAATTATAAAAGTTGTATGTACTTCCATATGTAGACGACTTGATTATTACTAAGGATAACATAAAGAGATACTTGCACAGTGAATTTAAAATCAAGGACTTTGAAACTTTAAAATATTTTCTAAGCTTGGAATTGACATGAATTGTGTGGTTGTTCAAGGAGCTTTAGATCACGAATATAGAGCCAGTGAAAGTGTACTATGGCAGCCAAGCTACAATGCATATAGCTAGGAATCTGGTTTTCCATGATCGTACAAAGCATATAGAAATTGATTGCCATTTTGTGAGGAGGAAGTTAATACAAGGAATGATTACATTTCAACATGTAAAATCTTCTGAGTAGTTAGCAGATTTCTAATAACCAAAGGACTAGGAGGACCACAACATGAATGCATTATAAGCAAGATAGGAACTTGCAAACATAGGATTGCGGATTTTTTAGTCCATCATATTCATGCATATGCCAAATGTGTATTTTCCAACTGAAATGGAATATTACTACTGAAATGGAATTGTATATCTAGAATAGCCCTAAGAAGCCATGATCCCAAGCGGATACTTGGCATGTCCCCGCTCTTCCAAGTCCATCATAAGGGAAACAAAAACAAAGATTTGCTTTATTCTGTATCAATCGTAAGCTACGATCAAATAAAACACCTTTTAGGAGTATCAATACCGTCACATGAATCGTAAATGATTCCTAACTTGAGGGGGAGTCTTAGAAATGTACTATAAAGTTGTGTATTAGACTTTGTTTTGTACGTGTGAAATTAGGGTCTGTGTGTTATGTAATGGGCCCAGGCCCACTTAGTGATAATTGAAAGAGTTCATTGAGACGGTGACTTAGTTATAAATACTAGGTCCTATGCGTGTTGCACATTCAAATGATAATAATCATTCTCAAGAATATCATGGCTAGCACTAAAATCCCTTCAAAAAGTTTAAGGTGCGCGGGGATTAGTCACTATTATCGGTGTTGGATATCCTACGCTTTAAAAACACATCATTCTCAAAATAATACCGTATGTTTCCAGCAAATTGGGCCTCTTTGTTTAACATCAAATAAAAATAATATTCAAACTCTAATGTTTCACTCAGGAACAACACTCGAGAAATTGAGAAAAACGTGAAACCACATCTTATAAACATCCGACAAATTACAAAACACCACCATAGTTGTACTGCACCAAACATTTGAACACTTAATAAAGTTGCCAAAAGCTTCATCCAAACTTTCATCGAGCAAGAGGATTAGCACCGAATAAAGCTGCTCGAACGTCGCGACGCGTCCAAGTCTTGAAAATCTGGAATCAATTACCTGTTATATTGCTTTGAGAAACAAGCATGAATTATATGAGTTCTCTCTAACTCAATTCGCCAACAAAAAAAAAAAAAAATCTTCTCAGTGTGAGTTTCTTCTTCTTCTTCTTCTTTTTAAAAAAGACAATAAACTAGTGAAGAGAAATTAAAAAGAAAGAGAAAATCTAAACTTTTGGACCATCTAAATGCTATTGTTGAAACAACAACTTGTGATAAATATGAGGAACATAGATTTAATTTAGACACTAACGTACTTTAAAGATAGATTTGGACATTTTATTTGTTTAGGTATAAAAAGATTAATAATTTAATTCGTTTTAGACTGTTGAAATTAGCCGTCAACGGAGTCTTAATTTGCATTATACATATGATTTAGGAACCAACAAACATAAAAAATGAAATCATTACCACATGCGGAAACAAATTTATTATAAAAGGAATTTTGAAATTAAATAGACAAAAAAAAAAAAAAAAACTTTATAACCAACCTCTCTAGCAGTAGCACATTCGCATTCAACGGAATCTTTGAAGCTTTATGTTCACCATGACATAGATTCTATCAAGCACACCATTAAAGAATTGAAAATAAGCATGCCTCCAAGCTCTGTTCAGGAACAGAGACCCACAAACTAGCCAGAATCCTACAGCAAAGCCAACTCCCATTCCAAGATACAGTGACTTCAGAAAATCATAATCCTCATTTCCTTTGCCATTGTCTGTATTGTCTGCTTTTTTTGGTATTGTGCAGTTATTCTGAAGAGGAGGCCCACATAGCTCAGGATTGCCAGTGTAACTCTATGAATCAAAACTCTGAAGCTGAGTCCCCACTGGAATTTGTCCACTGAAATGGTTGTATGACATATTCAAATCGCTTAGGAAAGATAGACTAGACATGCTCTGATGAATATTTCCGTGAAGATGGTTATGGGAGAGATCAAGAGATTCTAGATCTTTCATTTCTCCGATTTGCTCTGATATCTCTCCTATCAAATAATTATAAGACAAGTTCAGGGATTGTAACTTGGTGAGTTTGAACAATTATACAGGAATTTCTCCGGATAGCCTATTAGCTGATAGATCAATACTTCGCACCAACTTTAGATTTTTCTCATACTCTAATTGTTGACCCTTTGTGTGCAAACCAATTTTCATGAATTTATGTATAGCTGGGACGCCATATAATGTATAAGCAAAACAGAAAGTTAAATCGCCTACATCAAATACTGAAAAAAAGCTGGTTATGTTGTGTAGGCTATGAGGGATTGATCCAAAAAGTTTGTTATTAGCAAGGTCCAATACAATCAAATTAGAGAGATCACATAACTGTGGTGGAATGTTGCCTGTAAATTGATTGGATCTCAATTTCACAATTGACACACTTTGGGGAATCCATGTATGTACACTTTCAGAGAAGTTGTTTCCTTCTAAATTGAGCAGCACCAAAGATGTCCGATCATGGAAAGTCCAAGGTATATCACCAGAAAAGCCATTATTACTTAGATCTAAGGCCCTCATATTATGTAATGACGAATCCATCATTGATGGGGCTTGACCAACCAGCTGATTATTCCCCAAGTATATGTAAGACAAAAGTGTCTAATTCTTCCAACAATCTGGAAGTTCATCTGGAAGTTCTTGGGTGAGCTGATTATTTGAGAGGTCCAAATACTCCAAAACGTTTGTGTGACACAATAAAGAAGACAAAGTTCCCGAGAAAGAATTGTGAGCTAAATCCAAAGTCTAGACCGCATGTGAAACTTGAGGATGCTCTCCTTTGAATTTATTAAATGACATAAATATATGCAATCGTGGTAATGTCACCAAGACTGATATATTCCCACTAAATATATAGCGAGACATATTTTGGCCAAGGATTTTTGGGAGTGGACCACTTAAGTTATTGAAGCTAATATCTAAATATAGTGAAGATGATGATGCGTTGGTGAGATTAGAAGGAATGGAGCTGTGAAACGAGTTGTTAGATAGATCAAGTCCTTGTAATCCATCAAGCTGGCCAAGCCAGTCAGGTATTAATCCTTCAAGTTTGTTGTTAGATAGATCTAAGAACTCCAGATTTCGATAGCCTGAAAAATCTGGAATTTGACCTCTCAAGTTGCATTGACAGAGAGCAAGATGGGAAAGGTCTTCGCTAAGATTGAAGAACCTATTAGGGAATCCATATCTAAAATCATTCAGACCAAGATCAAGACTTGAAAGTGATGAGCTAAAATTTGCAAGTTTGAGAGTGCTGGGGGTCAAATTACAATCATACAAATATAATTCCCTCAGAGGTAGGGAAGCCAATGATTGCACCCAGTTGGTTTCATCACTAGGAAGATGAATGCCACTGAGACTGAGATATTGCAGGGAAGGAAGTCGAGAGAGCCAATAATGAAGATGATCAATGTGAAGATGAATATTGTCTGATAAACTCAACTCAGTAAGCATAGAAGAAGAAGAAGAATTTGGTAGCAAATGAGTATGATTTGCAACGGAATTATTGATAGAAGGCATTCTTATGCGTTCAAAGTCATTGTAGTCAAAATACAAAGTATGTAGAAATTCAAGTTCAAGCAGTGAGGATAAGTTTATTTCACCTCTCAAGGATTCTGAAACATTTTGATTCCGATTGTTTAGGACAAGAGCTGTGGCTCTGTTGTTGCCATCACACAAAATTCCTTCCCATTGACAGCAATCTTGGAGAGTAGACCAAGAAGAGAGGCGGTTGGAAGGATCAACAACGCCTTGTTTGAACAATAACAGTAAGCTTCGATCACTCTCATGGCAGCAAGTGATTGTGTTGAATCTCACAGCTTAAAGCAGAACCAACAAAATAACACACATTTGTGATGCCAAACGATGCATCATCACTATGTAACGCTTTTGAACGATGCATCATCACTATGTAACGCTTTTGTTTTTTTTTGGGTGAAACACTATGTAACAGCTTCTTCAAGTGAGGGCTGCTTGTCATATATATATATGTGTGTGTGTGTGTGTGTGTGTGTGTGTGTGTGTGTGTGTGTGTGTGTGTGTGTGTGTGTGTGTGTGGGGTGTTGAAGTTGATGTTTGGCTATTCATTAGACCCCCATAAAAAAATATCGCATTTCTTGGCTTGCTTATTATTCAAAACTAACAAAAAGTACGTACGTTCATATCTTTTTATTTTGCAATAAAATATTTTAACACGTCAAAAAGTATAAATGCTTTAAGCAAGAACTCATTTTTTAATATAAAATAACGTCGATTCAGGTTTAGAATGAAAACGAAAAAAAAAAAGAATGAAATCCAATCCCATTGATTCATCAAATTTTTTTGTCCGGACTGGATATGGGATTGATTTACCAGTTTACTTGTCTTACTTAATCCGGATTGAGTTTTAATATCATACAAATTTTTATAATCTAAAAAAATGAATATGACCTACAGAGTAGTTTCCCTTGTTAGTTGTGTCCTGTATTTCATCTTGTGAAAGAGATATGGTTGCAATAATGGGTGTCCTAATTGCCAATTATGTCAAAGCTTCATTTTCTACAGATAATTGCACAAACCTTGGTTGATAAGCCTACAAGACTAATGTCATTCATGGCCATGAGAAATCAAAAATTGGTTATAACAAATGTCCTAGAAGAGATACTTCAAGGACTTCATTAGGAGAAACATGGTCCCAATATATTTGTTCTAACCAATGCACTAATCCATTAATTATAGTCTTTAAAAAATAAATTGCAACCTACACAAGCGTTAGGACTCAAACTCCAATCATTTACTTAAGTGACAGGAGCCCATATAATTACTCACCCTAACTTGAGTTAATTAATTCACATACACACAAACATTCTGTGAGCAAATATCTAATCGTTATTACAAAACTTACGAGAACTTGTGTAGTTTTTCAAAATATAAATAAACAATTGTGCTTAACATAAGATGTGCTTCAATGGCTCTTCTCCCTTTTTTTTAATAACGGAAATGAGTTAAATAACCAAGTTATCGTAGTTGTGAAGTCTTTCGACCCGTGTTTTTATTTTCGCCTTTAGTCTTTGCTAGTAAATACCAAGTCTTCAAGTCTATCTAAACTTCTTCCTTGAATTCTCTGCTTGTGAAATGAAAGCCGGCAAAGTCGTTATCCTAGTGTCAAGTCTTTCTAAGCCCTTTCTTTTTTCCAAGTCTTTGCTTGTGGAATAAATAATACTGACCAAGTCATTATAGTTAATTATCAAGTCTTCGCAATCGTATGAAACAGTGCAGCAGTGGTCCATGCTTGAGTTGAAACGGCTCAATATCTCTAGAATATGCCTTGGTCTGTATGTAATTCGTCCAAGTCATGAGGAACAATATGGTCATTTTGAAGGTGCACCAGTTAACTACTATTTTCAATTTTGCAGGTCGTAAAGCCGATGCTTTTATCCACCAGGGTAAAAAACACAAGTCCTTGGCCGGCTTTGTTATATGATATTATTGAGCTAGTAAGCAATTAGAAGCATGGAATTAATCAAATATTTTGAAATTGCAGAAGAAAGTTAAGGAAGCAAAAAATGTTATCAGGTCACTGAAGAAGAGTAACATGTGCTTTGTAATTTCACATTTAATGACTAAACTTGCAAAAGTGAGATTACTATTATTTATTTTTTAGTATCACCCCTTTTTTTATTTATGTTTAGTATTACCCTTTTCCTCAGTAATAATTGCATTTATATGACATTTCAAGATTAAATTAAACGGGTAATTATGTGCCCTATCTTCAAGGATGGTTCTAGAGCTATTGAGCTTGACGTATGTATTTCTAGCGCGCGCTCGTGTACACACACACATATATTGTGAAAAACGGTAGAGACAGACTATGTATGTATTTAAATATGAATGAATACATATCTATAATAGTGAGTCCCATCGCTCTCAAATCTAAATAACAGACTACACTAATATATCTTACTCAGTTATTTTCTCTTTCTCCATAATATTAGGATGCCCAACTTGTCTACAAGTGTTTTAAGCCAATCTTTCGCAAGTTGTTTTGTAAACATGTTTGCCAATTGGTCTCTTGTTCAAATCTTTCCTGGCATTATTTCCTAAGACCAATACATTTACAAAGTAACAATCCAACTCTACGTGTTTGGTTTGCTCGTGAAATATTGGATTCATGGCTATATGTAGTATTGCCTGATTATCACAGTATAATAGTGTGGCTTTGCTTTGTGGTGCTTGTAGTTCCTTGAGCAATCATTGCAACTATAGAACTTCAAAAATTGCACAAGCCATTGCATTGTATTCTGCCTTAGCCGATGATTGAGCCATAACATTTTACTTCTTCATTCTTTATGACATGATGAACCTCCTATTGGTATAAAGTACCCACTACATGATCGATGTGTCACAGGGCATATCCCTGTCCAATCCGCATCATAATATCCTTCAAGATCCAAGGTTCCCTCTGCTTAAAGCAAGATACCTTGTCTTGGGCTGCATTTTAGATAATGTATAACTCTCTCAACTGCCACCATATGTGAGTGCTTGGGTGAGGACAAAAATTGGCATAATGTATTAACGACATATACTATATCTAGATGTGTTATGGTTAAGTATTGAAGCTTCCCAACTAACCTCCTATATCTCCCAACATCCACGTCAGGTTCATTTTCATCATTCCGCAACTTAAAATGTTGCTCCTTGGAGAAAGGACTAGGACGACAATTCATTATACTCGTTTCTTTTAGAATATCCAATGTGTATTTGTGTTGACTTAGGATGAGGCCTTGTGAAGTGCGTGCCACTTCGATCCTGAGAAAATACTCTAACTTTCCTATATATTTACTGCTAAATTTTTGATCCAATTGTCACTTTGTTTCTTATATCTTTTTTACATCCTTACCAGCTAACAACACATCATCAACGTAGACCAAATAAACAACAAATGACGTAGCATGCAAAAAGTAAATAACGAGTGATCTATCTTGCTTTGTGAGTATCTAATGTTAAGTAGTGCTTGAGATAATTTAATACCAATTGCAGGATGCTTGTCACAACCCATATAAGGATTTCTTCAGCTTGCAGATTCTGCCCCCCCCAACAAGCAAACCCTTAAGAGATGCACATATAAAACTCTTCATGGAGATCACCATGAATGAAAGCATTGTTGATGTCTAACTGAAATATCATCCATTGAAGCTTTGCTACTATGGCCAACAAGCAACGTATAATAACAAGTTTGGCAATTAGTGTGAAGGTTTCATATTGACACCCTCCATTTGTGTAAAGCCTTGTGCAACCAGATGAGCTTTAAAACAATCAATCTCCCTTCTAGGCAAAAATTTGATTTTATATAGTCACTTTAAATCGATACTGTGTTTTCCTGGTGGTAGAGGAACGAGCTCCCATGTTCTTTTTGCTTAAAGAGCAGAAATTTTCTCCTTTATGGAATTATGTCAATGTGCATATTTTTGTGCATGGAAATAGGTTTTGGGCTCATCGTATGAAGTGAGGCCCCTAAGAAAGCTTTGTGGGAAGAGGAAAACTACTTATACGAGATGAACTAAGCTATGGGATACTTTATCGAAGTACATGACAGAGTGGTGGTGCAAGATGGGTCAACAGGGGGAATAATGGAGGGTGGCAAGTCCACGGCAAAATCTTCTAAGCATCATAGATGAGTGCGTGTCCATTATTGACTATGTTTTGTGTTTTTTTGGAAAACCTAGTTTTGCTCTCATCGAAGGTTCTTTAAATTATTTTTATAAAGTTATGTTTTTTTGGAAAAAACCTAGTATTGCTATAATCGAAGGTTCCTTAAATTACTTTTATAAAGTTATGTTTTTTTTAAAAACCCAGTATTGCTTTAATTGAAGGTTCATCTCCTTTCACAAGAAGTTATCAATCCAATTGCTTTGACTGAAGGTTTCTACTCTGTTAATATTTTTTCGAGATAACTTCAAAAGATATGGATCTCTAAACAAATACCCCTTTTTTTTTTGGAAGTATTCATATCTTCAAAAGTTACTTCAAAAAATATCAACAGAGTAGGAACTTCAGTCAAAGCAATTGGGTTGATAACTTCCAATAACGGGGGATATGGATACTTACTTATCTATATATATTTGGATACATCCAGCCAGATTTGGATTTGTTTGGGTGTTTGGTATATATGTGTTATTTCTGTAGGTTACATCCCCCAAATTCTTTTTAAAAAATTTGTCATATATACTTAACAGTTATTCACCAATAACTGTCATATATTCTAAATATATAATGGTTTTTCACATATAACTATCAAATAAACCCCTTCATATAGTGACAAATACTTTACCATTCATCATTTAACTATTAAGTATTGTACAAAATATATTACGATGGTTACTAAAAAACCGTTAAATATAGATTGCTATATTTAATAGTCATAGTCTTACGACTGTTAAATATAGTCCCCTATACATAACAGTTGTGTTTGAAAAACCATAAAATATAGTGCATAATATTTAACAATTAAAATAGTTACATATAAATATTTGACGCTTACATATTTACCCATTGAAAACCATTAAATATCCAAAAAAAATTATTATATATAGATAAATTTGTAGTAGTAAATATTAAAAAAAAACTTTCAATAAATAATTTCTTGCATTTATTGTCAAATATTAAGCTTATGAAGTGTTTTTGTTCTGGCAAAAAGAAAAAATAGTGCATAATTTTGATAAGTACACGTAAGTTTCTTTTCGGCTTGGTATAGAAAAACTAATTTATCTTTGAAAAATTGAAGTGGACATAGAAATTAGAAATTGAAGTTATTTTTGTTTATGGCATAAACAACAGCCATAAATTAAAATATTTTTCCTTAATTAATCAAGCTTTTTCCTTTCTTGAAAACCATCTAGCTTTTGGTATAGTAAACTAGGGATTGGCTAAGGTCATTTGTTCTCATCGTTCTCTTCTCATCCTCTTTCTCTCCACTAATCATCTCAGCCTTTAGATTGAAATTTGAGTGGTTCAGATTTAATGTTTCATAGAAACATTATTTCTAAATATTTTTTATTACATGTTTAAATTATCATAACTAAAATTTAGCATTTTTGAATTTATTTAATTATTTTTTAATAATTTTATTTTTTTAAACATATTTTTATAAACATTAAATCTGAACCACTCATATTTTAATCTAAAGGCTGAGATGAGTAATTGGGGGAAGAGGATGAGAAGAGAATGGAAAAAACAGAGGACCATAACTAATCCCATACAGACACAATAAGCAACATATAAAGGTTAAAATTAATTAATTGATTAAGAAATAAAACTTGACAGCCTAATCTTTAACATAAAACAAAACAACAAATGCAAAATCCAAATTTAGCGACACTTACAAAATAAGAAGAAAGCAACTCTTACCCAGGGAGGGAGGGACCATTTCCATTTTTTTTTTTTTTTTTAAGTGAGCCTGTCAACATGTTTATGACTTTATCTTTCATTCCATTATTTTTATATTAAATTATTATAAACTAATGCAAGAATATATTGTCACCACTCAATGCCAATAGAATAGTACGACATTAGTATTCTATATTTTTATCAATAAAAAATAAATAGATAACGCATATAACAATTAAATATGTCAAGCACACCTCCTTCCTGTTTTTATTGTATTTATATAGTTGTTGTCATTGTTATTATCGGAAACATGCCCTAGGGGTGTTTAAAGTGTCCCGGTCCAAGATGTCCAGTCCCGATCCCGGACATTTTGATCCCGAGAATTTCCCGTCCCGGCCGGGACCGGGACCGGTCACACACCTTGTGATCCCGGTCCCGGTTTTTTTTTTATTTTTTATTTCTTAAAAACTAAGTTATTATTTTATTTTTGTATTTTTTATCCCATAATTTAAGTTATCATTTGATAAAATGTGTATCACATATTTAATTGGAGTTAACTTGTATATATCGTGATACTAATCCTACTATATAATATATAAAAATAATAACAAAAATGATGAAGGTGATAATAATAATAATAATAATAATAATAATAATAATAATAATAATAATAAAATGTTATTCTTCAATTCTAGGTCAATTTGTGTGATTATTATGGCCTTATTAGGTGTTAAATAATTACTTTAAACACTAGAATATAGAAAATTTAACTAATATAATAATATTTTTTAAATTTAATTTTTTTAAAAAAAACCGGGATTTCCCGGTTTGATCTCGGTCCCGCCCAGGATTACCAGGACCAGGACTGGTACCGGGATGCAATTTGCATCCCGGCCAAAAACTGGGACCGAGATCGGGAGTGAGGGATCCCGGTCTCGGATTTGAACACCCCTAACAGGGCTGGTCCTTCATGGGCTAGGGTCTAAAAGGATATTGTTTTTCAAGGCCTAGCCCTATAGGGTCATAAACTCTTTTTACATAACTATTTTTTTCTGTGTGTTTTTTTTTCATAATCAAAGGTAAACTATTGTCCATAAGCAACTCACACAAGTTGGAGAGGGCGAGACTCGAGAGGGTTTGAGGAGCAGAGGAAGTGAGACTCCGACTTTGTCAAGTCAAAGATGTGAGCAGTGAGCGGTGAGCTGGTGAGGTGAGTTGAGGAAGGAAAGGGTTTGAAGAATAGAGGAAGTGAGACCGTGAGGTGAGAGAGACTGAGACGAATCAAGCAATTTTAGAAATAGGGAGGAGCAAGCAGAAAAGCAAAAATAGAAAACAAAGAGGAAAAATTTAACGGGCTTAAATGGCCCGTCCCTTTTAAACCCTCGACCCTACATGGTTGACCCTTTTAGGCCCAACTCTCTTTAAAGGCTCCAATTTATAAGCTTCAGCCCTTAACTTAAAAGGGCTTAAATGAGCTAAGTCCGTCCAGCTCTACTGATCTTATAGAACCCATTTTCATATATTTAATATGGGTTTTCATTTCTAGTTTTCTTTAAATCAATACCTTATGGAATTATAAATTAACTTAAATTATGAATATATCATAATCAAGGTGACAAGAGTTTAATTTTCTTAAATAAGATCTTGACTTCAAATTTTATTAATAGATAACAAAGAGATCAACAAACTTTCGTTCTTAAATTAGTTAAATTCAATGTGATGACTTGGCTTCTACAAGTTGAGAGTTAATCAAAAACTTATATGAATTGAATTCCCCATAAAAGGTGAATAATGAACTAGATTGGACCACAAAACTGTTTTTGTAGTCGAGCCAAAGTTAGAGTGAGTGAAGCAGCCTTGGAGCTGAAACTTGAAATCAAATAGGGTTAAGGTGTAAAAATACCTATGAATTTTTTTCAAAAGTGCATCCAACACCATAAACTTTTTTTAGGTGGAAAAATACCCATGAATTTTTCAAAATGGGGCAAAAATGTCAAACCGTTAATTAGTACAAACGTCCGTTTTGTGGGACCCACAATTTTATTTTTTGAGGTGTAAAAATACCCATGAACTTTTCTAAAAAGTGTACCCAACACTATAAAATTTTTTCTGGGTGCAAAAATGCCCATGAACTTTTCAAAAGTTTATAGTATTGGGTGCACTTTTTAGAAAAGTTCATAGGTATTTTTGCACCTCAAAAAATAAAATTGTAGGTCCCACAAAATGGATGTTTGTACCAATTAATGGTTTGACATTTTTGCCCCATTTTGAGAAGTTCATGGGTATTTTTGCACCTAAAAAAAGTTTATAGTGTTGGATGCATTTTTAAGAAAAGTTTATGTGTATTTTTACAACTTAACCCAATCAAATAAGAAACTAGAACAAATTTTAGAAGACCGGACGGTGTTTTGAGCTGATGAAAAAAATGCAGAAAAAATTTAAAGAAACGCATAAAAATAAAAATATTTGACCCTCTCAAAAGGTCGAATATAGTTTCATAAAAATAAATCAATACCTTATGCGGATGCTGACTGGGTAAGCTGGGATGAAAAAATAAATTCTACAGACCAAGTCTGACATGGGCATGTGGGCAAAAAAGGGAAAAGTTAAAACACAGTTTGACCCACAAAAAACACTAAAACGCAATCCACAACAACGCATAACGCTAGAGAGGACAAAGGGAAGGGGACAGGGTGTTATCATCAAAATTTACTCTCAGAGAATGCTGTGAGTTCATAATCATAAAACTCAACGCAAGTAATAAGCATCAAATAAATGCAATCTTCTTCCGGGACAAATACACATAGCAGAATAATTCATCCTCCAAAAGTTATTACTTCCTCTAGAAATTAAAACATCTAAACATATAGCTTCATTTTTTCTCAACCGATTAATTGAAAATTATGTTTTACTTAAGTGCCAATGTTAGAACCCCATCTCTTTAATTATCACTTGACACAAACCTAAATCACTTGCTCAGTTTTCAGATATTCCTAAAGCTAAAGAATAAAGAACCTGGTTATTTAGTTTGCATGTACACAAACAGCTACCTCTGTTTTTGGTTAAGAAAACAAAGCCATAATTCAATCCTCCTATTCTGCAGAAGCTCAATGTAATCTTCATTCCATTCTCAGTTTAGTTGAATCTAATCTATGGAAGTTTGTCTCATAAATGCAAATGGCTTATGTGAAAACAAGGAGACCCAATTGGCAGAAACGAGAGGATTCATTTTAAACCTTCATCGTCTTCATGGTGGAAGGTGAGGGACACTGTCGACCTGGAGAAGCATTACGTAAATCATAGTTTTTTTTTTTTTAATTTTTTAATATGTCCAAGGCAGCATGGGTTGCTACATCAGCTCACCAAGTCAGCGTAAACTTAACAGCGTTAGCGGTTCATAGGCAAACTTAACACCGTTAATGTATAGGGACTAACGGTCTTGGACGAGTAAATTTGAGGATCCAAAATATTCCCTTCAGTCCTAATTATAAGATAAAGTTGATTTTTTTGGAGAAATTAAGGAAGCCAGTTAAATTACTTTAGAGTGTTTATATTTTTAGTATCATTAAATTATATATTAGTTTATTAGTCAAAGAAATTAGTTTGGGAAAAAAAATAAAAATATAAATACTCTAAAACAATTTAATTGGCTTCCTTAATTTCTCTAAAAAAATCAACTTTATCTTATAATTAGGACCGGAGAGAGTAATAGTTTCAAACTTCAAGACCTAAAATTAAAATGAAGAGAAACTCTAAGAATTAATAATTGTGTTAACCCGACTTATTATATAAATTTATTTCTTATATATCATTACACATGCATATAATTATTTTTATTAAACTTTTATGTTACTGGTTCCACTGCAAGTCTAACTGGTTAGGGCATAAAAACCATGAACTGCTAATATTTCTAATTTGATATTTGTTCTGACTTTTAAAATATTGCGAAGTCTGGTATTTGATTTAGTTATAATTGATTGATCATTTCTAATAAAGGTAACTTATGTCCTAATTAAGTTCCAATTCAGATGTTATACAAACATATAGTCCTTGTGTTTAGGTTTAATATCCTAGTCTGTCTGTATTAATATTGACCAAACAAAGTTTGCATAATTAATTAACTAGCAGTGATTGGGTCGAGTAAAAAAATTCAATATTCCTTAAATAAAGTGTCAAATCGAACACAAAAAATTATATTAAGTATTTTAATTAGATTGATCTTATTGAAATCAAAACTACTTCACTGGAATTGGAATTGACTATGATCCTCTACTCTTACATTTCTTCTCATCCTTTTTCTTTTCCTACTCATCTTAGCTTTTGGATTAAAATCTAAGTGGTTTAGATTTAATGTTTATAAAAATATTTTTTCTAAAAAAATCAAATTATTAAAAAATAATTAAATAAATTCAAAAATGCTAAATTTTAGTTATGATAATTTAAATATGTAATAAAAAACATTTAAAAACAATATTTCTATGAAACATTAAATCTGAATTGCTAAAATTTCAATCTAAAGACTGAGATGAGTAGTGGAAGGAAAGAGGATAGGAAGAGAACAGTAAAAATAGATGACCGTAGCCAATCTCATTTACGTATGTAGAAATATTTTTGGTAAATTGGATTTTATTTCTCAATCAATCATGTGTTTTAACTTTACCAATTTTTTTTTTTGTCGAAGTTTTAACTTTACCAATAAAACCAAGCTTTCTAGATCAATTCACTATTTTACTTCAAATAACGGGCGAATCTCTTGTAATGGAAAGGTTAAAAAAACAACTCTTGTAATGGCGTTATAATAATCTTTGGTAACAAAAGAAAGTACTATATTATAATCATGAGAGAGCAACAGAGATGAAAGAAATATAGGGTTTATTTCATTTATTTATATTCATATAAATTTTAAATATACTCTTTTAAAATATTATTGTAGTAAACTAGAAATTATTTCTTAATCATTAATTGTAAATTTTACTATGTTGCTTAATGTGTGTGTGTGTACGCGTGTTTTTTTTTTTTTTTGGGCGAATTGGGTTGTATTTCTTCATCAATTATATATCTTTTTTTTTTTAATATTATCAACTGTGGGTTTTTTTTGGATCATATAATTAGGTATATGAGCAACTGACTAATTCAGTTTAGGATCACATGGCAGCTCCTCATAACACAAGTATCTGTTGTAAAACTTAAATTTGAGAACTAAAGGATTTAGTTTTTTTGGCGAATTGGGTTGTATTTCTTCATCAATCATATATCTCTCTCTCTCTTTTTTAATATTATCAACTGTGGGTTTTTTTGGATCATATAATTAGGTATATGAGCAACTGACTAATCCAGTTTAGGGTCACATAGCTGCTCCTCATAACACAAGTATCTATTCTAAAACTTAAATTTGAGAACTAAAAGATTTAGTAGAGCCTTACATCATTAGCCCAACTTTTAGTTGATTGAATCATGTGTTTCAACTTTACCAATTAAACCAAGCTTCCATAGAATTCACTATTTTACTTCAACTTATGGTTGAATCTCTGGTAATGGCATTATAATAATATTCGGCTAGAAAAGAAAGTACTACGATAAGCGTAAGTTAGGACAACAGAGATATTGAAGAAATATAGGGCTTATTTCATTTATCTGTAATCACATAAATTTTATATCTATATTTTTTGACAATATTATTGTAGTAAATTAGTTGTTATAAAAATTAAAATTCAAATATAAAATAAGTATTCTATTAATACTTAGATATTTAAAAAAAATCCTAAAGTCTTCAAAAAAACAAAAAAAAAATCATTTTTTATATTAATAAGATTATAGATATATATATATATATCTCTCTCTCTGTATATACAAACCATTTTTTAAAGTTTTGTGTTGGGCTGACGAAGCCCAATGGATAGGCCGACAATGAAAACCAGTTTAGCATTCAATAGGCCCCAAGGGACTAAACTAGACACAGATCAAAAGTCTGACTTTACTTGCTAATAGAGTTTTGGTCAGGTTAATCCCTCATAACATGGTGAATTTAAATCCCCATAAAGAGAGATACCCATATTTAGCATCCAACTGTACTTCGAACGTGATTACCTCATATAGGAGGTTTAGTGTGCCTATAAAGAAAAAACACTTCCTTTAGTCCTTAATATAAGAGCTTCGTCACTAATTCATGGATATTAAAAAAATGAGTTAAGTTAGTTATTTATAAAAAAAATATATGTTGGTTGCGTAAAATAACCTTTCTAATTATGCGCATTCCAACTATTCTTGATAAAAGCCCTGTTCCTTTTATGCAATCATTATGGATACTTTGGGGAGAAAATCATAAATTTGGGGGACATATTGGAGTCTTATATCTAACACAAAACCTTGTCTAGCTCTTATATTTAGGACTAGTTGAAGTATGTGACTTAAAATTGAAATATTTGATTGAAGCTTGAAATTTAGAGTCCGACCTCTCCAATTATGGGAAGATCATTTTTGTCTTTTGGTAGCTGAATTTCATGCTTCTGTTTTAATTTGTTCTTTTGTAATTGAGAATCAGCTTAGGTTGATACTGCAGTATCTTAATCACGTTCAAAGCTTTTGGTTTTAGTAAAAGAGAAAGGCATCTGTTTAATATATAATTTTTTTTTGGTCAAAAAACAAATCCTGCTTCATTCAAAATGGCATGTTTAATGTATAATTTACAATTTGACTATTTACAATTTTCACTGATGATGCAAAATAAATAAAATGGCGTGATCACAGCCTTGGTAAAGAATTTAATTACGAATAAGTTCGCATTACATGTCAACATATAGTATCTACAAAGTTCTGCTGTGACATTTTGCATATGATGAGACCTATTACAAATTATATTTCCTTATATAAGACTTCTCTGTGATTTTCCCAAATATAGAAGTATTCCCAAACCATTTCCTGTTCAACATCATCCAACTTATATGTTTTTTATTTATGGTATTGGTTCATAAAAACAAATTGAAGGAGGAAAAAGAAAAAATCCCTATTCGCCAATCAAGCCATTCTTTATACTACAGAGGATTTTCACAGTTCAGTTCATAAGGATTACTGTTTCACAACCAGCTATCCTAATAAAAACACAAATTGGAAGTTATCCTAAGTCCAAAATGAAAAATGCTAAAAAATCAATAAAGTTGAACTGAAACCAGAAATGAGAAATGTAACATGTACAAAGATATGAGCTAATACAAGGAATTCCAGTCTCCGTGGTTTGCAAGCATATATTATACACACATGAATGGCCAAACAATGAAACTATTAGAGAAGGGAAAATATGAAGAAGTGAGAAGTCCTGCCAAGCATATCCTGTTTACAAAATGAATAAAACTACCATTGAAGGTTTTGAAGAACTTGCTTCATCAATCCAATTTTCAGAAATAGGCAACATCATATATGACTTAAAAAATTTTTCAAATACCCATCAATATGATCATCCTATGACTTCAGTCAACCATCCATTTAAGTCCACAGCATGACAATATTGATGAGCTCCTTTGTTTCCCCCAGAAACAAAGGAAAAGAAATTAAATGATATTTATTACTGGAGACCAAATTGATGAAACGTGCATCTTACTAATATGATAGTTCACCCTTTACAAAATTGGCACTGTACAAGGTCTGTCTCTTGCATGCATGCCTCTTCACTCTTCTCTATCATGAACTCCTCAAAGAAATATCTTCAGTTCCTTTTTATTGTTAAAGGAGGCAGCAAGTTTAGCCGACCAGCATCTTAATCTCTTACCTTCCATTGTTCCATGTAAAAATGCCGCCTCCGACAGGCTGGTGTCTGAAAGTAAAGTTCATTCATGTGTTTGACCGGATTTTCATGGAAGTATTCTCATATTGTATAAGATCTTTTCTTGTGACTAGACAGCTTGAGATGGAGCCTTCGATTGGTTGTCTTGAGGCTGAGAATTCAAATGGCCATCTTGAAACACAGGATTCAATCGGTGGTATTGATTTTTAGCATCCTGAATGGCTTGTCGAAGTTCAGCGTGCATTTTAACAGAAGAACCGGCAAAATTATTTAATTGGCCAAAAAATCTGATCAAGTTAGCTCGAAACCTATCAAAACATGCCTCTGAAGCATCATCTCCTAATAAATTGTCTCGAGACTCACTACCATTATCACCCTTCCAAGTTGTATGGGGATGATTTACTCCTTTTCTCTGGTTCTTCTCCTGACGAGGCAAAAACCGGGCAGTTTCACCTGCTAAACTCTTTATAGAATCTGTAACTTCCTTAGTAGGCAATGTTTTGAGCTTTTCCAGCCAGACGTCACAGGTGGCATATATAGGAGGGCCAAAGTTTCTCAAGGGGGGAGGTTGAAACCTTCTTTTTCTCTTGGATGATTTTTGTTTAAGTAAAACACATTTGCAAAGCCATCCATTTATGGACTCAAGATAAGACTTTTCAGCTTCAATCCACTTGGCAAAACTCGATGATAGAGAGTGGAGTTCATTTTCAAGATAGGCAGTTATCAGCCTTCGTAACTCAGATTGCATGCTCGTTCTAGCATGACAATTATTATAGGCTGCTGATATAATCTGAAACTGCCGCTTGTGGCATTCAAACATCACTTCCCACATCCGACTTAACCTGCCATCAAAGTGAAACAACAGTCTGAACAAAAGGAAGAAGTGTAAATTCCAGACATAACATATGTCGACAGTATATATGGTGACGAGTAGCCTATTTTTTCCTAGTCATTCAAATGACGTGTGAAGGTCAGGAATACAGCATCAGTATGTTACAAGGGAGAGCCTGCAATCTAATATCATCGACCATTGCAGATATTCTCTTTATTAATGCCATAACTTGGTAGATTGTCAATTGCATTTTAGGCAGAGGATTCCAGTTTTGATGAATGATAATTTGCTAACCTATGAGAATTCCTTTGCTTTTTCACCCTCCAGGTTCTAAGCTTTGTCTTCCCCCCACCATTCTATTTCTCTCTCTCCTTCCCCTCCTTTGTTTCTATCTTTCTCCCTATATCCTATTCCGCTAGCAATTGTTGGTGTGTGTGTCAGGGAGAGGAAGTGTGTTGTGTCAAATAACAATATTTAGACAAGTTTAGACTCTTCACTCTTAAAGAAAAGTTGCAGCAAATATTTCGATCTTCTCCCTAGATCAGAACTTTGGACCCCATACAGGCTTTTTCTTCTAACCTTGAAGAGCAAAGAGTAACAAAAAACTAGTAACTGCAGCAAGTGGAAAAGGAAAATGCGGTAGATAGTCTCTTACACCAGAATTATGTTGAAAGCGTTGACCTTTTTCAATTCTATTTCACAATGAAAACTGACAATAGACTTATAATGACAATGTATTTCAGTAGATTGTATTTCATAATTTCAATAAATGAGCTTTTAAAGCCGTTGATTAAGTTTGCATTTGATAATTTGTAATCTTCAACAAAATATTTATGATAAAAAGATTTATCAAGCACTTGTTTATATAAATGTTATTAGCAAATCTAAATATATAATGCATCATAAAGCAAATCCATGATAGCGTGAAAAAGGCCCTTAGGAAGAAAGAGAAACCAGAGTCATACCCCTCAATCAACTCCTCAAGTTGTGGCTGAAGCTCCTTGTCCCTTAATTCCTCAATCCTCTTTGATATAGAATCTATCCTGTGAATTGCAACTCTAATTCTTGAATGTAGATCCTTGACTGTAGCACGGGTTTTATCAATTGTGGCAGTTTTTTCTCCTTTTGATTCCATGTGCCTTAAGATCTTGCACTTCATGTCATATTCCTTTCTGACTAACCCACTTGCCTGAAATGCCCATTGGGCAAGTTAATGTTTGATCTCCAGCTCAGACTTGTTAACATGTATAGGAAATCCACAACAAACAACTTTTCAAGATCTGACCCAGGCTGGTGACTCTGGTCTATTGAATGCAATCATTAAGATTATCAACATGCAGCTGTGCTTATCGTCTGATTATTTAGATTTTAGACCAAACCCAAATAGGCAAACAACATACCATAGTAATGCTCAACGCTTGCAAGATTCAATAGGTATGCCAATTACCCAGAGGAAGCTTGAAGGACAAAATTTAAACAACATATTACTGCGATCTCTCCAACAACCAAGTCAACAATTTAGGAGGCAGCATCAACAAAGCAAACATATTGATGTTCCAATGAGAAAGGATAACTTGTTTTGCTTTTCAAAATTAGGTTAGTACTAAAAACATCTCTAAAAATGTTGTAATATCGAAATGAAACTAGCATATTTTTGCATTGATTGAATCTTAAAAATCTTTCTGGAGAACTGCTGATAGGCCACTATATTAGCCCGTCTAATTTTATATGCAAAAAACTACATGCAATCAGCTAGCCTCCCTCTGCTTTAGTTTGGGATAGGGCTTTCATAGGTTTCCAGCCAAGGGGATGAAAAAGAGTGGCATATGTGACAAAATCACTTCATCCCCTGTTGATAAATGGTTTTAAAAGCAGAAAGCCATCCATGTGCTCACCTGTAAAGCTTAGCATGAAGTATTTGTATTCTTGATTACAGATATCAACATATAGATTTAATATAATAACATGAATGCTGGTACCAAGCATGTGTCTATTAAAACGAACTTGATAAAAGTGTTCAGGGGAGGGAGAGAGAGAGCAATGCAAAGTTTTTTCATAGAAAAAAAGATGAGAGGAATATCATGCAGAAAACCTTTCTTTTCAGTTGCATTAATTATACTTAAATTTTAGGGTTAATATAACTTTTGGTCCCTGAAGTTTGATTCAATTTTGGTTTTGGTTCCTCAAGTTTAAAATTGGTGTTTTTGGTCCCTGAAGTTTCACCCAATTTTGGTTTTGGTCCCTGAAGTTTGAAATCGGTGGTTTTAGTCCCTGAAGTTTCACCCGATTTTGGTTTTGGTCCCTCAAGTTTGAAAAGGACTTGACAACCCGATTTTGAAACCCGACCCGACCCGGAAAAAAAACCAAGTTCTTTTCAAATTTGAGGGACCAAAACCAAAATCGTGTGAAACTTTAGGGACTAAAACCACCGATTTCAAACTTGAGAGACCAAAACCAAAATTGGGTGAAACTTCAGAGACCAAAACCACCGATTTCAAACTTCAGGGACCAAAACTAAAATTGGATCAAACTTCAAGGACCAAAAGTTATATTAACCCTAAATTTTATATGTCAACAAAAGGTCAATGTGCCTATAAACTTAAAACAGATAGACCTTCCTGAAGTTTCCAGTTAAATTTAAAAAAATAAAGTCTTCTCCCCTTGGCCAATCCTTACTTTCTTCATTTTGTCAAGAGATGAGCTAGCCCATAGGCTTTGGAGAAGGTTGAACTGTGCATTTCAGAGGTTCAGGCATGGCCAAGGAATGTAGAATTCTACGAAAGACTGAGAGTTGCGCTATTCCCTTTTTGGAGGAAAAGAAAAGTATAGAAAGGCAAGCAACAAAGTTGAAAAGAAAGTTGTGCAATTTCAGAATGTTGGTTCACCAACAGAGACAAAATATTCAGGAAAAATTGTAATCTACAGTGCAATCTGCTAAGAGAGGTTTGGAATCCAAACCCTACTTATAAGTTAATATTGAGAAAATGTAGTCTATAGTGCAGTCTTGCCAGCAACACAAACTCACATAAAGGGGGGGGGGGGGGGGAGAAAAACAAAAGAAAAAAATGAAAAATGGTCACTTATACTCTATCATCATATGATAGCAATCCAAATCGCTATGGGTTGGTTTATTCCAGGCAAAATAAGCGTCTTAGGATTACTTAGGAAGTAATTAGCAATTTTATTATTTTTAATAATTTCAGTAATATTATTTTAGATATTTCAAAATAAGTGGAATATCCACAAGTAGGATTTTAGATATTCTTTAGTATTTTAGATTTAGATATTATTTTAGTATTTTTGATATTATTTAGATTTCCTAGTTTGAATTTTGAATTAGAATTTGATCTCTCTGTACTTCTATAAATTGGCTCTTTTGCCGACTCAATAAAGCATCGAATATTCAGAGAGTTTATTAAACACTTGGAGATCCTCCTGGGCTGTTTTAGAGAGATTAGTGAGATTCTTGCTATCCCTCTAACACAGAGTAATTTTATTCTTTATTTTCTATTATTCCCACGTCCTATTATTTCGAATTCCCTGTTCGACCATTATCATTGGCATCAGAGCTCACGATCCGCCATGGGAAAGACGCGTTCCTCACAAACGACACAACCGTCCGACACGATTCCAGCGTCCGACGCGACACAGCCACCCGAGACCCACTCGTTCGAAACCTCATCCGATCACCTCGCCACTATCGCTGCTCGACTGGCGGCCATTGACGAATTGAAGGAGCAGGTCCGAGCGCTCGAAATCTCATCTGCTCGACCCACCCGAAATAGAGGAAGGTCGCACCACTCCACCGATGATCGACCCAATCGAAACAGAGGAAGGTCGCACCACTCCTCTGATGACAGCGACGACGATTCTCAGACGTCACGACGCCATTCCCGCACACCATATACAAAAATCGACTTTCCAAAGTTTGATGGGGGCGACCCGCGTGGCTGGTTTCTGAAGGCTGAGAAGTTCTTTCGCTATTATGACACCGCAGAAGATGACAAGGTTGATGTAGCAGCCATTTATTTAGAAGGTGATGCTTTAGATTTATTTTCATGGTTAAATTCACAGCGAGCAATAATATATTGGGATGATTTGGTTAAGGCATTCCAAGAGCATTTTGGACCACCAGAATATCTTAATCCCGATGAAAATCTATGTAGTATCAAGCAAACTGGTTCTGTTCAAGACTATCGGAAGGATTGGGCAAAGAAGGTGGCGCTGGTTGCAAATTGGCCAGAACATTGCCTTCTCGGCGTCTTCATGAACGGCCTCAAGGAAGAGCTGCGTTCACACGTACGAATTCAGAAACCACGTAGTGTCTATAGAGCTGCTAGCCTCGCCTTAGAATTTGAGAAACAATTATCAATTGCTCGCGGTAATAAGTTTGGCTCTTCACACCGAAACTTCACTACGTCATCATCAACCATAGGAAAACCTCCTGCGCTGAATTATTCCCCTTCATCATTCTCTCCCTCCGGACGTATGTCGGCTGTAGATCCTGAACGCCAAAGGCGACGCGACAAAGGCTTGTGTTTCCGGTGTGCAGAACCTTTCCGACCAGGACATCGATGCAGCACCTCGTTCTCCTTAATGGAGGTGGACGACAACGGCAACCCCCTTCCTGAGTCTCTTAACCAAATCGTTGAATCTGAACTAGAAGAATCAGAGGAAGCTGAGGTCGCTTTTAATGCCATCTTGGGCACACCTTCGGCCTCCACTATGAAGTTAAAAGGGTTCCTTCATTCTCAACAGGTACTATTGTTGGTGGACAGTGGATCCACCCACAATTTTATTTCCACTACCTTGATGCAAAAACTTGGTATTCCCACTAGCACTGTCTCTTCCTTTGGTGTTCAAATTGGGGATGGCCGGGTTATTCGCTGCAATCAGGTTTGCCAGGACCTTGAGGTCCAACTCTCAGGGCTAACAATTAAACAGGACTTCTTTCCCTTCTCCTTGGCCGGGTCAGATTTAGTATTGGGGATTAAATGGTTAGCATCACTCAACACAGTACAAGCAAACTGGAACGACATGTTCCTGATTTTCTGGGTTGAGGGAAAGAAATACAAGTTACAAGGAGAACTGCCAAAAGCTGATCCTCAGGTTTGTCTTAAGAGTTTGGAGTTTCACCAAACAGAATCAGCAAAACGTGCAGCCTTAGATGTATCAGATATCCTTCACACCTTTTCTGCTGTTTTCGAAGAGCCTACTACACTACCACCTTCCCGTGGGCACTATCACAGGATCTCCTTGCTGCCAGGAGCATCCCCACCCAATTTGAGGCCCTATCGCTATCCTCATTATCAAAAAGACGAGATTGAATCTCAAGTTCGCACCTTACTAGATCGAGGATTCATCCGCCCTAGTTCTAGTCCATTTGCCAGCCCCGCCTTATTGGTGAGCAAGAAGGATGGCACTTGGCGGTTGTGTGTGGATTATCGTCGTCTCAACAAAATTACGATTCCAGATAAGTACCCTATTCCTAACATTGATGAATTATTAGACGAACTGCACGGTGCTAAATACTTTTCAAAGATTGATTTACGATCTGGGTATCATCAAATCCGGATATTACCTTCCGATATTCATAAAACGGCATTTAGAACCCACTCCGGTCATTATGAATTTGTGGTCATGCCATTTGGTCTCACTAACGCCCCCGCAACCTTCCAAGCTATCATGAATAACTTGTTTCGCCCTTACTTAAGGAAATTTGTGCTCGTCTTCTTTGACGACATTTTAATCTACAGTTCTTCTGCACAAGATCATTTCCAGCATCTCAGGATTATTTTTCAGATCCTGCAGCAACACTTTTTCTTCGCCAACGCTAAAAAGTGTTTTCTGGGACAAACGAGGGTTGACTACTTAGGACACATTGTTACTAGTAATGGAGTGGAAGTTGTCCCTGAGAAGATTAAGGCCGTCGCTCATTGGCCTACTCCACGATCAGTAAAAGACTTGCGCGGTTTTTTAGGACTCACCGGCTATTATCGGAGGTTTGTAAAAAACTATGGCCTCATTGCGCGACCTCTAACCGACTTAACAAAGAAGGGTGCCTTTCAGTGGTCGGATGCAGCTCAAACAGCTTTTGAGGAACTTAAAATAGCTCTCACTACCACTCCGGTCCTTCACTTGCCGGACTTTCGACAACCTTTTACGGTTGAATGTGACGCTTCTGGGAATGGTATTGGGGCTGTACTAATGCAAAATAACCATCCCGTCGCATACTTTAGCAAAGGATTCTCCTTCTCAAATCGTTACAAATCAGCTTATGACAGGGAGTTACTTGCCCTGGTCCTTTCCCTACTAAAATGGCGTCACTACTTATTGGGCAACCATTTCTTCGTACAGACCGACCATCACAGCCTGAAGCACTTGTTAGACCAAAAGATTGTGACTACTTCCCAACAACGACTTCTGGTCAAACTCCTTCCTTTTGATTTCACCATTCGTTATAAACCAGGGCGAGAGAATGCAGCCGCTGACTCTTTGTCTCGACGGCCCCAGCAGGCAGAGCTTTTACACATGGTCATTCCTATGGCCCACGACCTAGATCAGCTTCCGCGAGCACTACTGCAGGACCCTGCCACAAGGGCAAAGATAGAGGAGTTACAGACCCACCCTGATCAACACTCTCTTTTTCACTTTGTGAATGATCGGTTATTCTACAAGACACGTTTAGTCATACCCAATGTCGTCTTACTCAGGGAGAAATTGATGGCCGAAGCTCATGAAACTCCAACCGGGGGGCATGGAGGGTACCTCAAAACCCTGCGACGGTTAAATGACCAACTGTACTGGCCCGGGATGAAAAACGATGTCAAGCGCTATATCCAACGTTGTCACACTTGTCAGCAGAACAAATATCAAACATTAGCACCGGCAGGACTCTTGCAACCACTTCCCATTCCAGAGCGCATTTGGGAGGACATTTCTCTTGATTTTATTACAGGGCTCCCTAAGTCCAAAGGCTTTGATGTGATTTTCGTGGTGGTGGATCGTCTCAGTAAATACAGCCATTTCATAGCCCTTACTCACCCTTATACTGCTAAGGCTGTCGCTGCCACTTTCTGCCAGGAAATTGTTCGCCTTCACGGCATACCACGGTCTATTGTCTCTGATAGAGACCCTCTTTTTCTCAGTCACTTCTGGCAGGAGTTATTTCGTTTAAGTCAAACCCGCTTAAACATGAGCACCTCCTACCACCCACAATCCGATGGGCAAACTGAGGTCGTCAATCGATGCCTCGAGACTTACTTACGTTGCTTTGCACATGACCAACCTAAACAATGGAGTAAATTTCTTTGCTGGGCAGAATTTTCTTTCAACACTGGGTTCCATGTGGCTGCTAATACTTCTCCATTTAAATTAGTTTACGGTCGTGATCCCCCGCCTCTCCTCCCTTATGTCAAAGGTGAAACAAAGGTTGCTGACTTAGAGGAACAACTGGAGACACGTGACACCATGTTACGAGTTTTAAAAGGGAACCTCCTTAAAGCTCAACACCGGATGAAGCTCCATGCCGATCAACATCGCCGAGATCTTGAGTTTCAACCAGGGGACGCTGTTTGGTTACGCATTCAACCATATCGACAACGGTCGTTGGCGCGATCCAAGTTTCAGAAACTATCTCCACGTTTCTTCGGACCCTTTACGGTGACCAAACGTATTGGCAAGGTGGCCTATGAACTAGCCCTCCCGTCGACTGCCAAAATCCATCCTGTCTTTCATGTTTCCCTTCTCCGCCCTGCCTATGGCCAGCAAGCTCCTACTCCTCCTCCTCCTCTTCCTCTCTCAGCTGATATGGAGCTCATCCTGCACCCTTCCAAGATACTGCAGCATCGCTGGACACCAGATCACAGATTGGACATACTTGTAGCCTGGGAGAACCGCCCTTTGGAGGAAGCCACTTGGGAGGAATATGATCTCGTTGCCGAACAATTTCCTCAATTTCGCCTTGAGGACAAGTCGACTTTCCAAGGGGGAAGATATGATAGCAATCCAAATCGCTATGGGTTGGTTTATTCCAGGCAAAATAAGCGTCTTAGGATTACTTAGGAAGTAATTAGCAATTTTATTATTTTTAATAATTTCAGTAATATTATTTTAGATATTTCAAAATAAGTGGAATATCCACAAGTAGGATTTTAGATATTCTTTAGTATTTTAGATTTAGATATTATTTTAGTATTTTTGATATTATTTAGATTTCCTAGTTTGAATTTTGAATTAGAATTTGATCTCTCTGTACTTCTATAAATTGGCTCTTTTGCCGACTCAATAAAGCATCGAATATTCAGAGAGTTTATTAAACACTTGGAGATCCTCCTGGGCTGTTTTAGAGAGATTAGTGAGATTCTTGCTATCCCTCTAACACAGAGTAATTTTATTCTTTATTTTCTATTATTCCCACGTCCTATTATTTCGAATTCCCTGTTCGACCATTATCATCATATCAAGTAGCCCCTTAACACCTTATGCTTTTAAGAATGACCCAAAGAATGATTTATATAACTCCAACACTTGGATAGAAATTGAAGTTATTACCTCGAGACCTTAATATAATGCACTCTCAACTACTTTTCACCAGAACCAAAAAAAAAAAACAAAATTTTGTTGCATAATTAAATTATCTAAAAGTTGCTTTGATTTCTATCTTTAGCCCTAATTGATACCACATATTTGAAAAATATATAGTCCCGCTATCCCCTCATTGGAAATTGAGAAGGGCGTATTTAGAATAAAGCAATTAATGCTCCACAAACTTATGCAAAGTGACTTATATTTAAGACTAAAACTATTTTAGGAAATGGCCTATATGTAGGACTGGAGGGAGTAAACTCAAGAATTAGAGCAGAGACAAGAGGAAGGGGAGTAAATCAAGGGTAAGACGCCAAAATCATGGCAAATAAATGCATCAACTAAACTTTTTATCACTTAATTATCTGCTTTGTCCATCTTTTAACTATCTTTCATTTTTGGAAGTAAAGAAATGAGAAGCCCTATCAAAAAACCTAACTTTTCAACTGAGAAACAGATGGTGTCTGTTCTGTCTGTTCTTGCAAATCATGTAACCTCTTCCTTAAAAATAAAAATTTCATCAAAATCATAAAAGCTATTTGCTTGACAACACCTTCTAAGCCAATTAAAGGTTTTTAAGAGAGAACCTTAGGCCTTAGTTTAAGATCTAGAACCAGACTTCACAGCATTATTACCAAAATGTACCATAAAGAAAATAAAAACGATCACAAAAATTGTTGAAAACATAAAACACACAATTACCTTCACTTCGTCATAGAGCTTCCTTTCCCATGCATGTAGTCTATCCAAAGTTGATGCATGACTTCCAGAATTCATACAAAAATCATCAAAGAGATTACTTGTGAGGTCCTCCATATCATCTTTTGAGTTTGCTCCTAAAGGAGTCCTGGATGAAGAGGATCTAGACGATGCCGTCCTATTCAATGTTAAGTACTTAACCGAGTTTTGAGCAGGTTCTGGGAAGATGAGGTGAGAGAATTAAAATCCGGAAACAGCTTTCAAAAATCAGAAATATCAGATGTTTCTTAACTCTCAGTAATCTCTCCAACGCTAAATCCATGACAGTAATTTTAGAACATTTAAAAAGATCCAATAAATTTAATTTTCTCTGTAATTTCCTTTTTTCTTTAATTGACTATGGATCTAATGCTCACTAGTAAATAGCCAAATTCACCAAGCTAGATTAACTTACATAAAACAGAAGATCACCTAATGGAAATCAACGGGCAAAATGATTTAAGAAAATACGACATATACTTTTATTGTGAATCCTTAAAATGGACATTTTTACAAGGCAAGGCCAAAGGAAAATTCGCTATACATGTTCTATATGGATCAACAATAATACCATGTCTTCTAGAAAGAGTAATACTTTAACTAATGGTCTGGAGAATGAGATGAAAATGCTACTTTATAATATTCAAAAAGAAGGGGAAAAAATCTATTTATAATATTAAATAACACAAAAGTAGAAAAGAAAGAACATAATTCATATTTCCTTACAAATTACTTACATATACGTTCATATAGCCATGGTGAAGATTCCAAAACACCCCAAAATTTGTTCAATAAAATCCAACATACATAGGTTTAGAAATAGAATATAAATAATTTCTATAAAGGCAGATGCACACTATAAAGTCCTAATGAACTTTCTGAATGATAAAGCAACCATTCATGAAAAATTGAAAGCAAAATAAGTGAGAAAAATACCTTCTGTAATTTGACTTGGGTCTTCACCACACAAGAAACAAGCCTTCCAAAATGAAGATGTCACAGAACCACCTGCAAAAATCAAGGAATCTCTTATTTATTTTCTAACTAGTTCAGCTATAAATGAGTAACATAGTAATGGAATATATATATTCAAAAACCTGAATATCCCATGACTTTAAGCTTGATCTACAACTTTTTTTTTTTAATCAGAAGTAAAAGAAGATTTTTGGTAATATAAATGTAACTTGATCTGATAAATGATGATATACAGGAACTATCTGCAGGATATATCTTAAGGAGTCATATTGACCGGTTGCTGTTTTAGAAATATTAAACCCATTATTTTCATCAAAAAGCATAACTTCACAAGGGAAAGTGAATGCCATTAAAATCTTTAGCATAACTTGACACAAATATATTCACATTTTTTCAAACTTCAAACTATAGCTGATTTATATAACCAATGCTAAAGTCACATATATAATTCCTTATTGACATAAGCCTATCTTAAAAAGTTTATGGCTGCCAACAGCATTGGAAAGCACCTAAGTACCATTCATAACCTAAGCAATATGTTTGTAAAAACTGAGTGTATGTAAATTACCCAGATGATAACCCTCACTCACATACACACAAACAAGTTTTTTTCTTTTGGGAGCGGGGATAGAGCTAGTTAGAGAGAGAGAGATTACTTTCTTTTCCTGGGAACATTGGACGAAAATGCAACTTATTTGCTTCAAGCATCCTTTGAACTTCTTTACCAGATTCAGAAGCCCTTACAAACAGAATTTCAATTTCTTTCATGCTTGAAAATAAATCCTTAGGAGCAACTTTATCTTCACTATGATTTTCTTTTTCCACTGGTTTATGTATTGCCTTAAGGTTAGCCTCTGTGGATGTTGCCTTTAATGGTGATAGATTAGCAGAATTGCTCTTCTCTCCATTTGTAAGTTCTTCAGAAAGTTGATCCCTGGTCAGAGGCTTGACTGTGGTAGGTACAGCATCAGCAACAACATTGTCACCAACTCTATTATTAAGATTCTCAAATCTTCGAACTAAGGTATCTGTGGCAGGCTCTTCATCAAACTCATCTTCAGATTCCTCAGAGTCTTCGCTTCCATGAGAAGAAATCTTCTCTTCATCATCTTCCAAGTCAGGAATTCCTTCCTCCTCCCTTAGTCGTGTTATATCATCAGCATTCCCCATATCTTGGTACATGGCTTTCCCTTCTTGGAAAGAAAATTGGTTGTCAATAGGATGGTAAATACCAAAGAAATCCCATGGTGGAGCTGCAGCTGGAAGAGAAGAATCTTCAAATGCAGACGCTTCTGTCCTTCCAGTAGAATGAGTTGTGGCACTTTGTGGAGTGCCTGATGATGTTACTACACCTATTATGGGTTCAGGTGGTTTTTCCTCAACTTTTGTAGAAGAGCTGCTGCCAAATTTCATATGATTTGCCTGAAATTTACTAGAGCTAGGAGGAGAGGGTATTGGAGAGAAGGTGTCAGCTGCATCAATTAGTTGTGACACAGATGGTGAAGGGAATGAGAGCTGGGACAAGGTCTTCTCAGTTAATGCAAGTGGCTCTGGTGTTGCATTAGTGGAAGTGTATAATGAAGACTCAATTGGTGCTTCAGGTTCAGTGAATTTTCTCAAAGCCGTTCCAGTAGTTTTCAATGACTGGACATATAAAACATGAGCAGCTGCTAGTGAGCACCGGCCATCGAGTGCTTGCCTAACGAACTTCTTCCTTTCGCGGCAGAGCTGTAGTGCCTTATCATCCTCCATTTTAGAGCTTGAGGTTCCCATTACTACAGACCTAGTTTCAACTTTTTCTTTGTATAGAATTTCAGGGTGATGAGCCTCTATCTGAAAAGAAGTTCAGTATCAAATATATTACAGAAGCAATGGGAATTAAGTCATATGATGGCAGACAAGACATCTAACCTGTTAAGAAATGCCAAACAACATTGAATCAAAAACTGTCCTTAAAACCACATAAAGGATTCTAAAAGATAACAAAAAAACAGTTGCATCACAATTAAAGGGCGGATGATTATGTTATGGTCACATCCAAGAAATGTCTTCATCAATCTTAATCAGGATACATGCAATCCAAACGCATCTGACTGGTAACATTGAAGAAAGCCCAAGTTAATGAAACCATCAAAGCACAAACAGCACCAACAATCGCTCAAGTAAAGCCATCCAATCTTCAGCATATCACATGAGAAAAGTGGAATCCGACCAATTCCCAAGCAATTTTGTGGGCCCTATCCCATCTGAAAATGAGGAGGGTTGAGGGGGGAAGAGAAAGGAGGGGAAAAGAATACTTGGAAAAAGCTCTAAATAAGAAATAAGGGGACCAAGGCATGAAATCAGATAGCAAGCCCCAATTAACCAGTATTTCATGCTACCAAAATACAGAAACCAGTTGGACATGGCGGGGTGATAATCAAGCGCTTAACATCAAAATCAAAGCCCCAAAAAAGATCCAAACTGCGGCGTGAAAAGGCAAGGGAATCCTAAAAAATTAAAGAAAATAACTTGCACCCACTCCTTTTCCTATCAAGCATAAAACAAGAATCGAACATATAAAAGGTATCAGATTGAATCAACACTGCACACGGACAACCAGGATCTTCTCCCTATTAAACCAAGCCCTCCAGATTTTTGGTACGGAGAGATTACAAAGAAAAAAGGGGGAAAAACAATACATTCCCAATGGGAGTCAAAGTACTTGCAGATGCAGTAAGCAACGAAATAAAGCAGAAAAAACGCACTGAAGAAGAATTAGAACGATTTCCAGTAAAGGATAGTAAACTCAATCATAAATCGGCAGCCGAAAATTGTGAAAACCTCGAGAAATTCCAGCGCGTTCAATAATATTCAGATAGCAAGAACAGGCCGAATTCCCCAAAAAGCAAGAATTAGAGTGAACCCAAAGGGTAAGAGAAAAAGAATGCAATAAAGTAGAGGAAATTTCAGCGTACCGAGGCAGCAGTGAATCAGAGTAGGCACGCCACGAACCTGGATTTCAGCGAAGGCGTATGTAAGAGAATCATTGACAGAAATGGATTTTAGAGAGAGAAAGAGGAAGACTATCTACAGAGAGAGAGACTAGAATGATAAAGAAAGAGGGAGACGAGAATCTCTTCGGTCCATGGCCGCTTCCATGCAAATCGCACATAGAGAAACGGAGGCATCTTTAGTGTGAACAGTGGACCCATTTCAGTGGGTCGCACTCAGAGCAGACCCAATTGTGTAAGGAAGCGTGCGGATCACGCGCTGAAAGTATCATTTGTGAGAAAATTTCTTTGGCCCTTTTCTCGTAAAAACATCAAACATCACTCCACAATTATCTTGTACGAAGAATTGGAAATCTTCCTATGCTTTTGTAATGGATTCAAAATGAACTTCGTTTGCACTGAATTGAGATAACCCTACAAAATATTTTTTAATTAAAGAGAAATATATCTATATACTCCCTCCCATTGAAGAGAAATTATCGGTACATAATGTAAGCTATCTAAATTATCACTCTGTTTTAAAATATAGGGAGAATTACATTCAGATTCTAAAGAAGAGGAGAAATGAAGAAATGATCCCTATATATTGTAAAATAAAAAAATGGTCCCATGGAGTTGTCAATATAGGCTCATAGAGTTGTTAACGAGTTGTCAATACAGGCTCATAGAGTTGTTAATGGGACCATTTTTTCATTTTACAATCTACCGGGACCATTTCTTCATTTTTTTTCTTCCATAGAACCTAATTGTACTTCTCCCTAAAATATAAGAGTTAAACTTATGAGAGTATTATTGTTTATATAAGATTCACTTTGCTTTTGTCTTAGCGTTAATATTTTTTTTCCTAATTTTATCTTTAATTAATTATATGTATATCTCATATATTTTTTCCACTCATTTTCTCTCATCTCTATTTCCAATCATCCTCTCTCCCACTCACACTCTCCATAAATAGAGACTTTTTAGGAAAGTATGTTATATTATTTTACATATTTATTATCTTTAACAAATTTTAACTAACTTTTCAAATTGTGTAATTTAATTATTTGACTCTTATATTTTGAACCAAAGGTAATATTAATTTGTACTATAAACTATGTCCTATATTTAAGATAAGAGGTAGTATGAGTACTGTTTTTCAATTATCCATGTTTATTAGTGGTAACATATTGGATTTTTAAAAAAGGAGAAAGATGAAATAGATCTGAATACAGCTAAAGTTAAATTTTTTCTCAACTTTGATTTGAGAAGTTGACCATTATCTCTTAACTTTAATGAGGTGGTTAAAAGCAACTTATATACTCCATCATTTCTATTTATTAGGCATGTACAATATATGTTTCACTGGAATAAAAAAGAAATCCTTTACTCATTAATATGTCTTAAAATTTAATAGCATTCCAACTTTATCCTTTTTTTAATATACACTTTATCAAAGAGTATAAAGTCTACATATAAATAAATGAAAAGTGAAATTGTATATTCCAATAAAAGAAAACTTTAATTGTATGACTGATAGATATGGGAAAAAAAACTTTTTCTATATAAATGGGAATGTGAGTGAAGATGAAATAAGAGGGCTACACAATGATTTGGACTCAATGGAGTGTATAGTTGAATCTGGTTGGAAAGATTATCATTATTGTTACTTTTGATTCTTTATCATCTTTTTGATGTGATGTGATAATAAACGACAGATAAAAACACATGAAAATCATCAAAAAGAAAAAAAAAAAACAATTGCAAAGGTCTTTTTAAATTAATGGAGATTAAAAATCTAGAAATCATATCCAACGATTTGATTTATTGTCTTTTTTTTCTCACAAAATTGAAGGAATTCAATTTGAATGATCAATATATATTTGTAGATAATTATTGGAAAGATTACATATCATAGTTTGTTTTTATTCTTTGTCCTCTGCTTTACATGAGCATTGTTTTAACTTATCACACTGATATTGTGTCTTTTTTTTTCCTTATATTGTTCCTTTAGAAGTAAAATGAATTTAATACTAGTATAATTTCACTATTCTACATATTTATATACAGTGTTATTGAAGGCCACACTATCTATAAAAAGGGAAAATCAATCTCTGTAATTTCATTTGATGTTTAATTAAGTGTTTATAGTTTTTCTATAGTGTTTTTATAGTTCTCTCAGTTATACATACACATTAATTCATATACTCAATTTATTAATTTGTGAGTCTAAAATAGTTAAGAGGACTGACACATGTATTAATATATGGTTTAATTCAGCATACATGGATTAAACTAAGCAATAATAAATAGAGATAGCAAAATTAACAATATAATATCCTATAGAAGCAATCCATACTAAAGACTCCAAACTTCCGAATTCAAATTTTCAAATTAAAAACTCGATTTTTATTTTGTAGCAAATTACATTTTACCTAATCAGCATCCATATCAGTGTTAAGGACCTAAGTAAAAAAAAACAACATAGATCAAACTAAATATCAAGATAAACTATAACGACTGACATGTTGGTTTTCCCATATAAAAATATGAATATTATTACTTTAAATCTCAAATTTCATATAACACAAAGGTTTTCAGATTTAATTTATAATCTTAATACAGCAGATTTAGCATATATATATATATATATATATATATATAGTAGAAAATGACAATAAAAAGGTAGATGGAAAGGATAAAGAAAGGCGTGGATGTGTGGATGCGTGTTGGCTTTTGGCCAGACTACCTTTTTTGATTGATGCTTATTATTTTTTGTCCATTGAATTAAAACATTTACCTAACATTCTCTTACTTTTGGAGTAAACCCATTTAAATATAATCCAAGAATGTAAAAAGGAATATTTTAAAGGACCAATACAACCAGCCAAGTAATTTTGAAAGGAGAGAGAGAGAGAATAAGCATCTTAGCTCAAAATACTATGAGGATTGGATTTGGAGATGATATAACGTTACTGTACGATATGTAAATATAGCATTAAAGTAAGTGGTACATTCCAAGCTAAAAAAAAAAAAAAAAGTTATTGTCATTTTAGATGATACTCCCTCCGGTCCTAAATATAGGACAAACTTTGTTCTATATTTAGTACCGGAGGTAGTACTAAGGTAAGAAATTCTATAAGAGTAGTGTGCAACATGATAAAATTGATAATACCTCTCTGGATATATATCTTCATGTTAAGAGACTTTTGTAATATTAGAATATATCAGCAAAATTGAATTGAACTTGTTCAGCTATTTTGCCCTTATTGGGCAATTGAATTGAACTTGTTACGCTGACCATAAAGAGGTAAACTGGTTTTAGATTTGCCTTAAGAGCTTCTTTTGATTAGCTTTTCACAAGCATTTTTAAACAAATTGAGACAAAACTTATCACATGTTTACACTGTGAAATCATTTTTAAAATACTAATCTAATTACACGCCTTCTTAGGAATAGTTTGCGCTTCAATGTGCTTACAATTTTTAGGCTCTAATACTGAAGCCTAACAATGTATATCGTTCATTACTTTATTTTAAATAAAATTGTCTTCTTATGAAAAGATAAATATGTAAATTTATTCTAATGTGGGTGGTTGTAAATTTTAAGTGACCAACTTGAAATAAAAAATAGAAAAAAATTGTTATTATTATAATAATATTATCCAGTCCTTAATATAAGATTTACTTTAATAAAAAACTAAAACCATAAAGTGAATCTTATATTAAAAAAATGAAAAGAGCAACAAGAAGATGCAACTATGAATGATGATCCCCTGTGTAATATTCTAGGTGGTAGGACCCAAGCCTAGAAGAACATGGGTTCTGGTCATAATATGTAAATAGCACTATAAAAATATTTAATATGGATAAAGCTAAAAAACTATTAAATTTTAGGATAGAATTAATAAGTGTTAATGTTTTTTATTACAATAAAACGTTCTAGAAGTAACTTATAAATAGAATCTGAGGAGTATGACCTAACCTTAGCAGCTTTCATAATCTAACTCATCAGAAAATTAAGGAAATTAGTTAAATTAATTCTTTATAATAAATGTGAGTTGATTTATCTAAAATACCCCTGTAATTATTATATTCATTTATGATCAAAACTCTTCTAATACATGCAATCAAGTCTTACATTTAAGATCAAACAAATCTTTAAACTAGCTTCTATATTTTGAACCAGAAAGAGTATAAGAAAATAATCATCAATTAATAAAAATATTAAAAGGGTTCAGCTCTATGAAAGTGCATGCCTCTTACCTTACAATTTTCATGTCAGTATAGCATAAGCTCATTTATATAATTTTTTATATGGAATCACGCAAGAGGGTACAAGTAAAAAATGAAGATTATGTAAGTAGTCGTATAAGATAAGATTAAAAAAAATAAAATAATTTTTTTATTGATATTGATGAGGGTCAAAGCTTTAACAATAACAGCTTGGGCAAAGTAGAACTTTAGGTAGAAATGTAATAGTCAAATCCAAAGGGTTCAGGAATCTTACGTTAGCATCAAACTTTATTGTCCTACGATGATAGAGATTAGAGACTCATATCATCATACGCTTTTTAAATATACTTATCAGTTATCATAATTACACTGACGTGGAAACACACACACACACACACATGTATGTATATTATTTTTTGCCTTTCTTGCCTTTAAAGACTATAGATGCATGTGGACTCCTTGGTTATCTATCACAGAGAAAAGATATACAAAGTTATAAACAGAATACTGAATCATACGCTTTTTCCCGGTTGATTTACCATGTTGTACTGTAGCCAAGATATAATAGGATAATAGAGATAAGGGACTGAACTTAGAGCAAAGGTGTTTGATGGTTCAAAATAAAAGATACAGAGTAATTTTATAATTTGGTTCTTTAATTTTTTTAGGAAAGTTAATCTTTTTTTCCTTATAATTTTTACTCGGTTGTAATTTGGTGCCTAAACTTTATATGGTGTTGTGCCGTCATGGAGGAGCAAAGTTCCTATTGACATTGTGGTAGATTGGATGGTGAAGCTTTAATTAAAATGCACTACAAAAAAACTGAGTTTCGATGACCACTTTCAGCAGCAACTCTTGAAAATATGGTTTCAGCGGTGACTTTTGATAGTCGCCGCTGAAAATGACACTTTCAGCGGCGATTGAATTGTCGCCGTTGAAAGTATGGTTTCAACGGCAACATTTGATAGTCACCGCCGAAAATGGCACTTTCAATGGCGACTGAATTGTCGCCGCTGAAACACTTTCGGTCGTGACAATTCAGTTGCCACTGAAAGTGCCATTTTTAGTGGCAACTTTCAAAAGTCGCCGTCGAAACCATACTTTCAGCGGCAACTCCAATTGTTGCCATTGAAAGTCAATTTTAGTTTATTTTTTTTATGAATTTTTTAATCACCAACAAATGTTATTTTTTTATATTTTTTGTTTAAATTTGATATTTAATATTTGAGGACACTAAATATATTATTTATTATAAATAAAAATAAGATAATTATACATTTATTTGTGTATGGGATCTCTCTACACAAGTTTCCTTCTCTTACAAACTTACATATTAAGATGAATGGATGAAAAGCAATTAGATTCAATTTTCTTTTGTTGTGACCGAATTTTTCCGTCAGAAATTCTGTGGCAAAAATTAAAATATATTAATTTTATTTTTAAAATAATATTTATAATATTAAAATAGTAATTACTAAATAATTATATTTAATCTTAATTATTATAATTATATTATTATTTATTAATATTATATTTAAAATTTTATACTCAAATAATATTTATGATATTATTATAATAGTTATTATTTTATTTTATTTAAAAATAAATTATATGTTAGTAATATTATATGTATCGTTTTATATTAAAAATAATATTTATAATATTAAATTATTATTTATTAAGTAATTTTAATTAAAAAATTGGTTAATTAAATATATATAAATACTTTTTACATTTTTATTTAATTTATCATTATTTTTAATAATATTATATATAATTAATAATTAATTATCACATATATATAATTGATTAATTAATTAATTATATGTGTCTGTGTGATAATATTATATATATAACAATATATAATAATTTAACACAGGTTTATTTCAGCGCAACTGGCAAATGCAAGTGCGTGAAGGCATCCTCACTATAAGGTCGCGGGTTCGAGCTAGAGGAGAAGCGCTTTCAGGAATTATGAGACGTCGACACGTGGAAGCACGAGGAGTTGACACATGGTAGTGTGTGAAGATGACATGTGGCAATGAGTGGAGGAGAGAGACACATGGAGTTTGTAATTGTTTTTTTTAAAATTGTGACAGAATTTGTAATTTTAAAAAAAATTACACTTTCATGTCGTCGTTGAAAGTATAGTTTCAGCGGCGACATAAAAGTCGCCATGGAAAGTCACCTTTAGCGGCGACAAAAGTTGCCACTGAAAGTTACTTTCAACAGCAACAAAAATTGTCGCCGCTAAAACTTTCTGTGACAGTTGCATAGGCAGCAAATTTTTTGTCGCCATTAGAAGAACTTTTAGCCTTTTAGCAGTGACTTTTGTGCCGCCGAAATTCATTTTTTTTTTTGTAGTGATGGTTGTATTTGGGGGTTTGGAATGTATGGAGATCATGCAAGTTTATTATGGGTTGTGGATTCCTTCATGCAATCTTTAGGGACTAGACCGTTGGTATGATGGATTTGGAGGGAAAGGAAGAGGAGGGGAAATTTTTATGAGTAGGATTTAAAAAACTTGAAGAAGTGGGGTTAAAAGTTTTTAATTAATTTTTATTACTCTTTTATCATATATCTCATCTTTATTAAAATTTTATAGCCCCACTAATTTTTTTTTTTAATTTGACTCCAAAAATTTTTTCTTTCGTCTACTTCCTTCCCCTTCCCTCATACCAAACAGCCTTAATGAATTTTTCCTCTTCACTTTTTCTGTACTTCTCATACCAACCTTTATATTAAAATTTAAAAGGTCTACAATAAACTTGCATGACCATCATGTGAAGCTTATTTGAAAGCTATACAGGACGACTCAATTAGCAAATAGGTGAGTTACGTATAAAAATGATCAATTTGTTCAACAATGAAAAAATAGGAACAGAGTTGTGTCTGATTTAAAAGATTATGAACTAAGTCGTAACGAGTCATAGTACAAGATTTGATTGTAATTGAGTCAAAACTTGAAGGATTAAAAGAATTATTTTTAATAATTTTAAAATATGCAATCTTAAAGTCGGCTGAAATTTACAATTTTGAATTTATTTATAATTTTTTTACTAATTTAATATTAATATTAGATAAAGTAGTAAATCTGCACCGTTCAAATTTCAGCCTAATAGTTGAGGTTAGAACTTAGAAGAGATATCACCGACGGGAATGTAGATGTGTCAGGGGCTCATGTAGAACCTAAATGGAGGTCCTTTAAGGAAGCGGTGTAACAGGAGCGGAATGGCACCAAAGAGGAGGATGACTGGTGGAGTGGGGATAGGTGGAAGGACTATATTAAGGTAGAGATGACTACATTAGGTCCGAATGTGATTTTCTTGTCGAAGGAAAGAGATTGGTTGGCAAAGCAATGGCATATTGCATTGATTGTCAAGCTTTTGGGACGCATGGTGGACCTAGTTTATTTTGTGTCAAAAGTTCAACACCTCTAGGCCAAGAACGGAGATGTTGATGCAATTGATATGGGTGTTGGATTTTTTGTGGTGCAGTTTAAGGATAGAAGGGACTATGATCTTGCGCTTACAGGTGGTCCATGGTTATTGTTTGATCATTATATATCGGTGCAATCGTGGAAACAGGACTTTGATCTCGATGAAGAGGTGGTGACCAAGATTGCTGCATGGATTCGGTTTGCTAAGCTTCCTTTAGATTATTATGATAAGGGAGAATTGTTTGTATTAGGCTCATAGGTTGAGAAGGTGCTCAAGGTAGATATGGCAACGCTGAAGAGGAAGAAGGGTCGTTTTGCTCGTCTATACATCGGACTGAACCTATCTACACCTCTGAGGCCTTTCATTTTGATTAACAGCAAGGTTACACGAGTTTAGTATGAGGGTATACACCTTATATGCTTCAAATGCGGGCGATACGGCTATGACGTTGATCATTGCCCTCACAAAGAGGTTGTCTCTCATTCCGCAGAGCTGGAAGTGGGAGGCAAGTTGGGTGTGAATGCGGGCAAAAATAAGGCACAACTTGTAGTTGTTGTCAAGGTTAGAGGTAGCTGTGAGGCCGAGGGTGGAGAGAGTAGTGGGAAGAAGGCCACGGAAGGGGTAGGGTTTGACAACTGGACCTTAGTTAAGCGTCTAAGAAGGCAGCGTCAGTCTGATGGTTCTATTGGTTTTGTCGGACAGCGCAACGGTTGGCAACCCTCTGTTTTAGATGGCCGGCAGTCCTCTATTTTGGAAGGACGGGGATCACGGTATGATGTGCTAAAGAAGGCAGATATGGAGGGTGATTCTCGGATGTCACAAATTTTGGGGGATAGAGAGCCATTGCAGGAGATCACGAATTGTGTTGACCTAATTGATGATCACATGGTGAGAAATGAGGAGTAGCAGCCGTCAGTTTCGGTCCCTATTAAAGAGCCCCAAAATCAGCACATGAGTAGCGAGCTTAAACAGCTGGTTTCGAGCCCAAAAATGGTCTCTATTAAGAAGAACACAAGTAAAACTGATAGGTCGACTGATATGGAATTACTCATGGATGCTAAAGCACAGCTGGGATGGGTAAATACGCTACTGTGGATCTGAGTTCGCGTGGGGCTAAACAAAATGCATAGGTGAAGAGTGGGCCCGTGTCTAACAAACCTGCGCCACATTACAAAAATTTGATGCTAGTAGTTGCTACCGTGGTAAAGAATCGCTCAAAGGAGCAAGGGAGTATGAATAAAAAGAAAGGGAAGCATGAAGAAAATATGGTGGACACTAACCCGTGGGACCCAGGAGAGGGCAGTGACACACATTTCTGTATACGCCAAAATCCTCTCTCACACGAGTTGCGTGATATAGAGATGAGTGATATTGAGACATCTAAAGCAAATAAGCAGTAGCTTGGGGCCTAAATTTTAAACCAAATTGTTTTTATGGATTTTAATCTATTAATATGGAATTCTCGAGGTATTGGGAGCAGGATTTTACAGGGTTGATTTCTAAGTTAAAGTGGCTTTATCACTTTGACTTTCTAGCTCTTCTTGAACCAAGGCAGAAGAGTGAGAAGGCAGGTGTGCTTGGTTGATGCTTAGGAATGGAGAATGTGGAGGTAGTCAAAGCAAATGGCTTTAGTGTGGCATATGGTGTTTTTGAAATAATAATGTGGATTTAAAAGTTACTTTTAAAGATTCATAGGTTCTGTATGGGGTCTTTAATAATGGTAAGGACTCGAGCTAGGATTTTTCGATGGTGAATGGACATCCGAACTACATAAAGTGTAGAGATTTATGGCAGTAACTTAGTCTAATCCAAGATAGTGGAGTGAAGAAATGGTGCATGGGAGGTGATTTCAACGCGACTCTACGGGATGCGGATAGACGATCTTTGTCAAGAGCATCAACCTGGCATGATAATTTATTTACAAAATGGTTAAGGGAAAGTGGGATGGAAGAAATGGGTTTTTAGGGACCGGGGTTCACCTGGTGGAGGAATGGATCGGCAAGTAGAATTGAAAGGGTTGTAGCAATGAAGGAATGGTTTGATCAGTTTCCTGACGTCTCTTTGTTGCACCTTCCACACTACAAGTCCAATCATTGCCCGCTTCTTTTACGATGGGTGAGAGGACCTAGACATGGGCAACGGAAGCCTTTCCGATTCTTTGCGCCATGGGTTATGGATGAATCATTTTTGTCTGTGGTTGAGAATACGTGGAGGTCTTCCAGATCGTAGGAGGAAAATGTTGCAGGGTTCCAAGCGGAGGTCAAAGAATGGAATGCAAAGAGCTTTGGCAATATTAACCACTGGACAGCTTTGTTGCTTCACAAATTGGAGAAGTTGAACGCATGCAGTTATAAAAGATGAGAGGGGGAAATCAAAAGAAGTTGGTGTGGGAATAACTAGAACAATGTTTGGTTCAGGAAGAATTAATGTGGTTGTAGCGTTCTCGATGCAACTGGTATACGCATGGGGATAAGAATACAAAGTATTTTTATACAGTTAAGAATAGTTGACGGAGGAGGAATCAAGTAGAAGCGTTAAAAAAGGGCATGGGTATGGATCTATAGTGAGGAAGAACTCAAACAGGAAGACATCGGTTTTTTCCAAAAACTCTATACCGAGGAACAAAACTAAAGTGGAGAAGTCAATATTGGTGGCACATATATGATGATTCCTAAGAATTTATTGCATATGATGGGGCAATGATTACGGAACAAGAGGTGAAATAAGCAGTTTTTAGCATGGGCCTTCTTAAGGCCCTTGGACCAGATGGCTTAAATCCTTTGTTTTATCAAAACTAATGGAATATTGTACGGGGGATGGTGGTGAAGATGGCTTAGGATATCTTTTGTCGGCCCAATGAGGTCAGGAGGGTCAATGGGACTCACATCATTTTGATCCCTAAGATTGAGATCCCACAGAGTATTTGTGACTTTCGCCCTATTAGCCTGTGTAACGTCATCTATAAGATTGTTACAAAAATCCTAGCCACCAGAATAAAGCGGGTTATGCCATGGATTATTTCACCTAGCCAGTGCAGTTTTGTGCCTGAAAGACAGAGTTCTGATAATATTATCTTTGCCCAAGAAATTGTGCACTCGATGAAGACTATGAAGAAGAAGCAGGGATTTATGGCTTTGAAAATTGATCTTGAGAAAGCTTATGATTGTGTGCGTTGGGATTTTGTGGTGGCACGATCACATGAATTATAGTCCCCGCCCTAAATTATTGATTTGATTTACGCTTGCCTTACTACCCTTGAGATGTAGGTTATGTGGAATGGCAACCCTGGACCAACATTTAAATCGTCCCATGGTGTTCAGCAAGGTGACCCTATATCTCGATACTTATTTATGCAAGTAATGGAGAAGTTGGCCCATCTGATTCAAGTTGAGGTGAATTCGAAAAATTGGGTCCCGTTCAAGTTAAAAAAGCATGGTGTGGCAATTTCTCATTTATTCTTTGTAGATGATTTACTCTTGTTTGCTGAGGCTTCTCTTGACCAAGCAACAATTATCAAAGCTTGTTTGGATGATTTTTGTGCTGCTTCGGGAGAAAGAGTTAAGGAGCCAAGTCCAAGATTTTTTTTTCTCAGGGAATGTTTGTCATATTAGGAGGGCGGAGATCAACACTTTTCTAGAGTTTACATCGACTACAGATCTTGGTAAATATTTAGGTATTCCAGTGCATCATGATAGGGTGTTGAAGCACACATACCGGTATATATTAACTAAGATGGAAGGCCGGTTGAAGGGTTGGAAGGCGAATATCTTGTCAATGGCTGCTCATCATACACTAGTCTCTTCGGTGGTTTCAATAATTCCTAGCTATGCTATGCAATCACATAGTTACCATCGCCACTTGTGATGAAATTGATAAGAAGTGTAGGGGCTTTCTGTAGGGAAGCTGTAGTACAGGTAGGAAGCCTTTAATGGTTACTGGGGATAAAGTATGTAAGTCGAAGGATGCAGGAGGCCTGGGATTACGACATGCTCATAAACAGAATGAAGCTTTTATGATGAAGCTAGGGTGGGGCCTTGTGAAGTGACGGGATACCTTATGGGTGAAGTTCATGAGGGGAAAAATATAGATGTGGGGAAGATATTTTGCTGACCATTAAGAATGTGAGAGGTGGTTCTCAAGCATGGAAGGGAATAAGGAATGTTTGGGAGCGGGTGCAAGAAGGTGTGGGGGTAGCGGATTAGGAAGGGTGACCAGTGCATTTTTGGACACACCCATGACTTCCATATCATGATAGCCTTGTGAAATATTGTGTTGGAGATATCCCGACTGGTATGTTAGGTGATCCTGTGTGTGTATGTAACCCCGTCAGATGGGTGGGACTGGGCAAAATTTGATTCTTTCTTGCCATACCCTGTGCTCGATACCTTACGGAGGGTCAAGCCAGATGCTAGAGGAACCGAGGATGATAAACCCATATGGCGGGTCCACATAGTGGGGAGTTTACCCTTAAGTCGGGATATAGACTGGTGGCGGCGGTGCGACCCTTTCCTAATTGTGGGTTCTGGCGGAATATATGGAAGCTACGTACCCCACAAAGGTGTAAAACTTTTCTGTGGATGGCGGCACGTGGGAGATTGTTGATGAACTCTTGGAGAGCAGTGTGCGGAATGCAAGTACAACATGATTGCTTTATGTGTTCAAGGGTGCCCGAGAGTGTGTTGTATGTTCTTTGGGACTGCCGACTAGCAAGAAGATGTTGGGCGAAGCTTTCAGCCTCTCCTCCCCAGAGTAGCAGATTTTATGAGTTATATGGATCCAAGCTCTTGGATACATTGGAATCTATCACAGAAGCAACAACATGAAGGGGTAAGTTGGTCGGTGTGGTTTGCAATTCTTTGTCGGTAACTTTGGCTAAACAGGAACTCAGGAGTGTTTCAAGGTAAGATTTTGGGAGTTAATCAGTTCATAACCCAAGTCTGAGCTCAGACGAGATGGGCTGATGTGAAGCTTTGCAAGTCGTATTTTGAGACGGAAAATTCTAGTGTATGGAAGCCTCCATATGTTGGCTGGGTTAAAGTTAATGTGGATGGCACTTGTAGTTCGGAGGGGGACCTTTCGGGGTGTGGCAAGATTGTGAGGGACCATGAAGGCGAACTGTTGATTGGATTCAGGTATGGCTTGGGTAGAGGATCTAGCCTTCATGCCGAGATTTGGGCTGTAATGATGGGGCTTAAGATGGCTTGGGATCCGGGGTGGCGGCGAGTAGTAGTGAAGTTTGATTGCTTGGAGGTCTTGGAGTTGGTAACATGCGGCTGGGAGGACGATCACATAGAAGCTCAACTACTAGGGCAAATTCATGGATGCTGGACAGAAGTTGGGAGGTCTCCATGGAATGGTGTGGACGTAGATCAAACCATGTGGCTGATGCTCTAGCTAAAGAATCGATAAGAATATCTGCAGGGCTTGTTTGGTTTTGTGATCCGCTGGAGTTCGTTCGTTCTATGTTGCTTTTAGATATGGGTGCCTCGTAGTTTTTTTTTTGGTGCATGCCTATCACAAAAAAAAAAAAGGAACTTAGAAGAGATGGAAAGTGGAGAAGAAATAGTGAGACTGTGAGATAGTAGTGAAGAGAGATACCAAATCGTTGAACTCATAATTAAGTCATATAAATTTTCTACTCAACTAGTACTCTTGATCTTTTTTATGAGCGCTAAAAATTTAAATTGTCTTTGTTTTTTTTATAAAAGTCCAATAAAGGTTGTCTGAATATTTAATGAGTTTTTTTTTCCATTTTTGCCCCTCATTAATTATATGTATTAAAAGGTTGTGATACTTATATTTACTCTATTTCTCTCTCTTACTTCTTTTTCATAAATAAGAGCATGCTTTAAAAAAAGTTTATTTCAGACATAATTATTATTTGTAACTAATTTTAGCCGCTTTTTTAAACCGCATAATTTAGTTATCGGACTCTTATAAATAGAATAGAAGAGAGTAAATAAATTTTTTGACCCCGGGGGGGATACATTTATACAATATTAAAGATTTTTATCTTACAACATGTGCCAAACTGGACTAAGCGCACAAAAGAACTTCTTGGTTGGTCAAATAAAATAAATAATGAATCCAAATATGAGGTTTCTGAATATTCAACAGGCCGGCCTGCATGTGAATAGGATCCAATGATATAACATTATACTTACTTTCTTCTTAATTAATAATATAATTAACTTGAACCTTTAAATACTCAATTAATTAATATTTAGGAATCTTCCATGTTGTGTACACCTGGTGTTTTATAATAAAATAGTAAAAAGGGGAGGGGGTTAAATTTGAAGATCGTATAATATTAAATATTGTTCTGCAATGTTCCATGTATTCTATCAAAATGGGAAATAATATAATCATAAAAGCAAAAAAATAAAGCTAAATTCAATGACCACATTATCTAATTTAGATAGAGATCATGTATAACATATGAACTAATGAACGTATATTTATTGTATTATAGAGTAATAATTAATCAACTAGTCATTTTAATTTTACAAGCATTATATGAGAGTGTAGCTTATTTTATATTCTTCGCACATGAGATTGAAACTTTAAACTCTTAACCTCATTCCTAAGAAAGTTTTAAGGAATACATTTTGTGTCAGTTAAGCTACGAGGATCCAATACATTAAATATGGGAAAATCCATTCTATTTAGGAATAATGATATTTTTTTTTGTAAAATTTACTATATATTGATATATTCATTGTATTAATATTATATATCTTGAAATAAAGTTGTCATCATTCATTGCCCAAGGGGCATGACTCATTTTGTGAGGGAATCCACTATACGTTGTGACACAATTCAAGCTGCCGCACAATCAAATCTAAAAAGGAAGTGCATGAGAAAGAAAAAGAATATTCTCCTTTTCTTGTTAAAAAGTAAATAAGGTTCGGATAAATATTAAATAATAGGGATTTTCTTTTTTAATTAAGTAAATTAATGTTTAATTTTTTTTTAATATGTAGATACATACTAGAGTTGGGAGTTCGGGCCGAGCCCGTCAGGTCGGCTCGTTTAGGCTCGAGTCCTTCTGTTAGAGTAAGCGTTTCACGCAAGAGGGGGGGTGAATTGGGTGATATTAAAATTTTGTTGCAAATATAAAAACTTAATGGTGAATATAATGCAGTAAAGAGTAAGGAGAAATATCACCGAAGTGTACACCGAGAGTTATACTGGTTTGGCCACAACCATTTTGACCTACGTCCAGTCCTCAGAGTATCTCTGAGAGTTTCACTATAATTTCTAAGATTCAGTGGGTTCTTGGTAGCTCGGTACAAGCAAGTTCCTTCACCTGGGCACTTGCTCCCCCTTACAAGTTGTAATCCAATCCCAACTCAAGGTTCCACAACCTTAAGTTACCTCAATACCAAATATTGAGTTTGAATGAAATATCTCTCTTACAGATTGAATAAGAATCACTGAAGTACAGAATTACAAGTATGTAAAAACAGAGTATTGAACGTGAACTTGATAATGCGTTCGTGTGTGTTCTTGTTGTTCTCTCTGTTTGGATGTTCCCATATATATAGATGTGTTGGTAATGATCGTTGGAACATTTTATTCTCACCCGTTAGAGTGTGCGCAACCATTATTGACTTTTCCAGTTTGAAAAATATCCATTTGCGGTAGGTGGCGGTAGGTAGCGGTTGAACGTTGCATTTGACTTTCCTTATTTGGTAAGATCTCTTCATTGTTTATTTGCGAATATGCTAAGAATACTAATACAATGAAGGGTTAATCACTTAGGAAATAAATCAATGAATGTTGGAATGATTTCTAAATTTCTGGACTTGGATACTCGAGTAGCTCCTCGAGTATTCATTAAGTTTACTCGAGTAATTACTCGAGTATCTTCGTGAGAGTAATGATAGATAGCAAGTTAATAAATGAACATCACATTACTCGGGTAGTGCATGAAGTAAACAAATTTACAAACTTTGGAAATACCTGTTTACTCGGATACTTACTCGAGTATGGTACAATTTTCTTCATAGGTTACTCGAGTAATCTCTCAAATAAACTTCAGGTTACTCTATGCTTTACTCCAGTAACGTTGGCAGGATTTCAGGGCCGAGAGCACTTCAAGTTTGCTTACCTGGTTACTCGAGTACTGCCTCGAGTAAACATCAATTTTCTGCATAACTTACTCGGTTAGATACTTCAAGTGTTTTGTAAATAATTCTGTAGATTACTCGATTATTGACTCGAGTAATCTCCTTCAAGTCTTTGACATAGAACAATTTAATACTTGCATACTTGAGTAGTGCCTCGAGTGAAGTGTGATAATAGCATTTCAAGTTAATCGAGTATTACCTTCAAGTTTTGCTTACCACAGTGAGTTACTCGAGTAGCTCCTCAAGTAACATTGGCAAGATTGAAAATGCCGAGAGCAACATATTTCTTGAAGTAGGGGACTCGAGTACAGACTCGAGTAACGTTGGCAGGCCGAGAGCAATTGGAAGTGATTTCCCTGATTACTCGAGTACTCACTCGAGTAACATTGGCAAGCCGAGAGCAACTGCAAGTGATTTACCTGGTTACTCATGTGCTTACTCGAATAACGTTGGCAGGCCGAGAGCAACTGGAAGTCTTTTACCTGGTTACTCGAGTACTTACTCGAGTAACCTTGGCAGGTTACTTGAAGGTTGACTCTGGTTACTTCAAGTTTCTGTCTCATTACTCGAGTACTTACTCGAGTAACCCTTTAGAAATTTTGCCAGTGATGAAGTTTCTTAGCTTTTTCTCTTGGCCTTTCTTCATTACTCCAGTGCTTACTTCAAGTGATGATTTGCTCTGTTATTACTTTGTTCAAACTGATTTGTTTATCAAATCTTTTTCATACCATTCTTTGTTATCATCAAAACATGTGAGATCTAACACCTTCAAGGGCCGGGTTTATGATTTAGAGACTAAAAAGGGAAGTGGGCCTAAAAGGGCATTCCTTGTAGGGCCGCAGGACCTGAAGGGCTGTAGGGCCGGCCCTTTTAGGTCCGTTTAATATTTTTTTAAAATAAATTAATAAATATAATATCATTATATCAAATTATCAATATGAGAGACACCTACGTACTTATTAGAGTATTAATAAGAAGCAAACACTTATCAATTGATTTGATTTATTTTATTTTCTATAATGGTTTATTCATTTAAACTTTAAAAGAAAGGAAAATTTGGACATTAGATGATTATTTTAACTAAAAATTTATGAGTTTTAAAAATAATGTATCTCAATTTAAAGCAAGATAATAAATAAATTATAAAACTTAAAAAGAAAATTTTGAATTAAAATGAATTTAAGCCCGTTTAGGCCCAAATCCATGAAGGGCTAACCCTGTAGGGCCGCGGACTTTAAAATTATGGTTCTTTTTAGAAAACGGGCATAAATGGGTCGGCTCGTTTAGGCCCAAGCTCGTGAAGGGCTGGACCGTAATTCCCGACTGTAATACATACATGTATCATCCAATTGGAAGCAACATTCAAAACACTATTTGACACTTAATTTAAGCATATATTTCAACAGGAATCCGTAACTCGTCACATTGTTAGAGACTAATTATTAATTTTTAATATTTGTGTTTTGGAGGAAGAATTCACTTTTTGTTGTCAGTAATAAAATTCACTTAAAAAATAAAATACACTTAGTTGTATAAAAAAACACACTTAGTTCATAAAACAGTAGTAACACAATTATACCCGATATTGAATTGAAAAAGGCCATCACTTTATTAATTTTATGGTCCAACCAGTTAGACCTAGACCGGCAAACAAATTGGTAATATTTTCAATAAAATAACACTAAATAAGTTATAAATGATAGAACTTGTATTGTTTTTATTTAACCGGTGATGTTTTCAATGTAAAGTCCATTTTAAAGAAAATATAATTTTTAATTATTCATTTATTTGAATTATTTTTATAGCTACGATTGTCTATATTATATGATAGTATTACATATACATATACGTATATATATATATGTGTGTGTGTGTGTGTGTATTTAATTTTTAATCGCAATTTCTATATTAGATAAATTTTTTGAACTAAAATTTGAAATAAAATTAATATAAAAGTTTGTATATTAATATAAAAATTCAATAATTTTGGTAAAGTTAAGAATTGTGCAATTTATTCATTAAATAATTGCAGATTTTTGAACTTAACTAGAAGTTTAAATTATAGTTAAAGTATACTTTTAATCCTTTAAATTTTATATGATGCATACTTTTGATCTTTCATTTGAAGTTGACCAGGAGCTTAAATAATTAAGGGAAAATCCCTGTAAAATACGCTGGAAATAGGGTATTCCCTATTTGGTACATTGAAAACCCAAATCCCTGATTAGTCTTCTTGTAGGAATCAGGGATTTTAAAATTCAGTGGAAAAGACTCAACTAGCCCAGGAGAAAAGACTGAGGAGGTGCATGCACGGGAAAGAAAAGAAGGCATATGGGGAGTCATAAATGATTTAAGTTTCAGTTCTAAATAACCTTGAGCATTTCGATCTTGTGGACCGTGTGGTAGGGCAAAAACACTGAAGGCGGAGGGGACGAGGGAATTTCTGATCACGGTTGGTGGCGGAGTTCAGTCGCTGAAGGTGGGGGGAGAGACGGTGGGGGGTTGCCGGCGAGCGAACGGGAGGTTCTTCGGTGGGGGGCGCTGTCGGCCAAGAACAGGAGGTTCTTCGGTGGTTTTTGGCTGCGGTTTTTAGAGTTGAGAGTGGTGGTTCGGTGACGTTCTGCGGTGGTTTTCACAGTTGAGAGCGGTGGGGGGGGGGGGTTCTTCGGTGGCGTTTCTGATCACGATTGGTGGAGGAGTTCGGTCGCTGAAGGTGGGGGGTTGTCGGCGAGCGAAGGGGAAGTTCTTCGGTGGGGGGCGCTGTCGGCCAAGAACAGGAGGTTCTTCGGTGGTTTTTGGCTGCGGTTTTTAGAGTTGAGAGTGGTGGTTCGGTGACGTTCTGCAGTGGTTTTCAGAGTTGAGAGTGGTGGGTTCTGTGAGAGGCTTGCGGCGGCGTTCTACGGAGATCGAGCGTGGTCGAGAGTTGTGGGGTGCGTGGAGACGGTCGATGGCGGTAAGTTGGCATTTTGTTTCAAATTTTCGGTTCATATAATAATTGGAAAATGCAATATGAAGACGTGCTTATTTGCTGTCATGTGTTGCCTTTGACTGTTTGTGATTGTCTCTGGTGGTGCTGGTTTGAATTGGTGAACAATAATGTAATGAACTTGTTTCCTGTCGTGTATTGCCCTTTTCCCGCATTGAAAACATCCTGTATGTAGTGGGTGAAGGGATTGTAATGACCTGGGTTTTCTATCAAATTCTTGATATGTTTCTTTGTCTGATGTGTATATGGAGAGGGAAGTGGGAATGGTAAGTGTTTGACTCTTCGTTTGTTGAACAGTAACTACACCTAGTTAAAAAATAACAACTGTGGCATAAATTTAACAAGTGTTTTTTTAACATTGAGAAAGACATGCCCAGGGGTAGTTGCGAGAGTACGAAGTTGGGGGGCCATTAACAACTAAGGTTTCAACAATAACAACACCATGTAAGAAAATAACAACTGATTATCCTTGTTTAACAACGACTGATGTTGAAAACGAAAACATGGCCAGTGGAACTTGGGAGACAAACAAGTAGGGGGAGGAGCACTAACTTAAGTTTCTACAGTAACATCTACATGTTTAAAAATAACAACCTTTCGTTCATGTTTAACAACTGCTGTCTGCTGATTTGAAAAACCAAGGAATGGTAGGAAAACTTCTAATACTCACAAGTTGGGGGGCCCATTAACAACTTAAGATTTTATAGATACAACACACCGTTAAGAAATAACACCAATCCATTCTTGTTTAACAACTTATGACTGGAAAGACCAAAACATGGCCAGTGAAACTTATGAGAACAACAAGATGGGGGGAAATAACAAGTTCAGGCTCTACAGTAACGACACAACTGTGAAAAATAACAACTTTTCATTCTTGTTTGAGGTTGAAAAAACCAAAACATGGATATTTTTTTACCAATCAGTTATAGAGGTTGAAGTTTGTATAACTCTGTTTTGCAGAAGAAGAGGGTGGTTGAACAAGGGGAGGAGGGGGCTAAAGAGGGGCAGAACAAAAGTGAAGAAGGGCATATGGTTGTTAAAGAAGGGGAAAAGGTGGTGGAAAAAGGGCAGAACTTAGACGAACAAGGGAAGAAGGTGTTGCATAAGGGGGATACATGTAAGGGCTTAAACAATGGGTTGCAGTTGTTTAGAATTGAGTTTTTTAAGAAATTTAAGCCACAGAAATCTGACAAATGTGTTGTGCACAATGATGAGGTCCTAAAAGCATGGAGAGCATTGAGTGACCAAGAGAGGAAGGAATATTGTGAGAAGTCTAAATACATTGAGAAACCTAAGAAAGAAAGACAAGAGAAGAAGAGTGCAAAGAGGAAAGTAGCTTTTATCACTCGTTGCTCAATTTGGCAATTCAAGCAATTAGTTGACTTCATAAATAAAGATGAAAGTTTAAAGGAAAGGGTGAAGAGATTAGGATTCAGCAAGCTGCTAGAGGTTGGAGGTTGCAAGAAACTGCCAAAAGATCTGATTGTGTCAATGCTTCGCTCATATGATCCAGCAACACACCAATTCCGAATCAGGGGAAAGACACGTGAAATTTCTGCATTAGATGTGAAGTAGTTACTTGGGCTTCCCCACTGTGGGGATGTGGTGAGGACTAAGGTGGATGATGACGACCCGGTTTATACAAAGTTACAAAGTGAATATTCAAAACGCCTATACAGTAACATTATAGAGGCTATTGTAAACGGCAGTGACAATGAAAATTTTGAGTTCCTTTTTATGTTGTACACACTTGGAACCTTTCTAGCTCCCACTGCAAGCCCAAAGGTTAGTGAGCGGTTACTGAAGGTGATGAGGTTGACAATGAAAGGATTTCAGAAATTTGATTGGGCGACCTTTATCATTAAGGACTTGTGGAAAGAGATGGGAGACTATGTAAGGGATGTGAGAAACAACAAGAGGGGCAACTCCAATGTCGGTGGATGCATGTACTTTTTGTTGGTATGTACTTAAATTTACTTATGTTATGGTACGCTTTAAGTGGCAAGTATTTAAGTTATTGTTTTGCTATTTGTTTGGTAGATATTTTTTGGTGAGCACTTTGCAATGATGCCAACTGAGAAACATGAGTATGTTGATGCTGTTAACTACTGGATTGAGGATCGATTAAAACCATGGTTAAATTAGAGAGGGACAGCAATATGGGCATAATATTTGGAGCAAGGGCATCTAAATTGAATGTTGGTGTAGAGGGAAACGTTGGAATTGATCATTTGGACCAGGTATTTGTTAATTTGTAAATGTTTGTATGCATTAATACAAATGTGTGTGTAACAAGTTTTGATTTAATTTTTTGCTTCAGGACCTGAAGGATATGTATAGACGGTTGACGAGTGTAATTGCAGAGGAGTTGATAAAGGTTCAAGTGATGAGAGGGGAACATAAAAAGGTTGGAAGAGAAGGAGTAGACCAACAAGAGGATGTTGTCAATGTTGAAGCAGAAGAGAATGATGGAAAAAATGAGCGGCACTCACATGAAAGTGACTCAGATAGTCAAAGACAAGGAGCAGACATTGTGGAGGAGGAAGAGGTTACCAAGGACAATGTGTTACGAAGATCAACTAGGGTTAGAAGAGAAAAGAAAATCGAGTCCCCCTTTGTCATGCCAAAGGCCATATCGCGAAAGAAGATGGTGGTTGATGACAAGGAAAGATTTTTCACACTAATTTCTCAATATCCTCGACCCATTGATGGCTGAAAGTGAGTACTTTATGTATGTTTCATGATTACAGGAAATATTTTTCTTGCAACGTTGTATTGACTATTTATATAAAAAACTATTACAGGGAATTGGTTACATTGCAAGATGAATACGTCACTCGAGATGAGTTGTATTCTTTAGGTGAAATCCATAAGGTTAACAATCGGGTCAGTATTACCATGGCTTCAGGACTTTGTATTTTAAGTTTATGGGGATCACTTCATTACGTACTTGCTATTTCAGGTGGTGTCTGTTGTTTGCAAGGCATTGATGGCAGATCTGAAACTACATGGACCAGTGAAGAGGCATATTTTTGATGCTGACTTTATGGTAAGCAGGAAAAAAATTATGGGTATTCATATGTTAGCTTATTGGGTACTAATATAAATTTTGTTGCAGATGCAAATCATTGGCAAAGGAAAGAATTGGAGACCTTCAGATTACAAGGGCCAATTATTGCCTGATCGATTAGGGTACAATCTTGCAGATTGTGACTTGCTGTTAGGGCCTGTACTTGTCCGGGATCACTGGTTTTGTGTAGCCTTGGATCCAAAAACACGGAATTTCTATATTCTGGACTCAATGAAACCCATTGTTGACACCACCAAGAAAAGGAAGAAAAATAGTGCCTTAGAAGATCCTCAATCATTGGCAGCAGAGACATGTGTAATGAACTTTATGCTTTAACATCGTGGATTTAAATTTCATTAGCAATTAAATTTTCCCAACTGAACCCAAATATTTGTGTTTTTTTTTGTAGAGGGACATATTTATTGATATAGTGGATTTCGTCAGTAACAATCGACATGGGAAGAAGCAACAGATAGACATCATTCGTGCTCAAGTACCTCAGCAAAATAATCTGTAAGAATTGACTGTTGTATTTTGTCTATATCACTGTTGTATCCATTTCCTTATTTTTTTTTTGCGTATATGACTGCTGTCTGGATTTTGTAGCCTTGATTGCGGTGTTCACGTCTTGATTTGGTTGTTCCAGTGGAGTCCATCTGTGGTACTTGATTACACAGAGGTATCCACAATAGTTCATATGTATGTTGACTTTTGTATGGTTGCGAAAGTACAATAAACTGAACTATTGCTGTTTCGGTCGTGTACAGGCTCAAGTCAAACAATATAGGAGGGACATTATCTGGTGGCTGGTGAATCACCATCAAAATTCATCAAGACTCGATGCTCTGGAGCTTCTATCCCGGCAGCCAATCAAACGTCAACGTTTGACCCAATAGTTATTTGCTTTATTTTAGACATCTACAGGGAAACTTTATGCACTTGATGTTTTTTGACCTGGGATGTGTTCATTTGTAAGTTCCAATATTATCGTACTGCCCAGGGTACATGATTATAATGTAGAAGGTGTACATGCCATGAGACATGTGTAACAACTCACTGTTAGCAAGTTCATATTTAACAACTTCAAGTTCTTGTTTTACAACTTTTTGATCTTGTTTGCCAACTTACGCAGGTTAACAAGGAGCATTTCTATATTATCAACTATATGTAATTTTTTAACAACTAGGTTATCTTGTTTGACAGCTTAGGAGATTGAAACACTATACATGTCGCCTGTAACGTGCTTCTCTTTTTGAACAACTTTCGCTTGTTGTAAACCAACTCAAAAAGTTAAAAAAAGGGCATGTAGAGGGTAGCTTCGAATAGAAAAAGTGGGCTACCATTAGCAAATGTGTGCACATTTTTGACAACTTTCTTATCTTCTTTGACAACTTTCGTATCTACTTTAACAACTACAGGCACTTTTTTCACACCTTTTTTATCCGCATTGACCTATGAAAAAAAGTGGAAATAATAACTTCAATTCACTATTAACTACTAATAACGTCAGAAAAGTACTTGTCGTTGGAGTTCAACAAGTGGGGTATCTTTAACGGCGGAAGGTTCATATTTAACAACTACACACTCATTCTTCACAACTTTGTTATCTTCTTTGACATCTACAAAATTTAGTTGAAATAACAACTTCAACTTCAGTATTAACAACTACGCTTCTATTATTAACAACTGTCGTATCTTTTTAAAGAACTTCAAGTTCTTTACAACAGTACAGGTCCAGGGTAGCACAGATATGGACAAGGGAAATTCGGCCAAATTCTGTGTCACACAACACAGTGATAACATTAACATAATAGGATTATATGTGGTATAATTACATTAACCTTATATCATAATGTGCTGCATAATTACATAACTATATAAGATATACTCTTAAAGTTGTGACAGTGGATGTTTGATACTAATAACAAGGGAACATTAACATTGCACTTCACCCTAATGTTTCCTTGTCACAACCAAAAAATGAAGACATATGCAGCAACCCCTTTCCCTAAAAAAGAACTATACATATTACTTCAATAGACTTGCTAACTATGAGCAGGATAGGTTCAGCAAATTTCTATAAGTATCAACTTGTTTACTTCAAAATATTGTAGCTCCTTATATCTGCAGAATGCTTACTTCAAAAGCTAATTTTTACCAACTTCAGTTTGGATTTGGATTTATGCATTTCCGTATAGTATGCCCCGCTTCATGGCATCTTGTACAATGGTAAATCTTCTTATTCTGGAATTGTGATTCACGCCTACTAGTTCTTGGCCTTCCAGCAGGTCTAGTTGTCCTAGGTGGCAGCAACAATGTCTGAGCAAATAGATGACCCAGCATATAGTTGTTTGGGTCTGGCTTGTCGATTGTCACAACTGGAGTCATGGAACGCTTATAAATCATTTGTTGGGCTGTTATTTTGTAGCATCCTTCCACATAGTCATAGACATTGCCATGGACATGCTTGATGGCTGCACAAGCATGAGCACAAGGGATCCCCGACATTTGCCATACTTTACAGGTGCAACTACACAAACGAAGATCAACATTTAAGGATCCATATTTGGTATGGACACAAATCCTACCGCCTCCATAATTAACTGGTGACATATGTTCAGCATGACAAACATTTTCCTTCACTATGGCCTCTATGTTGGGCCCAACACCATTTTTCCATTTCAGCATTGCCATACTCGATGCATACATCTTCTTGGCAACCTTCTCACGATGTTCATGGATAAGTAGTGCGACATTGTGCTTTCTTTCCTTCACCAGCCACACATTAAATGATTCGGCTATGTTGGTTGTAATCTTATCCCACCTTCGGAACGGAAACTTACTCAACGCCCACTTATCGATATCTCCATGGTGAATCAACCAATCAGCCATCTCTTTATAGGATTTGCGCATGTAATCCATTGCCTTCTCGAAATCTGCATCCAACCTTGCATATGCAACATTATCAAGCAACCGTAGTGCATCTTCCTTTGAGCAGCCACTTGGCTTCCTCTTGCCTCTATTTAACTTAAGCAATTCTGAACTGAAATTCTCCTTCACATGCCTATAACAATAAGCATGTCGTTCACTACCAAAAATTATTTGCACTGACCCTTTAATTGCATTGTTACAGTCTGACACTATTGTGAGTTCGATTGACCCAACTATTTGTTTAATCTTCTGTAAGAACCATGACCAATCCTCTAATGTCTCCCCCTTTACAATTGCTATTGCAAACGGCAAAATTTCATTGTCCGCATCATAACTAGAAGCTGAAAGCATCGTTCCCTTGTATGGTTCAGACAAGTGGGTTCCATCAATGTATAGCACATGTCTTGCACCAGTCATGAATCCCTCAATACAACACCCATATGCAATAAATACTCTCTCAAACATGTTATTCCCACTTGCTTCCCACTCAGCAACAGTTTTGTCATCTGTTTCCTTCAATCGCTTACAAATCCAAGGTATTAACATATAAGATTGTTCTGGTCTACCTTGTATGTCTTCCATCGCTTTTTCCTTCGCCTTGTATGCTTGCTTGTATGTAAGGGTGACACCATATTCTGTCTGCAACATCTTCCTTATTTCATTGGGACGTTTGTAAATGTGATTTCTCACCTCATCAACTATAATGGAAGATGTCAAATTAGATCTTCCACCATGGGTCACCTTAAGATTGTCTTGTGCACTATGATAATGTTCATCTTTGAATGTCGTCACACGTAGTATTGGAGTTGTCTTTCCGATAGCATTTGCTGCAACCCTCCAAGGACAACCTAAACTCCTACACTTTACTGAAATGCTATGCTTGCTATTTCTCACATATTCAAACTCAAACTTGTGTGCTATGCTGTACTTGTACAGAGCCTGCTTAAAAGCATCCGCGTGTGCAAATGTCTGCATCACTCCTGAAATTATCCCCCTCCATTTTGTGCAGTTCAACTCTGGGCTAGGTGTAGGTGCACTCTCTACTCCACAAAGTAGCTTATTAGATCCTCTAGCAATTTCAGCCGTCGTACACGAAGCAATACTTTCATAGTACCACGCTTCATCTTGGTTTTCCACACTGGTATGACAATCAACAGATCTTCCTTGTGAGAGTCCCAAGGAATTTACATACCTGCAGTCAATTATAATAACAACTTTTGTTACTTAATAACCAACAACAGTTTCACAAATAACAACTATCATCCCTACAAAATTTGCACTTACGTTTGCGGGTCATCTGATATGTGGCATACATCATCATTTCCTTTTGCTTCTATATACACATGGCCGCTCCTTTCATTATATTCAAACAGGTTTTCAACTTCACCATCATCATTTAAATCTATTAGTATCCTTTCATCAAATCTCACTGTATACTTCATCTCACACATGTTGCAATCAATACCAAGCCATGATGATATCATCAACCTCAAATCTCTAAGTGTTATCACCTCTTTCAGGCACTTCAACTTCACATAACCACCATTATATGTAATTTTACCTTCATCATTCCACACAAATTTTCCTCCAACATGGAAATAACAAAATAGTTCCTTCACAGATTTTGAGCCTTTGTTGCATGTCATTGTACATGCCTACAAGCAGAAAAAACAAAAACAGATAATTAATTAAACAAAGCCGGTTATCATTATATAGTTAAGTAATTTTGTCTCTATTCTTTATGAAACACAGTAACTGCTCATTTAATCATCAAACAGGGGCAATTAACAACAAACGCCTATGTTTTAGCACCGTCACATTCACTATTAACAACATCGGCCACATATCATCACCCTATATCTATTAACAGCAACACGTTATATTTTACAGTATGTTTTAACAACTCTGTATTCTCATTTAATATCACAATTTATTTCAACTTATCCATCTCCATTATTAACAACACACCCTATCATCACCCTCCATGAACTATTAACAACAACACTATTCATTTTAACATCTCCACATTCAGTATTAACAACACCCCTCACAGCATTACCCTCCATGTACCATTAACAATAACACGGTATCTTTTCACATCTCCTTCTTCACTGAAAACAACACCATCCCCCAACCAAAATGCCTCAAGTTTATCACCACTCGCAGTAACCATTACGGTTCACAACAAAAAACCCACAATCTTCACCATTCCTACAGCCAAACTCAATGAAATCCACCGCACAACCATCAAGAATCTCCCATTACCTTCAAGCTGCAACCTTTCTCCATCTTCAACAAACGACCCCCTTACCCATAAAAGCAAGCATCCAAAACCAGAATCCATCGCAACTATTCACAATCTCAGAAGATGAAGATGGAAGATTCACAATACAACATCATTTCTACATTAGAAGAATTACTTACCGTTGGCTACCTCTGCTTTGTCTTCAGCTTTCAACCGTTCCGAAACTTACGTCTTTCTCGCGCCACTGTCCTTCCTTTCCTCTCATGCGTTTTTTCCCTTCCTTTCTTTCCTACTCTAATGCATTTCGGTCAGCATTTTGTGCAGGGCTAATTGAGTCTTTTCCAATGAATTTTAAAATCCCTGATTCCTACAAGGAGACTAATCAGGGATTTGGATTTTCAATGTACCAAATAGGGAATACCCTATTTCCAGCGTATTTTACAGGGATTTTCCCAATAATTAATCAGCATACCTTAAAATGTATTATTAATAAATAAAATAACTATAATTATAATAATTAGATGAGTTTAAATATACAATAAAAGAATATATGTCTGATCTCCTTGTCAAATCCTTAGCATGCAAAGGTACTTGGTAGTGGCAAATATATTATCCTTAATTATCGTCTTCTTTATTCTTAGTCAGTTCTCTTTCACGTGATTTTTCTTCTTTTTCTAGTTTCTAGTTACATTAGTAGGGAAAAAATAAATGTAAGGACATGAGATTTTTATTGCTATATAATTTATGCATGTTTATATACACTTATTAAAAATAAGACATGTTTTGATCTTGGAGAGTATGATCTAGTTACTTGCCAAAGTATATTTCCTTAGAAAAAGTGGAAAAAGAGAACGTCATATTAGTTTAAACAAATAGTGTGTAATGATCTCAAAATTTAAAATTCACGTATACTCTCTATGATCTTTAATATAAAACATATTAATATAATTTAATTAGATCAATAAAATTAGTTAAATTAATTAATATAATATATATTTGTTATTTATATAATAAAGGGGACGTTGGTAGGCTGTCTGTGTAACACATTTTAGGTCTACCAGCGTGCTATATAGCAATATCCTGTACTTAATAAATGAAACTATTTAATATACTTTTTTTTTGGAACAATTCTTGCTATATTCATTACTGGGAAGCAACTTACAGATGAACATTATAGAACAAAATAGAAACAATGACAACAGACCAATAGCTATAACAAGAAAGCGAAACAAACAAACAAACAAACAAAGCTAGGAAACCAAGGAAAAGATATGCATTAGCTAATAAAAGGCACATAACATCATAAACAAACACAGAGATCAATTTGGATTCAAGGTCTTAGGACATGAGGTTTCTTGGTTTTGATGAACCCTATTCTCCTTAGCATCTTCTGCCAGCACCAAAGGCAAAGGGGGTAAGGGTGATTCCACCCACCTAATGGGGCACAACCCTTACAAGCAAGTGCAGCTAGGTTGTTAGCTGCTTGGTCCCCCCTATGACACTACTACAAAAATAGGATATAATCACCTCAAAGGACGTCCCAAATTTAAATTGAGTGGTTAAAAAGGCAGGTGGTGGCAATTTCATAATTATATGTATGTAGGGAAACATTTAGATGTCCCAAATTTGAATTTGGGACGCCTAAAGTTCTTCCCGTGTCCAATATAAATTTTGGCAATTATTTTTAGTGCCAAGAGCTGGGTTTAGACATCCCAAATGCCATTTGGGACACCTAAAGGTGTCCTAGTGTCTGACTTGCGTCTTCTCCATTCTCCACCCATCATCCCTCCTTTTTGACTAAACCACTCCTCCCTCTTTCATTCTTGTCACCGTCGACCCCCTCCCTTTCAACTTCACTCTTCCTTCTTCTTTCATTGGCCGTCGACCCACCTCCTCCACACCTTCTTGGTGTTTTCCTCCACCTCCTTTTCATTGAAGACGACGCACGCACCACCCCCTCCTCCACAATGTCTTGGTTTTTGCTCTCCTCCACCTCCTTCCTTCCATTGTCATCCACACCTCCCCCACACACTGTGGTCTTCTTTGCTTTCTCTACCCTCCGGCGTATCTCCTCCACTGTGCACATTATCGGTGTACCTCCTCCACTGTGCCTTCATCAGGTTAGTTTATTTGCTTTCTTTCTTTTTAACAGAATAGTTTAATTTCTTTTTGAAATATGAATTTAGTTGAAGAAATTAAATTAAAACTTGTAATGTGAAATATAAATTGTAGCACACCACATGTTTGCCTTGTATTGGTCTTAATTACTTGGTCACTTTTTTAAAACCATATTGGTCAGTTGTATGATATTTGACTATATTGCCTCAATCTTGACAAAGGTTGAATATAATTGGAAAAAATTGTGGCTATATTACCTCTATATTGAAATGTTGAGTAATGAAATGTGCAAGATTTGTAATAAAAATATAAAAGACATATAATTACTGAAAAATAACTCATGCATTTGAGAATTTTAATTCTTACATCATTAACATATTCATTAGTTAGCTTCCCATAGAAATGAATTTGTTAATTGTGCTTATATATATTGGCTAAATATGACGTTTAATTTTTTTAGTGAAAATAATTGAAAACCTAGCCAATAGGAAATATCACGTTAATATATTGTTTGTTTGATATGTTTGGAGCTTGGAAATGTTTGTTTTATATGTTTGGAGGTTGGGAATTGAGAGGGAAAATATGTATATTTATTATTATAAATTAATGGAGTTTTTGAATGATTTTGATGAAATTAACAACAATTAAACAGAGTAATTTTTGCTTCCTTAATATGATTGATTTTATTTTATTTTAGATTAGATTAGTAAGATTATTAATATAGTTTCCTTAATATAATATAGTAAGTAGTATGATTATTATTTTGTAGTGGAGAGATAGGGTTGCTTGAAATTTTGGGATGTCTTACTTTTAACGGGAAATGCTGTCGAAGTTTTTGTTGAAAAAAGTGAAAAAAGGAAATCCCATCATATATCACTGACAATTGTACTAAATGTGTGAGTGTTATTGGGAATGGCTTAAGTGGTAACAAAATGAATTACAGTTGGATTAATGCTTTGAGAACTAGTGAAGAATATGAGAAAGGGGTGGAAGAATTTATTGAATTTGCTAGAAAGAATGCTCCAGCAAAAATGGGAAGTATTTTTGTCATTGTGTCAATTGTTTGAATGAGAGTCAAAGGGATGTTGATGTCATAAATGATCACCTCCTTTGTGATGGAATAAATCTGCGATACACAAGGTGGATAAGGCATGGTGAGGAAGTAACGGATTGTCCGTCGTACAAGAAGGAAGATGTGGATGTGATAGATGAAGATAGAATGGAGAAAATGATTCACGATGTTGAGGTAGAATCCTTTACGCAGTCGCAGGAGTATGACAGCCTGTAGAATGATGCAGAGACACCACTGTACCCTGGGAGTAAGTACACGTGGCTGACGGGAACATTGCATTTAGTTAACTTAAAGGCAACTTGTGGGTGGACCGATCGTAGTTTCACATTGCTGCTTGAACTATTGTGTGATATGTTTCCAGAGGATAATGTACTTCCAAATCGTATGCATGAGGCCAAGAAAATCCTATCTACGATGGGTATGGAGTATAAAAAGATACATACTTTCCCTAATGACTGTGTACTATACAGAAATGAATATGGAGGTCTTAGTAAGTGCCCTAAGTGTAAAACTGCACGATACAAAGTGAAAAAAGATGGTAGTTGTGGCGATGTGACAACTAAAAGGCTACCTTTAAAGGTTATGTGGTATCTTCCAATAATACCATGTTTTAAACATTTATTTGTGATTGCAACAAAAGCGAAGAAGTAGAGATGGCACTCTGATGAGAGAATATCTGATAGAAAATATCTTCGGCACCCAGTTGACTCTCCACAATGGCAAAAAATGGATGAAATGTTCCCTCAATTTGGCAGCAAGGCGAGAAACCTTCGGCTTGGGCTTTGCACAGATGGCATCAATCCGTGTGGAACTCTTATTAGCACATATAGTGCGTGGCCGGTTCTCCTTGTAATATGCAACTTGTCTCCCTAGCTATGTATGAAATGCAAGTATATGATGCTATCTATGATGATTTCTAGACCAAAACAGCCAGGGGAACGATATTGATGTCTATTTGGCTCCTTTGATTGAGGACTTGAAGAAGTTGTGGGAGGAAGGTATAGATGTGTTTGATGCTTATAAGAAGGAGTCCTTCAAGCTACGTGCAATGATTTTCACAATGATAAACGACTTCTCTGTGTGCGGAAACTTGTCAGGGTACAGCATAAAGGGTCATAAAGCATGCCCAACATGTGAAGTAGACAAACACTTCTATCAACCAAAGCATGGAAGAAAAACTGTCTACCTTGGCCATAGGAGGTTTCTTCATCGGTTCCACCCATATCGTAGGCTAAGAAAGTGTTTTAACGGCTTATCGGAGCATGGAATGGCTCTAAAGTCATTAACCGGAGAGGAAGTTTACAGTCGAGTGGAACGTATCAATGTCACTTTTGGTAAGAATCAGAGGATTGCAGGTAAGAAGAACATATGGAAGAAGAGATCCATTTTCTTTGATATTCCATATTGGTGTTCGCTTGACGTAGACATAGTATTGATGTGATGCATGTGGAGAAGAACGTTTGTGATAGCCTTATCAGTATGCTTTGGCACATACTAGGGAAGACTAAGGATGAGATTAGTGCGAGATTAGACCTTGTTGATATGGGAATAAGAGAACGGTTACATCCACAACTAAGAGATGATGGTATGAAGCATACATGGAGCTAGCAGCGCATACACTATCAAAAGCAGAGAAAAGAAGTTTGTGTGGGTGTTTGCATGAAATTAAGGTGCCGCAAGGGTATTCCTTGAATGTGAGAAGATGTGTTTCAATGGATGATTTGAAGTTAGTGGGAATGAAGTCCCATGATTATCATGTGTTGATGCAACAACTATTATCGGTAGCTATTAGAGGCATAATGAAAGATGAAATACAAACCACTGTAACAACATTGTGTGTTTTCTTCAATGCTATCTGTAACAAAGTCATTGACACTGAAAATTTGGATGAACTGGAAAATGAGGGTTACATTATTTTGTTACAATTAGAGATGCATTTTCCTCCTTCATTTTTTGATATAATGGTGCATTTGGTAGTTCATTTGGTAAGGGAGGTAAGGCTTTGTGGTCCAGTTTACTTGAGGTGGATGTACCCTTTTGAGCGATACATGAAGATCTTAAAAGGGTATTCTAAAATCCTTATCGACCAGAAGCCTCAATAGTAGAAAGATATGTAGTTGAGGAGGCTATGGGGTTTTGTAAAGATTATATGTCAGAGAAGAAGGAACAATCTCGGTATGAAGAGGGGAGAAGCAAGGGAACATGAGGACTGAAAGTGAAGAATGTTCCTCGTGAAGAGGTGTTGCAAGCCCACTTTTATATCCTGAATAATATGGAAGAAGTTCAGCCTTACATAGATGAACACAGAAAGACTTTGAAGAACAAGAATCCAAGGAAGAATGACATGCAGATTGCTATTGATCAAAACAAGATATTCATGCAGTGGTTCGAGGAAAAGGTTTTGCACGAGACCGATGTGTCTGAGACAATCGAGTGGCTAGCTTGGGGGCCTTCGTTTCAGGTCATTACTTGGACCGGTTATGATATAAATGGCTATTCTTTCTATACGAAAGAGCAAGATGATAGAAGTATCATGCAAAATAGTAGGGTCATGGTAGCAGTTGAAGCTATGCACTTTTCTAGTTCAAGAGACAAAAACCCCATATTAGCGTCTATGGCCTATTATGGAGTTATAGAAGAAATATGGGAGATGACATACAACAAGTTCAAAGTTGCTTTATTCTAATGTAAGTGGGTTAGCAATAATGCTGTGGTAATAGATAAACAATTTGGGTTTGTCTCAGTCAATCTTCGAAGAGTTGGTTATAGAGATGAGCCCTTAATTTTAGCAAGACAGGTGAAACAAGTGTTTTATATCACCGATCCTGCAAGCAAAAACATGTCCCTTGTCCTTAAAAGTAAAAAACAAAAGTATAGTGATCCGACCTTCAACCTTGATGACACACCACCTTTCACAACAACTCCACTTCGAACAAATAAAGTAGAATTGGTAGATGATGATGAATATGCTGTAAGAAAAGACTATGGTGAAGGACTATGAGAAACAATATAGAGTAAGACCTTAATTTATAAACGAGAACTGTGTTTTTTCTGTTTTACTCTCGCTTAGTTTATTTTATTTTTATTGCAATTTATTTACATTTCTGACGATGCTTTTTGTGTTAACAGGAATATGGACAACTCTAGTGATGATGAAATGGTTAGAGATGATGAAAGCCCTAGCGATGACGATAGGCCTAGAGATGAACCCGTTGCAAGAAGGAGGGTTAGAGGCTGTACAAAGATGGGAGCATTGATTGCACGTCATGAACATCAACAAGAGAGGTTGCATATAGACTTTGATGACAATTTAAATCCAGTTGGTCCTAAGGAAGACTACTTCATTAGCTATGTAGGGTTTTTGGGTCGAAGCAAAGTGCGCATTACCTACGATAATTGGAGATTGGTTCCCCCAAAAACGAAAGACATGATTTGGCAGCAATTTCTGGTATATAAGTTTTGATACATCTATGGTAATTGTAGCTTTATTCCTATTGTTTTAAATATAATAATCTTATGTTTTACCTTGTAGCAAATATGTGATGTTCCAGACACTAGGGAGATGTACATGCACTAGATGGATGAGGTTCGTATACGATGGAAAGGTTTCAAGAACAAGCTAACAGCAAGGTACATTCGAGGGGCCCTGAGGGGTCAGGATCCATGTACACATTATTCGTATTTGTCTCAAGAGGACTGGAGGTTGTTTGTGGTATCACGAGCATATCCTGAGTTTTTGGTAAGATTTTTGTCATCATGATATAGAGCTTTTAATTTTCATATACTTGATATCGTTGATTTATTTTTTGTTTTTTTCATTCATAGAAATTAAGTGCAGCAAATACATAGAGGAAATCAAAAAATAACTATCAACATTACATGTCTCGTGGTGGATATCGGAAGCTTGAGCGGTAAATGATGCAAAAAGAGTTAGAGAAAATGAAGGAAGCAACATAAAAATGGAAAGCAGGGAGGATTAAGGCTGGAAAGTACATAAATCCGGTTGTTGCTGAGGTTGCTGCGAGGATTGTAAGTAGTTATACCATAAGTACCTAATTTTTTACATATCGAGAGTGGTTTCGATACATTTATGATAAACTGTCTGCTACAGGATAAATTGGAAGATCAGAGTAGCCAAGGTTCATTCAATCCAAGTAGACGGATGGACATCTTGTCAACGGCTATTGGGCAGGCAGATGACCTTGGTCGTGTTCGAGGAGAGACATGGGGAGTTAGTACTGTGAGGTATTTTGGATGAGACTCACGTTATTCGTCATAAGCTGGACCTAGTAAGGACCTTGTGGCCAAGATTCGAGAGGACCTCGAACGAGAGCTCGAGGCCAACCTTCGCAACAAGCTCTGACAAGAGCTGTTGCCAGAGCTTCAACTTGAAATGACAAAGATGTTCGAAGCGTAAAGGGCAAGGGACGAGCATAGAACTCAGGAATCCCCGGCCTTTAATAGCACCAAAGGAAGTTACAACCCTCTGGAGGAACCACTTGGCGACCCTTCTCCCACTCTAGTGTCAGGAGACCCTTCCACCCTCTATTTGGATGATCCACTGTTGCGTGTTATTGCCACTGCTCTCATTCACACATGTGCTACCACCCACCATCATCAACAAATTCTGTAGGATTTTCGTAGGGTAAATGTGATGAGTGTTAGAAAGGGGGAAGAAGGTACAACCATCCTTGTTCCTGAACTAGAGGTTAGCATGTTAGGTTAAGCGATAGGATCTTTCATCCTTTGGCCTCACAATCTTATTGGTTCAGACGCAACACCTCCAATGGTAGGAATTACCTTACTATTACTAAGAATCTATTGGTATCTTAATAACAATTTGTTTTTTGATGTTCTAAAAGGATGACGAAGATATAAGGAAATGACCCTACTTAGCACGGCTGCAACAGATCTATAAGGGCATTAAACAAGTTGACTTGAAGATGCCTCAAGGGATTGTGGGCCTTACATTGGAGTATCCCTACACGATTAACAATACAGATCTCAAGCAGTTTATCAAGTTGGAGGAGATAGATATAGGCTGGGTGAAATTTGCAATCCGGTAAGTTTTTTTTTTTTTCAATTTCCCATAGAATTCATTTAGTGGTTTTTTGATTTCATACATTCAATAATTCATTCCTTATTTTAATTCTATTATAGCATCTTCCACGGTCTCTGCACAAACATTGAAAGACGTGATTGGTATGGATTCTTATGCCCTGTGAATACGACAAGGGATACCAATACTGTGGCGCATAAGATTCACTATGTCGGCTACGTAATGGGAGAGACCAAACTTCGTTGTTATCTAGCACCCATTGTTCAACGGTTCGTATTTTCATTTTGTCAATTTAAGAAGTTTAATAAATAATTGCCTTGTCATCTAACTTCATTTTAATCTGTACATGTTGTTATAGTTATCACTGGAGTTTGTGTGTTATATGTCCTCATCGCAACGTAGTCTATTAGTTTGATCCCTTGAGTAAAAAGCCAGACGAACATGTGCTCAGTTGACTCACATTTTTTATGACACACAGGGCATAAGTCTGATGTTCCCCTTTTTCGCTTGACAAATACAAGGTTGGTAGCAATGGCATTAAAGAGGAAAAGCCAGATAAAGTTAACAACCCTCGGGATAACTTTTACCCTCCAAGTCTTTTTCCAAATAACTTCACCAACCTGATATGAAGATCCGGCTTTTGCAGTGGTTTGATGCTGACTAGTGTTAGTTAGGTGGTAACCTAACTTGATTGAGTACACACCATTCCTAACAAGAGACCACATCATTTTATCTTCAGCTACAACATTTAGTATTGGTATCGCACTAATAGCCTCTAAGGTAGCTTCATCAACTATATTTCTGATTGATTTTAAATCCCAACATCGATGGTCTGTAGAGATGAGTGAAGCTATAGGTTGATATGGCTTCTTTAAGGCTTCTTCCTCGGTGCTAGGCTTCTTAGAAGATAGGGTAGGAATCCAATTATCTTTCCAAATACGTGTAGACAGTTCGTTACCTATTTGCCAGCATAGATCATCTTTAATGAATTCCCTTCGTTCTAATATACTGGACCAGCACCATGATACTCTATGGCCTTTTGCTGTGTCAAGAAAGGAGTTGTTTGGGAAGTAGAGACATTTGAGAACCTTTGCCTATAGATCATCTTGATTATGAAGGAGTTGGCACGGTATTTTTGCTAGAAGGGCATCATTGAATTTAACAAAATCATAGAAATCCATGCCTCCTTCAGTCTTTGGCCTAGTAAGTTTATTCCAGGCAATACAATGTGTTTTATTTCCTCTATTCTATCCTTCCCACAAAAAGCTTGCCGCCAAACTGTTAAGCTCTCTACATGTCTTGATAGGAAATTTAAAGCATGTTATTGGGAAGATTGGAATGATACTAACTACCACTTTAATCATTACTTCTCTTCCAGCAAAAGAGAGATGCCTACTGCTCCAACCTAGCACCTTCTTACTTACTCTCTCATGAATATATGCAAGAGCTTGGTGTTTAGTCTTGCCCTAAACACTAGGGATGCCTAGGTGTTTGACTTGATCTGAGCTTTCGCCAATACCGACAATGTTGTAAACCTCCCTTCTTAATGGTTGTAAGGTATTCCCTAAGAAGATAAAGCTGGATTTCTCCAAGTTGGCCAGTTGACCTGACGTTGTATAGTATTTCCTAAGGATCTCGACTAAGAATCTACAATTTTGGGGCTCTGCATCCATAAAAAAGAAGGGATCATTTGCAAAGAAACTGTGGGTCAAAACATGACAAGAATTACTAAGTTTAACTCCCTTGAGATGGCCTTATGTTTGTTTTTTATTGATCATACAAGAGAGAGCTTCTAGGGATAAAATAAATAGGTATGGGGATAAAGGATGACAGAGCCCTCTATCGGAACAAATAGAGGCTACTTTCTCTCCTGCTATATAAAGATTTAAATAGACCAATTCCACATAATTCATGATTAATTTAACCCATCTCAAGGAGAATCCAAACTTGAGTAATACTTGTTTTAGAAAATCCAATTTAACTCTATCGTATGCCTTACTCATGTGCATTTTTAGGGCCAATTCAAATCTGTTTCCAGTTTTCCTTCGCCTTAAATAATGATACACTTCATGGGCAATGATAATGTTGTCTTGAATCAATCTACATGGGACAAAGGCACCTTGATTAGGGGAGATGCCCTTACCAAGACAACATTTCATCCTATTGGCTAACATTTTGGAAATAATTTTATATTAAAAATTGTAAAGGCCAATAGGTCTACAATGAGACATGTTTTCAGGTTTATCTACCTTTGGGATGAGTGTTAAATTGCCATTTATTTTTTCAAGCGAACTCCTATTGTCAAAGAAATATCTTACCATGTTGATGATTGACTTTCCCACTTATACACTACTACAAAAAAGTAAAGTTGTAGCGCTTATAATTGTATTAGCTGTTGCGCTTGGAAGCGCCACAACATTTATTTTTTTTTTAAAAATACCCTCCTGTGGCACTTGTTGGAGGAAGTGCCACAGGAGGGGGTCTCCTGTGGCGCTTGCCGACGTAAGCGCCACAGTAGGCCCTACCTCCTGTGGCGCTTGCATCGGCAAGCACCACAGGAGACCCCCTCCTGTGGCACTTCCTCCAACAAGCGCCACAGGAGGGTATTTTTTTTAAAAAAATTTAAATGCTGTGCCACTTAAATGATCAATCACACTAATATTGAGCTTTCTAGGGTTATTACTAAATATAAATAATATTTTTATTATTATCCTTCTTTTTTATAAAATTTAAATTATATTCCTTGAAGAGTTTGTAGCTAAGAATGCCAAATCTTGAACGTTCACCAGCATTTGAGACAACCAAGAAATCACAATCAATATTATATAATTAAAAAAAACATCATACCTAGCTTATTGCATTCAAAAGAGTCAAGCTTATGCATAATATTGATTATTATTGTCCGCTACTAATGCAAACGTGTGTTATCGTTTTAAAAATAAATTTATTGCTAAAAAATTACATACAATAGGATATATATATAAAACACGCACACACGTCTGCATAATATTTACTATTAATTTGAAATAAAAAATTATAGAAATTATATGCCAATTAAAAAAAACAAGAAGAAGCACGTTGAACTTACAGCTTAATTGATAAGTGGAGTGGAGTGGGGGACCACGTTGCCCGTTGGTGACAGTTGGAACAAAACAAAGAAGTAGATTTGATGATGAAGACATATGTGCGAGTGGGTGTGTTTTTAAGTGGGAAGATGACAGGAAACGGAGGGAGGGGGGCGATGTCCACGGCAAGAAGATGAGAAAGGGAAACTGAGAGAGGATGGAATAATTAAAGTGGGAGTCAAAATAAAAGAAAAGGAGGGGCCACATGCGGGAAAGAGAAAAAAAAGATAAGGGTGGGGATGGGGATAATTGTGATTGGTGGGGAGTGGATTACGCTATCCACTTAAGAGGTTAATTTTTTTTTAAATATAACAACCAGCTGTGGCGCCTGGTTGGTCAGGCACCACAACTGGTGTTAAATTATATATATATATATAACCAGCTGGTCACGACGTGACCAGCTGGTGAATTTGTTTTTAAATATATAACTAGCTGTAGCGCCTGGTAAAACCAAGTGCCACGGCTAGTTAAATTTCTTTTTTTATAATATAACTAGCTGTGGCGCCTAGGAAACCAGGCGCCATAGCTAGTGTAATTTTTTTTATTATTATAGATGGTTAGATGCTCTCAAGTGTGGTGCCTGTCTTGGCATGCGCCACACTTGGGCCAACCAGCTATGGACTAGGCGCCACAGTTGATACCCAAAATTACAAAATAAAATAAAATAGAAAAGAAAAGAAAAGGAAGCTGTGCTTTTTTAAGGAAGGGCCACAAAATGTGCGTCACCTTTCGATTTTTTTGTAGTAGTGTTACCCAAAAAAATTGGTGGAATTTATCTGAAAAGCCATCTGGTCCGGGGCCTTATCTCTGCCTAACTCAAAGGTAGCTATTCGAACTTCCTCCCTAGTAATTGGCCGAAGCAATAATTCGTTTGTACCACTGTCTATTTTTTGGTCAACCAGCTCAATCCAATTGTCTCAATCCTGAGGTAGCAAAGAGGTTAGTGAAACACAGAAACAATAGTAACACAATTATACCCAACATTGAATTGAAACAAGGCCATCACTATATTAATTTTTTAGTTCAACCCGTTAGACTGGCAAACAAATTGGTAATATTTTCAATAAAATAACACTAAATGAGTTATAAATTATAGAACTTGTAATGTTTTTATTTAACCGGTGATTTTTTCAATGGAAAGTCCATTTTAAAGAAAATATAATTTATAATTATACTCTTATTTGAATTATTTTTGTAGCTACCATTGTATATATTATAGGCTAGTCTTAGATATATATGTATTTAATTTTTAATCGCAATTTTTATATTAGATAAATTTTTTGATCTAAAATTTGAAATAAAATTAATATAAAAGTTTGTATATTAATATAAAAATTCAATAATTTTGATAAAGTTAAGAATTGTGAAATTTATTCATTAAATAATTGCAGATTTTGAACTTGACTAGGAGCTTAAATTATAGTTAAAGTATAATTTTAGTCTTTTAAATTTACATGATATATACTTTTGGTTCCTCATATGAACTTGACTATGAGCTTAAATTATTAATTAGCATACCGTAAAATGTATTATTAATAAATAAAATAATTATACTTATAATAATTAGATGAGTTTAAATATACATTCAAAGAATAGATGTCTTTATCTCCTTGTCAAATCCTTAGCATGCAAGGTACTTGGTATTGCAGTGTTGTGAGACCCGGACCGGACCGGCCGGTCCGGCCCGGGACCCGGCGAACCGGCCGGGAAACCGGTCCGGTTCCCGGTCCGGTCCGGGTCACTTATAAAAAAAAAAAATTTACTTTTTCCTTTAGAATTTCATACTATAAGTCTAAAATTTTCAATTTCTCACCGGTTTGGTCCCGGTTTAGCTCCGGTTTGGTCCCGGTTTGACCCACTGACCCTTAACCCAGTACCCCGACCGGTTCAATGCCCGGTCCGGGTTTTAATATCTTGTGGTATTGGATTGATCAAAAAAAGGTACTTGGTATTGGCAAATACAATTGCCAATTGTCCTTAATTATCGCCTTCTTTATTTAGTCAGCTCCCTTTCACGTGATTTGTCTTCTTTTTCCAGTTTGTAGTTACAATTTTTTTTTTGAATTCATAAGGCCAAGGCAAAACTTAGTAGTTGACTATCCTATATCATTACATATCCCAAGAGTTATGCGAGTTTGTAGTTACATTATTTGGGAAAAAATAAATATAACGACATGAGAGTTTTATTGCTATATAATTTATGAATTTTTATATATACATTTTAAACATAAGACATGTTTTGAACTTGGAGAGTGTTATACCCTTATTTTAATTTCACCTTTATCAGAGTATTCACGGAAAATGATATGTGGTTCGGTGGGCAACACAGAAATAACATAAATATACTAATATTATGTACATGATTACAGAAATTCACCATAGGGGTTCGTACAAAATACTTACAATCACTATAGCCGTACAGGGTTACTTGGGTGTCTAAACTCATCTCAGTGAAACAAAGACATCTTCCCATCTTTGTTCTACCACTACATTCCTCCTATGTAGTTCTCTTTTCTGCGTCTAGTACACCTCTTGTTTTCACCTATCTAATTTGTTGGTAAGGGAGGGTGAGATTCGAGAGAATCTTAGTAGGAAAATAGTACCAATATGCGCGCAAGATAAGTGATTAATGGATGATATGCTTGCATTATATAACTCATGCTCACTTTTTTCTGCCAACAAGGATATAATATTACTACGGAAATAAAGTACATTTACAGAAGGTAAATATCTAGAGCTGGACAACTCTTCAACCTGGATCAAAATCAAAATCAAAATCAAGTCTATCCTACAATACAAATTACTGCAATGCCATCAGGGTTCTAGTAATCCAATCCACTGGACATGACCCGCTTAATGAGGCTTTGGCAACCCAGTCGGCTACCCTATTTGCCTCCCTCAAAACCCATACAAAGGAATGGTTTCTTCTAGGATTCCTTATAGAAAAGATATTTTCCAAAATAATTTCACACCTCCAGCTTGGAGAGAGACAATTCTCATTTAAGCAATTAATGAGGTTTTGATTATCAGACTCAAAAATTACATCATCTAACTTATTATCAAATGCATACATTACTGCTTCCAACATAGCCAAGCTTCACCCATGTAAGCTGAATCTGCTTCGATTATTCTAGCTCCACCATCAAGGATTCACCCATTTGAATCATGCACCACAAAGGACACCACTGCTCTTCCCTCTTGTTGTTCATAGTCACAATCCGTATTGATCTTGAGTTCGTTTCCCATAGGCTTGTGCCATTTCTCCCTTGTTGGCTGATTGTTTCTTTGGTCTTGAGGTGCTGTTTTGTTGACTTCCATCCATCCCCGTGCCTGTCAAAATTCCTACAACAAAGCATTAGCTTGAGAAAACGTGTATATTGGATCCACCTCTACCCTCTCATAAATGAATCAGTTCATACCCTTCCAGATTTGCCACAAAGTCATGACTATTAGTGCTTTCTGCCATTCCAAGAGTTGTAATTCCAATAAGCAATGAAACAGCCATGATTTCAATTCAAACTCATTTTCGTTCTCAAACTGAAAAGTAAATGCACTTCCAAACCATGTTTTTTGTGCCCAGGGACAGAAACAAAACAAATGCTTCAGATTTTTCGGTTTTGCTTTGCAAATAAGGCATAAATCAATCACGCATACTCCTTTCTTGTTTAGATTTAGAAAATTGGGAAGGGCATTTGATATAACTCTCCAAGTAAACAATTTAACCTTATGGGGAACTTTAAATTTCCACACTTCTCTCCATACTCTTTGTTCTTGGTTAGATGAGGAACTAGGTGCGTCCCTATGCTTATTACACACCAAAGCCTATGCTACATTGTATCCCTCATTAACCGAGTATGATCCCTTTTCCCACTGTCTGTAACCCCCTGCTTTTAAACATGTAATTATAATTCGATAATGAATATTTAAATCGGATTAGAGACCATTGGATGCTTTAACCTCGTTTTAAACTTTCAGTCTCACAGTAAAATTTTCGCAAAACTTTTAAAACTCTTTTTCCCATCCTGGTCTCAATTTCAATATTCGAATATAATTACCTGTGCAGTTAATATACATTCAATCATATTAGAGTATATAACCAAATCCCCGGCAACTCCCGGGTTCTATACATATAACCTGAGGTTTATAAGTATCCACTAGGGGATTACACAACCAAAATCGAATGTAATATTCCTAATTCAAAATATACAGTAATCCTGAGTTCAAAATAGATAACCAACGTTTCCAAATCGACTATATACCCCCAAGGGTCCTAATTGCTCCGGGTTGGCCGCTTCTCTTTTGAGCCATATGCCCTGTCTGAAATGTTAGTCATAGGAAAGAATGAGATTCGAGTGAATCCCAGTAGTAACAAACTACTTACACAATGCATAACACAAAGCATGTATATAAATCACAACCAGCAACAGCGGCAGCAATCTCAAAGATACATGGTTTTCACCACAAACGACAGCACTCACGGCTGTATGCACAATACGATAGCTCTCGCTGTAATCATAATCATGACAGCTTACGCTGTATTCACAATAACGACAGCTTACGCTGTAAACGACAGCTATCACCAGCTGTAATCGCAACAGCATCAAAGAATCATCACATAACAGTGATATCACACACATACAGAGCATTATACATAGTATAAGAGAGAGAGTCACTACCTGATCCTTTCCCGACGTTTCTTGGCACCGCAGGCTCTCGAGGACGGCAAATATCAAATCAAGTAACCAAGTTAGGGACAACTCGTCAATCTCTTTCCAAAGTTCTTCTCTCTATAATACTTTAAGTTGATTATCATTTGAACTCTTTAGGTGTCTATTTTAGGTCTAACCATATGCCTAAAAGGTTGGGAAAGACTATACCAAAACCACCTTTCAAAAGTGCAAAACACTGATTTTTGGGGGTGGGCCGTGGCCCAAAAATCCTCGGGTTGCGGCCCAAAACTGTCCAGAAACGCTCATAAACATTTGGGCTGCGGCCCAAAACTGCTCAGAAACTCTCAGAAACATTTGGGCTGCGGCCCAGAATTCACTGGCTGTGGCCCAGAAAATCCAGTTTCTTGACCGAACTTCCAAAAATCATATCTAATTCCACAAAAATCGAAATGGGGTGATTCCAAAGCCAAATGAAAGCTATTTAAGTCCTCTTTTAAGGACAAATATTGGCCATTACTGGAAATCACCACAAAAGTCCATATTTACCAAAAACCTAATATTGTGCCAAAATAGAATCCAGTTTTGATGCCAAACTTGGACAGTTCAAACTCCCAGCTCACAAAACGAAATTACACAAAATTTATGTCCATTTTGAAGCTTGAGATGTGAACTTTAAGAAAGTTTTATAATTTTTCAACATCATTTGCCCAGTCAAAACGTCCACACCATCTGACTGTCTAGAACAGACTTTCAATGGACAACATTTTCATTTTTGCACAATGCTTCCAATGGTTCCCAAATTCCAAATCACATACTATTTTCACACAATTTGGCTTAAGGAACACATTGGAGCTATCAAAATGACCATATTCATTATCCATGGGCATGTTCTACCACAATCACCACATGTCACCTTAACATCTCCAATCAACACACACATTGCAATCCATTCCAACCCAAAATTCCAAGCCAATTCCAAATGCACAAAGACACTCTATGACACTAATTTCCACATTAAACACTAACCAAGTCAAGCTTTTTGAAATTTACCAAAAATCAGGGCAAATTCCAAAGTTCTCAAAACTCAATCAATGATCAAAACAACCATACCAAAGTGCATCAACTACTCACCTCTTATGTCTTCCAAAGCCAACTTCTTGATTCTTCAACTTTCCAAAATTCACAATTTCTCAAACTTCACCAACCAAAATTCTGAATCCATAGAAATATAGCCCTGAACCTCATGAACAACATTAATAGAGGACATTTGAGCATATAGAGATGTTCACTTACCTCAAGTCAAGCTTTTCTTTTTCTCTTTCTTGCTCAAGCTCAATGAAAATGGAAGTTAAATGAGAGAGAAAAGGAAAGATGATGATGCAGCTTTTCCTTCACACATACACACATATAGGCGACCTTGACAAGGAAAGAGAGAGGGAAGAATATTTGACTTTGATCCAAGGGTCCTTATTTTGCCACTTGGCACCATCCTATTCTTCCTACCATGATTTCATGTAAACTTGCATGCATAGGATTCCACCCTTTGGTCTTTCAATCTTAGCCATTGATCTTGATTACCAAGGAGTGTTCTCATTGGTAACTAACCAGTTAGTCGGTAAATTTACCGTTTTGCCCCTGATTATCACAATGCACAATATATACTTCAAAAGTGCTCAATTAATATTAATTACATTACTTTGAAGTTGCTAATCCTTGGTCACAATCCGGGATATTACACTGTCCACTGCTATTTATCTTCTCTATTCGATAGTGCAATAGAAGTTTTCAGAATAGCCCTAATCTCAAAGTCAGACGACCAGCCCTCAATTGGGAGTAGATTCCAAGCATACCCTTGTCTAATTTCTTCTACTGTCAATTTTTTAAAAGAATCATGAGGACATGGTGACAGAAGCTTTTTACCTGGGATGTCGACTAGCCAGGGGTCAGTCCATACTTTAGTAGTTTTTCCATTCCCGACACTGGATAAGATATTCCATTTAAGTACCTTTCGGCCCTCCAAAATGCTGGACCAGATCCATGAGGCTCTTCTTCCTTTCTTGGCCTCCAAAAAGCCCGATTTTGGGAAGTATTTGGCTTTAAGAATTCTCACCCACATCTGGTTTGGTTCCTGTAATATTCGCTAGCTGAGTTTTACAAGCAAAGGCAAGTTAAAAGCTTCTAAAACCTAGTCCACCTTCCATCTTATGCTTTTTAAGTTTATCCTTAGAAACCCAGTGCATTTTCCTTTTTTCCTCTGTACTTTTCCACCAGAAGCCAGAAATCATTTGATCTATTCTTTTAAGAACATTTTTTGGAAAAACAAAACAAGACATAGGATAGATTGGTATTGAATTTGCTATTGATTTAACCATTACCTCACGGCCTGTTCTTGAGAGGAAGTTGTTCTTCCATCCTTGCATTCTTCTTTTGAGTTTATCAAGAACAAAGCTGAGCACCTGTGACTTTGATCTGCCTCAAGTAATCGGTAGTCCAAGGTAATTCCTAAGAAAGTCTACGGTATGAACCTGAAACACATGACCAATTCCCTTTCTTATCAATTTAGGGGTACTATTGGAGAAAAATAGACAGGATTTATTAGTATTAATCATTTGTCCCGAGGCTTCACAATAAGCATCCAAGATTTCTGCATTCCTCCACATGATCTTGTAAAAAAAATCGAGTCATCAGTAAAGAAGCTGTGTGTTAGTGACTCGCATCTTCTAGCTATACGAATGCCTATTATAAAGCCCTGAGTTTTAGCTTTTTCTATTAATTGGGACATAACATTATTTACTATAATAAACAGGTAGGGAGATAGAGGATCCCCTTGATAGAGCCCTCTCATAGGATTGACTGTAGAGACCCTTTTACCTGACATCATGATTAAGAATGATACTGATTCTAGACACCAGTAAATTATATCCACCCACTCTTGACTAAATCCCATTTTAGATAACACTGCACACAGGAAATCCCATTCAACCCTATCATATGCTTTGTTCATATCAAGTTTCAGGGCTACTTCTGCAAGGCCTTTCTTGTTAGATTTCATATGGTGGAATGCTTCGTGAACAATAATAATGTTATCCTGTATCAATCGGCCTAGGACAAAAGCCCTATGATTTTCTGAGATGATTCTTCCCAATAATGGTTTCAACCTATTAGAAATGACTTTTGAAAATATTTTGTAGGAAAAATATCCTAAGCTCTTTGGTAGAAGTGTCCTATAATTCTATCGGGGCCTAGGGCTTTGGATCCTCCTAGTTCAAAGACAGCTTGCCTGACTTCACAATTTGGAATTTCGGCCATCAAGTTCATGTTATCCTCCTGAGTGAATAACCTCCCATAATAATCAGAGACATATTGCCCAATTTGATCCTTGTGTTCCAGCCACTAATTCTGTTCATTTCTCAGCCTGACCACCTTATTTCTACACCTTCTACAGACAGTGGTCATGTGAAAGTAGTGAGAGTTTTGGTCCCCATATTTCAGCTATTGTATGCTAGACTTCTGTGCCCAATACATCTCCTCCTGTTCTCATAGCTCATTTATTCTTCTTTTGAGATCAGCTACTTCCCGAGCCACTTCCTCATTCCACTCTTCATTCAAACACCTCTGTAGTTGTGCCATCAATCTACTGATCAGTATAGCACTATTGCCATATTCTTTTTTGCTCCATGTTGCAAGAACTTGGCTCAAGTATGTAAGGTTAGCCGCTAGCTTTGTCAGTGAGGCACTTCCTTCTTCGCCTTTCCAATTACCCTTAATAATCTCTATTAAATTCGGATGTGATAGCCATCTCATATCGAATTTGAACAGTTTTGGTGATCTCTCCTCCTTGTGACAAAACTCCATCCATAGAGGGCTATGATCGGACCCTATTGGTTCTAAAACATGGCATTGCCCATTGGTAAATTGTTCTCTCCATTCATAATTAATCACCGCTCAGTCTAGTCTTTCTCAAATAAAACCCTCACTTCCCTATTATTCCTCCAAGTAAACCTACATCCTTTTGCCTCCAATTCTATCATATTACTGTTAACTCATAGAAATTGATAACATTCTAACACATTTTCTTCTCTTTTCACTTGCTTTGAAGTACAAATTATGCAAAGATAGAAGAAAATGTGATAGAACAAAAGAAAAGTTCAAATGATGAGTTAAATGCATATAAGTAGGATTATCTCTTAAAATTAAAGAGCTCATGATGTCCTCCTTCTTATAGGTGAAAGATGATAAGTTAAAAGCTCTCAAAGACCAAGGAAAAGCTCAATGAATCAGGAGGGAAGCTGCTGTGTTGTTGGCTTCAGCCAATAATACATGTGCTGAAGCCAATGGAGAATTGCCCTTACTGTGTCATATGCTTCAGCTAAAAGTATATGTGCTGAAGCATTCAGGGTCAGAACTTACTGTGTAACATACTTCAGCACTCACCCCTGTGCCGAAGCCAACGAGGACCAGAACTTACTGTGTCATATGCTTCAGCACACTTGTATATGCCGAAGCATATGATAGACTATGCAACCATGCATTTTACTTACTGAAACGCATGTGGAGAGTATTTAATTAAGGGATAGGCCAAAATTAGGTCATTCTTGAGTTTTCAAGTGTTCCTAGGAGTTGGGTGTGCTAGGGTTTTGCCCCCTTGAAGAATATAGAGCTTGGGTTGAAGTCTAGAAGGGATTTTGGGCTCCAATCCTTGGTTTTTCTCATTCCTCTTCTCTTTCTTTGCTTAGTTTTTGTTATGGCTGTAATTATTCTGCATATTTATAGCTCTTTCATGACCATGAGTAGCTAAAAATCCTAGTTAGGATTACTTTTACCTATTGTATGGATTGAAACTATTGGATTATCTTGCTTTTGTTGGTTAATGATTATATGTGCTGATTTTTCTCTATCCTTAATGCTATCTTATGATTGATCACCACATGATTAGAGTTGTTCAATTGGAAGATGCTTGAGAAAGATATTTTGATTGTAGAACTTGAGAAAAATCATGCTAGACTTGAAGTTTAGGGATTAAATGGATGGTTTGTTGTTAGAATAGAGATAAATCTAACAACCTAGCATAGTCAAGAGAAGGCTTGCTTTGGAAAGATGATTTTTATTAATTGTAAACAAGAGATTGACTATTTTTAATGAGGATTAAAAATCAATCTTGACTTGAGAGAGCTTGATTGATGATTTTAGAACCTTTGATTAGCATATAGACTCATTTAATCAACATAAGTGGATATTTACTTAGTTTCATGAAATACAATGGGAAAGAAGTAATCCTAAGTTAATATCTCTTGAAGTTAGACCTAATTTCCCAATTTTCACTGTTTTTCTCTGTTATTGTCATCAAACTTCTTTATTTAACTTGATCAATTTCAAATGATTCCATTCAACCTAATTAAGAACATGGTTAAGTTAATTAACTCGCTTTTGTCATAGTCCACGTGGGAACGATCTTGACTTGTCACTTTATTACTTGTGACCCGTACGCTTGCGGAAGCTAAACGGCGAATAAGTTTTTGTTGAGAGTGAATCAATTTTGAAAATTATTTGAAATTTTGACTTCAATTTTGAAACTTTTTGAAAGAAATGGAGTGCACAGAAAAATTTTGAATAGGTTTTTCAAGAAAATTGTTGGAATGTTTGAGATTTCTCATACTTAAGCTTTTGCTTGTGAAAAATTGTTGAAAATGAGCTGTTTGATTTGGTTATTTGTCAAAAAGTGTTTGGATGATCCTATGATATGAATTTCTTCTTGAGATGTTATATTAGATAGTAAATTTTTATAATGTGCATGGATGAGTGCATTGTAGTGATAAAACATGTTGTTCAAGAGTTTTTAAGTAATTCATGCTCTATTGGAGTTAAATTTAATTTGGTTGTGCGAGTTGAAGGACTTTGTGGCAAATTATGTTATATACCTTTGTTTCAAATTTTTGATTTTAGGATCCTCTTTGGAATTCTTCATAACCTTTTATTTGCTTCACAAGATTTGAAAAAAATGATTAGGGCAGTTCATAAAATGTGATTGAGCCTGTCAAACTTACCCAATTGATGTGATTTTCCCTTTGAGCCTATTTGAAAAACCAATTAAAGATTTTTATTGGAAAACCTAACATCTACCTACCTCAACCAATATGAAAAAACCATGATTCCCTTGCTTTGAGATAGATGATAATTGATTGGGTAGTGGAATATGGTGATGTTATGCAAAGTTACAATAGATTGGGAAAGGAGTGTAGAAAGTAAGAGTGCGCAATGTACATAAATCAAGCCAAAATATTCACACACAAAAAAACAAAGAAAAATGCTTAAACAGAAGGCTTGATATGAAAAGATCAATTTGGTTCAAGTTTGGGGGAGTATACTTCATGAGAGAAGAAAGAAAGCCCTTGAATAGTATCATCTATCTTAAGGTATTTGATTGATTATCCTTTACCTTTTCTTTTGAAAACCTTAACCTCTGGCCCCATTACAAGATAAGAAAAGTCCCTTTGATTTTTAAGTTAAGTGGAGTGAATTAGAAGAAAAGAGGAAAGAATTAGGGGATGATAAAATTATTTGTTTGAATATTGGTATATGATTTGAAGTGTTGCTTTGAATTTTAACTTGTGTAAAAGGAATAGATGTTGACTCCATACACACACACTTAAAAATTCTTGAAAAGCATGTTTTAAATCTATGAAGCATTCATCTTTGCATATTGTATTCATTTCTTGTTTAATGTAATTACTTGAGTAGATAATGAGGATAATTTATTCATACATAAATGATGAGTAATTGATGCATTCAGTGAGGATAAGCTTCTTTGCTTGAGGACAAGCAAAAGTTTAAGTTTGGGGGTGTGTTAACTCATAGAAATTGATAACATTCTAGCACATTTTCTTCTCTTTTCACTTGCTTTGAAGTACAAATTGTGCATAGATAGAAGAAAATGTGATAGAACAAAAGAAAAGTTCAAATGATGAGTTAAATGCATATAAGTAGGATTATCTCTTAAAATTAAAGAGCTCATGATGTCCTCCTCTTTGTAGGTGAAAGATGATAAGTCAAAAGCTCTCAAAGAGAAAGGAAAAGCTCAATGAATCAGGAGGGAAGCTACTGTGTTGTTGGCTTCAGCCAACAATACATATCATATTACATTCAATCATAAAGTCCCTAAATCTCTGTAAGTCCCACTGAGTTCAGTCTCTTCCCCCTTCCTTATCTAAGCTATAAAGAGTGTCATTAAAGTCTCCTATGACAATCCAAGGGGTATTTGGATCCGGACATAATTTTTCAATGTTTCACTACCAGGATAGCTTTTGGTGATATGTCTGGGGCCCATATACAAAAGTCATCATGCCAAAATTCAGTCTATCAATACACACAGAGTCAACATGAATTATAAATCTGCTAATTACACCAACTTGTACCTGTACCCCCTCACGCCACCACAGGGCAAGTCCCCCTAATCGGCCAATCGGTTCATAATAAATCTCATAATCATACCTTAGTTTCCATCTTAGCTTCTCACTTCGTTCTTTCTTCATTTTTGTTTCAAACAAGAAGACTAAATCTGGTCTTAGCCTTCTACATTAGAATCTCAAATTTTTGATTGTCAGGGTGGTTCCCAATGCCTGACAGTTCCATACTAAATAGCTTATGGCGCTTGGGTGGCTGCAGATGGCCAGCCACCATGCCCTTCAATCACTGTTCTCGAACTCTCACCCCTGAACAAAGCCCTCTTGGCTTTGCTTCTTTTATATTTAACTTTACCTACCTGTGCCATACTCTGCTCATTGTTCATAGTAAATTGCTCTTCCACATCTATTTGAAAAACATCAGCTCTCTCCATCTCTACACTTTATTCTGATTGAAATTTTCTAAAACTCATCCAAGACTCTTTGTTTGACCCAGATAATCTGTGTAGCTCTTCCTCTGCTTTGCCTCGGTGACCAGAAAACCTAAGGGAGTCCCATTTATGGCCCTTAGATTTACCCTTTCCATTTGATTTGCTAAGTCCCTCACTATCTCCTTATTGCCTTGTATGATTAAAGCTTGGTTGCCTTCTGGTAGATCATCATAATCGACCTCCTTATTTTCGTAAAGTCTTCAGCCTTTTCCCTGACCTGGCCCACTGCCATCCTCGTGTATGTTTGGGACCATAAATTGTGCTTTAGAACCGGTTTCACTTACTTCTATGTGTAAGACAAGGGCCAAGTCTTGTTGGTGTTTTTGGGCCCACTTTGGGTTTCGGTAAAAGTAATATGAGGCCCATTGATTTAGTGCTTACCTTTACACATTGCTTCAGCTTCTTTGTGATCATCCGTATCACTAGGAACTTTCATGATTTCCACTCCCTTACCTTCACCCTTAGAGCTAACTGCTACTCTGTCCTCTTCATTTCCCATACCCTCATTCTCACAAACTTCCCATAGATTTGACCCGTCCATACTTCGTTGACATCATACTTCCTTCCTCCTTGCCTTCCACATGAGTTGAAGGCCGACCGGAGTTCCTCACTGTCGATGAAGATTGCAGTGTTCTCATTGGAGGGGCACACATGCTTGCATCAAATATTCTTCTTGAGTCATGATTTGGATCTTCATCCTCTTCTATTTCACATGCCCTGTCATCATGTCCTAACTTTCCACAGATAAAGCATAATTTTACTAATTTCTCATATTTGACTTTAACTTTAGCATCCTCTAGATTAAAAGGCCGAGGGACCCTAAACACAACAATGAGTGGTTTTTCTATGTCAACCTCTACCTGAGCCCGAAAGAAACTTCTACCCTTGTATCTCTGATCCTCTGGATTCTCAATCACCAGGACCTTCCCCATATGATTCGCCATTGCTCTAATGTTCATCTCCATTTTCCCTTCTAGAGGAATGTCATGGAACTGAACCCAAAATTTGCACTTGTCTATTTGTATTTCACTGTCACACAGAAAAGGTTTCCTTTTTTCCAGACTTAGGATGTACTGACGTATCACCCAAGGGCTTTCTTCTAGAACCCATTTCGCTTCTTCAACATCATCAAATGTAAAGGAGAATAGGTTGAATCCTAATATGTTAACCTCTATTTTACTCCTCAATTTCCATACAACCATTACCTGTTCCCTTACTGCTCCTACGCTTATTTTTGCATTCGAGATGACGCGTCCAACTTGCAAGGTATCATCACCCATTTTTAAAGTTCCTTCCTTCCATTGCATTTCAAATTTCAACCCATCCATAGCCATGTCTCCAAACCTATCCCTATACCAATGGCGCAGGTTGGGATAGGAGACAATTGAAAATACAGTACTGTGACCAGCGCACTACCTGAGGTGAAGAAGAAGCTCTAAATTTTCTAAGGATATACCTCAAGTCGCTCTCAAGTTGAGAGAAAAAGTTTCATAGTCTGTAGTTCAACTCATGCTCACACAATGATATATTTCTGTGCTTAATGTTTCAATCAACATACTTGTGGCCAGAGCATAAACAGAAATAGAGCTTTAAGTATTCATATATGTTTCACATAATCAAGGAAAGAAATAACATGCATCAATACACCAACACAAATATCAAATACATGCAGGAGAGGTAAGTTCCTTACCTTAATCGCCCTTCCCTGATCCTTGAATAACGTGCCTCGTAATGGTGCCACCGACTAGCTCTCAACTTAGTCCTACAATTCCAAATGTACCATTTAGACACTTCCATAGTGTTTTTGGTTGCAATATGGGCCTATTATGAAAATTTACCAAAATGCCCCTGGGACCTAGCCCAGTCTCGTCGTACCCGATCCGGCTGTACATTTCCTGAAATTCTAACATGGGCTATCCTAATATATTTCCGCCCAAGGAATCCATTTTGGGACCTGGAATTACCATATTCACTGCCAAAAGATGAAATTACCCTTGGCAGCTCTTATTTCGTTGTTTTAGGGGCAGTTTTGTAATTATGCTTTTTCAGGCTTTTCCGAAAAAGTGATCAACTGTAACCCCACCTAATTTTACCTCATGAACTTAATGGAACCATCAAATAATTGAAAATCCAACTGTAAGGCCTATTTACAGCCCTGGCCAAAATATACAGGTTCTCTGGGGAAAATCTGGGTTTTGTGATTTCGGCTTCGTAAACGTGTCCCTCTCTATTCCTAACTGCTTTATTGACTATTCCTTATGTTACAAATACTATTTAGTACCAATTTGGGCAGCATAACCTCTAAGAAAACCCATTTCCAAAAATTACAAATAAAGACAATCCAGCAAAATTTCACCCATTAAATTGTCCACAACAATCAAACTAGTCTATATATGAAGGTTTAGAAGTTACATCAAACTCTCACTAGCTTTTCCTAAATAAGGCTGAAACCCTAGCCCTTCAACAATAGATCTTTGAGCATCCAAACCTTAAAGAACAAACAGGAGTAGCTCAGGCTCGTAGTTATACACATTAGGAACCAATTTATCGAAGAAAGTACCTATCTTTGTGAGCTTTTCTTCCCTTTCTCTCTCTAAGGTTCACACAACTCTCTCTCACTCTTGGCTGCTGGTTCACCACGGAAATGAGCTAAGGAGGAAGAAGGATTTTCTTTTCTCATATGTTTATATTATTTTATTCATTTATTCAATTTTCCAAATATTACAAAAATCAATTATTATATACAATAACTCTATGTACATGTAACCTTGCCTGTTAAGTCCAAATAATATTTCCTTCCTCATATACATGTAGGAGATGCCTAGGGGTCCCTCCCTATGATCTCAATTGGCTTCACAACTTGTTCTGATTACATATATACGTAAAGTCCCAATTTTGGTCAAAATTGCATTTTTGCTCAAATTTTCCAAAAATTCATAATAAATTGACCAAAATATTCTAAATATATTCTTCCCTTTTATTTTCCATAATTAATTGAAATTAACTTCAATTAATTGTAAAATAATTAATTTTGTGATAATTTGGCTAAATTACTATTTTGACCTGGGGCATTTTGGTAAAATTTCACCTTAGACTAATATAATCACCAGAAACACTATGGAAGTGTATAAACGGTACGTTTGATGTTTTAGGACCAAGTAGAGAGCCCGAGGAATTGGCACGCAAATCGAGGTTTGTTATTCGAAGATCAGGGAAGGGCGATTAAGGTAGGGAACTTACCTCTCCTGCATGTATTTGATATTTATGCTGGTGTATTGATGCATGTTATTGCTTTGCCTGATGATGTGAAACATATATGAATAATTGAAGCTCTGTTTCTGTTTATGCTATGGCCATACGTATGTCGATTGAAACATTGAGCACGCAGATATGTCATTATGTGAGCATGGGTTATGTAATGCAAGCATGTCATGCATTAAGCACTTATCTTTCATGCATATTGGTATTACTTTCCTACTGAGATTCCCCAGAATCTCACCCTCCCCTACCAACAATTTAGACAGGAAAAGACAGAACGTATACTAAGAACAAAGAAGAGAACCGTACGAGGGGATTGCAGTAGTAAAACGAAGACGGGAAGATGTCTCCATTTCACTAGGATGGATTTAGACACCCACGTAGCGCTGCAAGCCTACGTTAATTGTAATTATCAAGTACGAACCCGTATGGGGAATTTCTGTAATCGCGCATATAATATCAATATATCTATGTTATTCCTATGTTGCTAATTGAACTGCATACCATTTCCACAAATACTTTGAAATAGGTGAAAATAAAATGAGGGTATGACATTTTGATATTATAGTCGAAAGCGGTTCTGGAGGAGCCCAAAGCGGTTCTGGAGGAGCTTAAGTGATTCTAACATAGTAGAAGTTCTGGCAATAGGATAGTATACTGATACGATGTGTTTGCATAGTGATAGGAACCATGAGTGGTTTTAGTTTAACCAGTTGAGAAAGGAACAAGAGACAAGAGGAATCACTTTTATTGGTGAACCAGGATACCCTTAGTCAGAGTATTTCTGAGGAGTAGCAGTCTGTAAAGAGAAGGATACCACTGGAGCCGGTTCATGACTGTACGATATCAAGATGGTAATGACGGTATCAGGGAATAGGGGTATCAGGGTATTTAGAGGTGATATCAGTACCCAGATTGTTGTATCGGTGGTACTAACACACCTAGAGACGATATCAATGTGGTATCGATGGTATTAGTGATATTAGGATGGTATTAGTGGTATCAATAGTATCAGGATGGTACCAGCGGTATCAAAGGACTTCATGTGTAGTTCGAGTGAACCTGTGATCGTGATTAGCAGTGACAACAAGATGATAGTGAACCAGCGTGTTTTAGACAGAGGGCCGATGATCGATTACCTTAGACACATCAGTGTGCGTATGCGCTCCACAACACGGAAGAGCATGCTGAGACTGCCAGTGCATGGCCTAGAGCGAAGGTCGGCATCACCAGGAGTGATAAAGGTAGGGGAGACTGGAGATAAGCCAGAGGAGTGGGAATTCTTCCTAGAAATTTAAGAATCAGGAAGTTCCCTCTGGGGGACAATGATAGAGAGTGATATCAGGTTGATAGCGGTAGCAAGTAGAGTTCCTCTAGATATAAAATGTGTTGACATTGTGGCCAACCTCATGGTGGGAAACCATGTCCCTTGGGCCTGGATTGGGCTTACTGACAGGGGGTGGACTTATCAAAATTAAGGAATAGTGCATTTAGGTACATCGAACACTGTACCTACAGGTACACTGAACTGAATTGAGTACCTACGGGTACACTGAACTATGCATTATCGATAATAAGTGGTATCTAATGATCAAGGATCATAGTAATAGCTACAAAAAATGTAGCAAAACATAGACCAGGGAAAGATTAGAAATTCAATATTATCCAGGAAAGGCCAATGTAGTAACTTTATCCTTCATACACTATGTGAATGTTTATATGCTTTGTATATGCCATCTTCTACAATATGTATGATACACAGTGTCTTTGGGTACATTGATGAATAATGCCTTCAGGCAGTGCCTTCAGGTACATTGATGAATAATGCCTTTGGGTAGTGCCTTCAGGTACACTGATGAATAATGCCTACGGGCAGTGCCTTTGGGTATACTGATATGCCCAGTCAAGGACTAAGGTACGGAATGTGTAGGGTTACAACAATAGTTGGCTCTGACATATATCTGACTGAACTGAGTTATGTGTTAGTATAATATTGCATTATATGGTGTAAGGCATATACCTTATCACATTTTCTATGAATGATTGTGTGTTACTACGAAGGTCAAGTGGGATCTAACTAAGGTGGTAAGCAAATGTGAGTATGGATTTCAGAGGTAACATGTCTGGGCTAAGTAGTCTCATGGCAAAGGATCCTAATGGTGTAACACCCCACCGCCGTCTCACCCCACCGGGCCACAACGGTTGGTGCCCTCTCCCACCACACGGTGCAGAGCAGGATGGGTCAAGTCCGTTAGACCCACTACTCACAAGAGTCCCTCGCTCCCCAAGCGAGATTTTTCGCCTCCGTGGGAATCGAAGCCACTACCTGGGGGTAAGTAGCGCCTCAATGCATTCCCACTACCACTTGAGCTAGTTAGCTCAAGTGGTAGTGGGAATGCATTGAGGCGCTACTTACCCCCAGGTAGTGGCTTCGATTCCCACGGAGGCGAAAAATCTCGCTTGGGGAGCGAGGGACTCTTGTGAGTAGTGGGTCTAACGGACTTGACCCATCCTACGGGAGCACCAACCGTTGTGGCCCTGAGGGGTGAGACGGCGGTGGGGTGTTACAAATGGACCCTGGTAAAGTAGAAGCAGTACTGAACTGAGAATGCCGGAAACTATGATTATGATACGCAGATATTCCTTGTGAGTCTACCCTCGACCTCGAGTCAAGTGCCTCCAGGCCAGGTGATCTGGTATCAGTAAGTGGGGTTCAGTCAGAGATTGGGGGTGTGACAATAAAAAGGATGAGATGTTTATATCAAAATTTCTCAAAACTTAATATTATGCATGGGATGATGATTGTGAAAGGAGCTTCAAAGAGCTGATGATGAAAATTTATTAGAGTACCAACATTGAAAATCCCAGATCCATAGTAGGCCTTTGTTGTCTTCATTAATGCTAGATGGCATGGATTGGGAAGGGAATTAAATCCCCATATATGAGTAGGCATAGATCAAGATGAGAATTGATGCTAGCCGGTGAGGGCGTACACATCTCATCAGCCGAAGCTTCAGGAATTGAACTATTCCATCCATAATATTGAGTTGATGGTAGTAATGTTTGTATTAAATCCAGAAACGTTGCCTTTATGGCATAATTGGGGAGTTGTACTGCTACCACAAAGATTGATATATGTGTGTGACCTAAAAGAGTGAAATATGATGTAATGTAATTAGATAGAGTTGTTGAAAGAGAAGGGCCTAGAATGTAAATATTGTCCAGGGCAGGCTAATGTTGTCATTGATGCATTGAGCCGTAACATAATACCGATAGCAGATAAATTTGATTAAGCAGATGTTGCTAGCTGCTCAAAGTTGACAGAAAAGTTATGCAGATAAGAGGCGAACACCTCTAGAATTTGAAGTCGGTGACCACGTATTTATGAAAGTATCAAATTGATCCAGAACACGTAATAGAGTATGAAGAAGTGTTACCCAGAGCTTATGAATGTATAAGCGTAGTAAATTTCGGGGACGAAATTTAATTAAGTGGGGGAGAACTGTAACATCCCAAATTTTTATTCACAAAAAATATATTGTAATTAATTGAGAAAATGGGCAAATTAATTCAGGGAAGGAATTAAATTACAAAGGTGATAGCAAAATCATAATTTTGCCAATTTAGCCCAAGATTAATTGTTTTCTAATTAATTGAAGTTAATTTCAATTAATCAAGGAAAATAAAGGAAAATGTATAATTGGATAATTCTTGATGGAATAAATCAAGAATTGTGATATTAGAGGGAATTGTACATAATTCATTTAATTGAATTATGGAATTATTGAAACACATTTTTCCTTCCCTTCTCTTCCATATTTTTGTCCAACACATGAAAAAGAAGAGGAGATTAGATGATGATTTAATTTCATGAGAACATGTCCAAAATGCTACAAGAAAAGAATAATGATGATAATGGTACGGTGGTTATGACATGAAGTATGGACATGATGATCATGGTAGTGCGATGGTAAGAGGGCAAGTAAGTTAAATTATGAGGAAGTATGTCATAAAGTGAAAGCATGGAGGGAGGCATGGTGAAAGCAAGGAGGGAGGTATGGTGCAAGAATGGTATTGCAATATCAACCATTGATGAAATCAAGGGCTAGAATGAGAGAAGAGAGATTTCATAAAACACATCCCTTTCCTTTCCCATTCCTCATTTTCTTCGAACACAAGAAGAGAAGAGAGAGAGAGAGAGAGAGAGAGAGAGCTCTAAAATTCTAGAGAGAAGGAAGAAGAACAAGGTAAGAGTTGTCTCTTAAGCCTTTTCTTGTGAGTATGCATGAAAGATCCTTCTTTAAACTCCTTTTCTTAATGCATCCATGATCTTGAAGACATATTCTTAGCTCAAGAAGAGAAAGAGGAGATGTCTAGAGAGAGAAGATTCAAGATCTCAAGATGTAACCTCGCAAACCTTAGATTTAAACTAGTATGGTGTTGTTGTTGAGGTTTGTGTTTGGTTTTAATGATTTTTGTCAAGTTTGTAAATTGGGAAAGTCCTAACCCTAAGGGGAGGTGCTGTCCAAATTTAGTCTAATCATGTTTAGAATGTGATTAAGTTGTCAAACAAGTGATTAAATGTCATAAGAAGGTGTTTTATGGATTGAAATCATAAAACTTCTTTTTCTCCAATTATTAAATATTTTTGTCCAGATCTGTGTTGGACAGTGTTGGGACTGGATTTTGATATTTTTGATGTTTCCATTGTTTTTAGATTAGAAAATTGTGTAGGATTCATGTTGGGTGCCAAGTGAGAAAAGCCCTAGGAAGTGAAATGACAAAAAAATAGCCTTAAAACCCTTACATAGGGGCTGCCAGGGTTAAATATGTAATTAGAGTTGGATTTTCATAAAATATATGGTTCCATTGGATTCAGTGGGTAAAAATAGGTGGGGTTACAGTTGGTTACTTTTTCGGAAAAGGTTGAAAAAGCAAAATTATGAAAACGCCCATAAAACCCCAAATCGGGGCTATCAACGGTATTTTCATAATTTGACAATGAATTTAGTGATTTCGAGCCCGGAAATGGATTCCTTGTGTAAAAATATGTTAGAATTGCTCTAGTCAAAATTTTAGGAAAACGTGCCATCAGGCCGAGTACGGGGAGGGTGGGTGGGGGACCTGGGGGCATTTTGGTAAAATTTCACCTTAGACTAATATAATCACCAGAAACACTATGTAAGTGTATAAACGGTACGTTTGACGTTTTAGAACCAAGTAGAGAGCTCGAGGGATTGGCACACAAATCGAGGCATGTTATTCGAAGATCAGGGAAGGGCGATTAAGGTAGGGAACTTACCTCTCCTGCATGTATTTGATATTTGTGCCGGTGTATTGATGCATGTTATTGCTTTGCCTCATGATGTGAAACATATATGAATAATTGAAGCTTTGTTTATGTTTATGCTATGGCCATACGTATGTCGATTGAAAGATTGAGCACACAGATATGTCATTGTGTGAGCATGAGTTATGTAATGCAAGCATGTCATGCATTAAGCACTTATCTTGCATGCATATTGATATTACTTTCCTACTGAGATTCCCCAGAATCTCACCCTCCCCTGCCAACAATTTAGACAGGAAAAGACAAAACGTATACTAAGAACAAAGAAGAGAACCGTACAAAGGGATTACAGTAGTGGAACGAAGACGGGAAGATGTCTCCATTTCACTAGGATGGATTTAGACACCCACGTAGCACTGAGAGGCTGCATTAATTATAATTATCAAGTACGATTCCGTATGGGGAATTTCTGTAATCGTACATATAATATTAGTATATCTATGTTATTCCTGTATTGCTCATTGAACTGCGTATCATTTCCGCAAATACTCTGAAATAGGTGAAAATAAAATGAGGGTGTGACAAGTATAATTATTTTAACACCTTCGTTTATTGATAGCTTCCCAAGACATGTGTAACCCACAATTATAACATCAAAACCTCCTTATTTATTTTTAAAATCTAAACTTAAGGAAAATATGAACACCTATACATGAACAATTTAATATATTATATCTAAACCTCTATAAATTAAAATATTTAATCTATTATAGAAATTTGTTAACAAATTCTATTTATATGTCGTGATTCTAAAAATATGATATACTTAAAAATAGCTAAAAAACATTACATGAATTATATAATTTCTATAGTTGGAGCAGGGGTGGAAAGCCAAGTCTTAATTTTTTTTAAAAATCTGAATAAACAAATTTTATATAGAAAATTATATAATCTCTAATTTTTCTCTTTATGTTAATATTAGATAATTATCTCTATAAAATTTGATTGTTGGGATTGTTAAAAAAATTAGGCAAGTTAAAAAAGTTATCATGGTTATGAGAAAATTTATTAATCTATCACAGTGAATATGAGAATTCAGTATTTAAATTTTTTTAGGAAGGCAACAAAAAGTAGGGGGTGAGTCTCCTCATGAACCCTGAGACTTAGTCTAGGATAGCTATAAATCTTACTATATCAAGGTCATCTCCCTGTATTCCTCAGCCATACACACCACATTAGGATCTCAATCTATAGATACTCAGAGTAAACCACATTGTTCATAAAGAAACTTGATCCCAAAGATCAATGCCAGATTCATTCTGATATACAAGATCCTCTACAAGAGGCAAGTGTAAAGCATAATAAAATCTCTAGATAGACAAGAGAGGTGATATATAAAGATAAAGCCTTCAGAAGAGTAAAAGCTTAAAGAGAAGCCATTTTGAAAACACTCTTTTTATTTATTAAAGAGATTACAACCTTCGATGATCCCTCAGAAGACTAGGAGCATCCTTATATAGGCACTTAAGCTTACAAAACGACAAACTAGAATTATTACAAGCCAACTGGAGAGTAAAACAACTAAGCACACTCATGACTGATAGTACAAAAGTAAAGGCATTTTGATAAAGTAAAAGTACATTTAGACAAGATAACTATGTAGCATATGGGTTGTCAATCATAGCTCATCCTATGTGGGCCTACCATTTATATATGGGGCTCGTGATCTAACCCTAGGTTGTAGTAGTCACTATTATATCTTGGAGAAGGAGACTGGTGGTCTACCTCATTGTCTTCTGTAGGATTGAAGGAGCCAAAGGGTCCTGGGAAAATGGGCCTCCCCATGGCTCTTGTGAATCTTGGAAGGCTAATCCAAAATATAGCCTTGCATATGTTGGGAGGAGGATTGAGCAGATTGGGTATCTATGAATTGGAAAGTCTAAGGGTTCTGGGAGTTCAAAAGATCAAGAGTAATTGGTGGAAACATTTCTTTACGGGGCCTTTCATACCATAACCGAGGATCAGCAGGGACAAAGGGTTGACTAGGGATAGGACCAAGTGAGATACATTGGAGTTAACCGTCTTGCTCAAAAAGATAATTATTCATATTACAGAGAAATATTTTCAAACTATCCAAGAGAGTTGCATCATTTTGAGGCCAATAAGTTTTGACAGCAAACATGAACGTCTGGTTGGGGGTGTATAGGTTTCCTTGGAGATCTTATTGATAAAGTCAGTGTATGGTGAAGAAGTATTGGGTGGTTTGTTGTTCTGGTGGGATTTGGTAGAGCTTGTGTTTTTGGATGATTCTAGTGAGCTGTTTTTTCCAAATTGGTAAAGGTGAGAACCAACTTAACATGGACCATAAGTCAGAATCTTGATTTTGACTATCACAAAGGTAGTGGTATATAGGGAGTGGTTCAAGCAAGGAACAAAAAATCGGACCGGGCAATGAACCGATCATAGTACATGTTCAAGGGTTAATGGGTCAACCGGGGTTTAACCGGTAGTTGAACCGGTCATAACCGGTCATATTAAAATATTATAATTTATTAGTGATAATATATATTAATATATTTTTAAACTTCTATAGATAAAAATAAAGATTTTTAGAAAAAAATGTTTAAAATTTATTAGTATTAGTTATAATACCTATACTTATGCAAAGATATCTCATTTCCTATAATTATTATATCTTTTTAAATAATTTTTTTCATTATTTTCTTCATTTTTTTTAGATTTCTTCTTTCTTTATCTATTTTTCTCTTCATTTTAGTCTTCAACTTCCCATTTTACCCTCAAAAAACACAAAATAAAAATTTTGAAATTTTTTTTTAAAAAAAGAAAGAAACCGGGTCAACCGGTTGACCACCGGTTTTACCGGTTCTGACCGGTCCAACTGGTTCTAGCCGGTTGACTGATCAAACCGACCGGTTCCCGGTTCAACCGGTCGAACCGGCCGGTCCAGTCCGGTTTTTTGTACTCTGGGTTCAAGAGCGATGGCACATGCATAAAGAGCTAAAATAGATCAAACATACCATTTCAGTGGTTCAGTAATGGGACCTCGGATGATTAGAACAACTCGGTAGGGTTTTTCAATATCAAAGAGGTTAATGGTAGGTGGAATGTGGTGAGTGTAGAGAATGACATGGAGCAAATAGAATAAGTTTCTTTTGGCAATTCTCCGAACTTGATGAGGAGTGGTAGGTTGTTCACCAGGAGGGAAGTGGTGTTCAGTGGTGGTGAAAAAGGTGGTGGTAGGTAGAGACATCTAGTTGATGACTAGAATACTCAAAGGTTTTCTAGGTGTAAGGAGTTGGATCTTCTAAGGTCTAGAGAGATAGTCTGCCAGAGTGTTTTGGTGTCCTTTGATATGCTTCACTTTGAATTTATAGCGGGAAAACTAGTCTTTCCAACAAAGGAGTTGATTATCTGGAAGAGTCTTTCTTTTTGTGTCTAACATGGATGGGAAAGAAGTGTTATCCATTTCAATAGTAAATTCATAGGGACTTAAGTGAAAATTAAATTTTTTAATGCCTTTTTTGACCACAAGGATTTCCTTATAGGTGGCATAGTAATGTTTCTCAGAGTCCTTGAATTGACAGCTGGCATGGGCACAATAGTGTTTTGTCCCATCAATTTCTTCAAGAAGTATTACTCTTCTGAAATGATCACTTGCATCAGTCTGCAAAATCTTGTGTCATGTGCTTGGAATCTTTAAGGGCCTGTTTGGTACGGTGGAATTGAAGGGTATGGAAATGGAAATGGAATTGATTTTCATGAAGATGTGTGTTTAGTATGATAGAATTGGAAAATATTCCATTTCCAATTCCACCAAAATTACTTGAATTGAATCCCATCTGCTCACCCAAGATTTGCAAAAAATTACATGGAGTTCTCATTTTACCCTTCTCACTTTTCATCTTCATCCAATCCACAAAACTCCATGAACGCAGCCCCTCTCTGACGGCAACCTTCACCAACTGAGGATGACAACCTTCAGCAACCTGTGAGTTGTGATGTCGACCTCTGGCAACCAACGTCGGCAATCTCTGGTGAATCGATGTCTTGCAAGACCACTGTGTGCGACGACATTGCAGTTATGGATGGAGTTTGTTTCGATGAATGGGTTCTCAACCTCCATTGATGTACCATGGCTGACCTTCATCTTTAATTTCTCCGGCTTCGTCACTGTCACCATCGGCAAGATCGTGTTCTTTAGATGTTCATCGATCTCTCTGGCTAGATTTGCAACTTTGTTCGTAGATATGAAATTTTGTAGAAAAAAATGGAATGATACATGTTTTTGGGGGAGGAGATGGTTCGCCCTTGATGATGTTTTTTTGGGAAAAAAAATTGAAGGACATTTTGGTCTTTTCACCTAAAAATCATATCTTATTTTCATTACATACCAAACATACTTTTAAACCTCATTTCCATTTCCATTTCCATATCCATTTTCATTTCCATCAAAATTAATTCCATCATATCAAACGGGCCCTAAAGGTGGTGGAGTCTGGGCAATGTGTTTCAATGTTTAACAGCTGTTGTTTGTCAAGTCCCCAAGTGTGTGGGGTTCTTCTTGAGCAACTTGACAGCTAACTAGTATGTCTAGTCACATTTGGGATAAAGTCACATAGTTTTTTTAATTAGTTTTATATTTTAAAAACGAATAAGAAATTTATAATAAATTAACAGAGTGGCCACATAGAATAATAACATTTTTAAAAAGTTTAATTTATCTAACATTTTGATACTGCCAAAGGGCTTTCAAGTGGGCATTCAACTTCTTACGCGGCTACCTACTAGTGTTCCCCTTTTTTGCTAAACAGGTAGCCTTCATATTATAGCCCACTTGTCATGTACAACCAACCCTACCAATGTCACTCATATTATATAAATAACAAATGTTATACTATTTAATTATTGAATTAAATATATGAGTTTCAACTAACCCACTCATCATGCTGGTTTTGAACTCGTTTTCTAAAACATAGTAATATTTTTTAATTCCCTTATTACTTTTGCTCCTTAATTATTGTCGATGGAGCATCATATATATATGGGTAAATTAAAAAAAATATTGAAAAATATAAAAATAGGTATTATATTTAATTAGGACAAGGATCAACTCCAAATATGTCATATATTAAGAACATGAGAGAATATATATGTGCTATCATATTTTAAACTTAGACTGTAACCTTAGCTTTCATGAGTGATAATATACTTCAGCTCTAAAATAAAGTTTAAATAATTCTTATTTAATTTAATGAATATCTTTAATGTTTTAATTTTTATGAAAATTATTAGCCTAGATACGTCAGACAATATTTATTAAAAAACATAAACGAAATAACTTGGGAAGACTTATTGACTTACAAGTAAAAGAATGACAGATTGAAAAATTAAAACCACATGACACAAGCATTGAATTCCAGATAGGATCAGTTGCAGTATGATATAAATTACATATTTGCTTTTTGGTCATGAAAAGAAAAGAAAATGCAGAAATTATAGAGTGACATAAAATGAATCTGGATTATGGACCACAGAAGGTTCAATAAATCTGTATTCTGGAGCACGGGAAGCTTCAATGTTTCACCAATAAAATTAAAGAGACCTCCGTTAATTTATGCAATGTGTGAAAAGTGAAACATTTAGGAGTTCGTTGAAAGGTTTATTGGGTTAAGTATAAGATCTGGATTCACTTTGTCTTTTAAATTTATATATTTGTTTTAATTTCCTCAAACTATCCCCAATCTCATTGATTGCACATATTAAAATAGAGTTTCCAACAATGATGGTTATTCAATGGGTATTTTAGGGAAGCAAACACATTTTTTTACAAATAACTAATTAAATTAATTTCCTTAAGCTCTATAAATTATCTAACTCTTACATTTAGAATTGAAGTATGTGTCAAATTTCTATTCCACTGCATTGGTTGGAAAAACTATTTACTTGACTTGGTCTTACTTGAATGGGTAACTCAGCCAAATTACACGCCTAATCATAACCAAAGCCAATTATTCCGTGTGTTTAAATTCAAAGTGGTCCTAACTAATTATATTATGAAATACAGACTGGCTATATCGTGTTAGCAGTAATCTGTAGCAAAATATGGCACACTATGTTTCACCTAGCATTACCCAATTTCCCAAAAAAGGAAGAATTACTATGAGGTCTTAAAAAAGAGATTTAATAATAAAAAAGTCTTAATAACAAGTGAACAACATAAGCTAGTTGTCATTTCCTACATTAGGATTTGTCATTACATGCTCCTAATTTGTTATTGGGCTTTTGGGTGATTAAAGCCTTATTTGATTCTATTTTCTGGTTTTTGGTCTCAAAACTGTTTTTGAAAACAAGTTTTGAAAAAAAAAAATCCGTTTGAATATTTGTTCTAAAAAAATATGTTTTTGAAGTGACAAGACGGTGGTCATCGCCAATGGTGACGTGAAGGTGGTCATTGCTGGTAATGTGGTGTTAATAATGGATAGATAACAGACTCAAAAAATAGAAAATAGAAAAACAAAAATAAGAAAACAATTAAAAACTTTTTTTATTTTTTAGTTTTTAAAAACAACTTTTTGCTTTTTTTTTTTTAAATACTTCTTATTGAAAACAGTTTCCCAAACAAGTTTTTTTGTGTTTTTGTTTATAAAAACAAAGAATTTAAAAAAAAAAAAAAAATCAAACAAGCCCTACATTTTTTTCGTGGGACCTTACAGTGAATAAAAAAAAAAAAAAGCATTGATTTTTCATCAGACCAATGGGCATGTTGGTTTCTAGCACATGTCAAGTAGTCAAGCAAAATCTTCAGTTAATATCAAGTAAACCTAACAATAAAAGATTTTGAACTTCATAGCTGGAAGGCACGAAATTTTCAGAGGACTGGTCTGGTCCATCTAAACATGTAATGAGCATATTCCGGATTCCCAGATATTCACAGCAAATTAATCAAGGGAATATCTCATGACACAACATAGTTCAAAATCATAATATGCAGTTTTTTTATTAAGTCCATTTATTATGACTTACCTCATGATTATATACCTTTCATTTATCTTTATATTAATCGATGTAGGGCTTATATTCTAATAGAGGCATGGTGCACGAAATTTAGGCACCTCTTCCAATGAGATTCGAACCTTGATTCACCATGTTGTAATGTACTAACCCCTTTTGCTACCAACCCTAATTATTAGAATATGTAGTTGTCAATAACAAAATATACAGTTCAAAAGGGTGAGCCTGTATTTACATTAGACGAGCAGACCTTCCAGTTACTCTTTTAAGTCAAAAGTAGATAATGGCGATTGAGACACACCAGATCCTACCATGCTGCAAGCCTTGCAGTACTATGCTGGCTTCTTGTTCCTTCATTTCGCTCATCACCATTATTGCTACCTGCAACATCATCTCCCTCAAGAGTCCTATTGTTTCTAAGTTTTCTTCCTCTAACAAGTAGCTGGTTGGCTATCTCTAGGTGCGTTGTTGTCTTCAATAATCTGGATAGCTTCTTCCTTGGGTACTGTATATTTCCAGTGGTTGCCACAGCTTGGGCAAACTTTCTCTCCCTAGCAACCAGTTACTAGTCATAATCAGAGCTATATACTCCATTTTCTAGATGTGGGAAAACATATCCTTCTCTTATTCTATTTATAAGATAGAGGGAAGATTTTTTTCCCCTATTTTCAAGTCACATCATTAGATTTTACAAATGAATTTACAAATTTACTCTTCATTAGCCACTGTATTCTTTTTTATAAGAAACAACTGTCACACATATATAGTTCTTGTTTATAAGAAATATCTGAAGAATGTCTTAATTTATGGTTGTAACTTTCCCATTTTAATTTGTCTCTATTTAATTACCCCTATTTCTCACTCTCTCTCCACCACAGATTCTCTCTCTTATACATTTTAATTAATCCTACAATCATTATTACAAAAAACACTTTTAACGTCCATTTTTTTAAACCTTTTAACGTCCGTTTTCAGGAAGACGTTTATATGAGGAATGTAGTAAGTTTTGAATTTAACATTTGTTCTTTTTACCAACGTTGTATGTCACTTACGATGTTTGTTTTTTGAAAAACAGACATTGTAAGTGTGTGACTTACAATGTCTGTTTTTCAGAAAATGGACTTTGTAAAGTCCCCTTTTTTGAAAAATAGATTTTGTAAGTATGTACATTCAACATCCATTTTTTAAAAAACTGACTTTGAAAGTCTGTTTTTTTAAAAAAAAAAAAAGAAGGGGGCTTTTTTCGGATTGGAATCACCTCTGATCCCAAAAACAATGCCTATATAAATTTATTTCCTACAAATAAACACTAGAACTGCTTCCTTTTTTAATCAGGAAAGTCACACAAAATTAACTCATAATAGTATGGATTCTCATCTTAACAGAAAATTACCATCTCATTTAAAAATCATGTATAACATTATTCCAAACAAAAAAAACACCGGGAAAAAAAGAAACAATCCAAATAGTGACTCTTATTTTCACCAAAAAATAGTGACTCTTATAAATATAAGAATCAGATTTGTCAATAATTTTTACAATTCTAAACTTATAATATTTTCCTATTCAATCCTCAAATGAATGAATACAACACAAAGCGGTTAAAAATGTTGTAAATGTAGCAGTTAAAAATGTGTACCGCTACAAACGACATTAGTCAACAATTATAATGTAGTGGAATGGAATGTGTAAATAAAAGCAGAAAATTGCAGAGTCAGCATTGATCAGGATTGCAGTTATGGACTGAACATAAATTAAAGAAAGTGGGAAATGAATTAAAATGAACACAAATGAAAATAGAAACGATTGGCGACAACGCGTATGTGTGTGTATACTGTATATAATATCATTTTGCCCCAAAAATTCATATTGTCCTTCAATTATAGCTTTTTCATAATGGGAAAAGCTAGTCAAATGTTCAATTAATACCCTAGCTACCATATTTTCAATTATAAGACCCCACTTGCATACAGGTTACTCGGATGGGCAAATTTGTAGCTTCACGGAACCAAAAGTTTCACATATTTTGAAGGTCGCAGATGCTTTTTTTAATCGACATGCATTTAAGCGGAAATTGAAGACAAAATTAACGTGAGGAAAAATTGTCTACTTCGAATTTGATCCACATCTTCATCTTTTATATGTTTACATTGTACATTAATTATTGCAAACTTTTCTTCTAATTTTCTCTCGTACGAATTTCCTTTCTTTCATACATATGATTTGATATATGCTATCCCCCCTCCCAGAAAAAAAAAATTGATTTTATCTAATGATGTGGAGCTACGGTTGTTAATTAATGTGAGGCTGCCTTAAACTCTAACATGTATTGTCGTGTAATAAGAATCAACTAACTCAACCTTTGTTCTTGATTTTTTAATTGTGTGAATTTTTTTTTTTTTTTTTTTTGTATTACAAAGGCAAGCAGAGCTTGTAAGTGTCATGACCTATATAGTAGGCCGTACAAAATGATCCTGTGGTATTGCACCACATTCTTGGGCAAAAAGAAGAGTACAATCGGTAGGGGAAGTCCCAAGTTCGACGTTGTCATGGCTGTTCAGGTGAGCCTGCCTTGCCAGATAATCAGCACAACGAATACTTTCCCTATAAGAGTGGGAAATCTGCAAGTCCCAGTTCGAAAAGATAAGAGATCTAGTGGCTAGGATAACATCATATAATGGGTGGGAAGTAGGGCAAGTAGACCATAATAAGGGAATAGCTTGGAGGGAATCAGTGAACAATTTGATTTTGGTTAAACCCATCTGCTTGCACAGATGAAGGCCTCTGTAGATTGCATGGATTTCTGTAGCAGTTGGGAATGAAAGTCCTAACTTCTGTTGAAATCCATATATCCATGTGCCATGTTGGTCACGAATAACACCTCCGCACGCGGTCTGACCGCCATTGAGTACAGATCCATCAACGTCTATATGGACAAAATCCGGGTCCGGCGGTTCCCAGTGGACTACCCCCCTCTCTGGAACTTGGAATATTTGGTGATGAAAACGTCCGCTCTCCACTCCTTCCGAGAAGTGAAACAGGCATCTATGTACTATCTGTTGTGGCTTCTCAGCTACCCCTTCGAATGCTTGAATGCATCTATTCTTCCATAGTATCCAGCACGCTATGGTGAAAACTCGTTGCCATGACCATCTAGAGGATCTCCTATTGCCTGGTGAGTGCTGCATGTTCCATTGTAGCCATTCCTGCAAACAACCACTAAAAAACATAGAATAGTATATGGGGTTAGTTAAAGAGGACCACACCCTCTGGGCTTGGTCACAATCTCTCAAAACATGAAGGATGCTCTCCTCACTCTTACACTGGAAAGGGCAGGTGTTTGGAACATTTTGGTTATGTCTCGCTCTTGTATCATTTGTAGGAAGCCTCTCATGGAATACTTGCCACATAAAGAGTTTGACTCTTTCAGGAATTCCCCAGTGCCATAAATGCCGCCAGTGAGTTTGTGAACTGAGGTTTAGCTGATGATAGATCCTCTCATAAGCTGACTTCACGCTAAAGTTACCGTCGGGAGCATTTCTCCAACAAATCACGTCATCACCAGTACTTGTTGGGGGTGTCACCATCATAATCTTATCTACCACCCAAGTGGGAAGAAATGCTTCCCATTTGGCTCTATCCTAGTGACCCGTCTGAGATGTAAAGGAACAAACCCAGGCATCAATATCAAGAAGGTGCATGTTCCTATCAATGAAGTATTTTAGTGGCCTGTCAATCGGACCCCAGCAGTCCTGCCAAGCAAAGGTGTTTCTTCCATTTATAATATTTTTGCCAATACCACTCTCGAAATCCTTCCAGACTGCAACTATGCCACTCCACACCGCCGATTGATTGCGCGATCTCTGAACCTTCGGCATCAAATCAGCTCCACATGAGTACTTCGCATGAAGACATCTCACCCATAAGGCATCAAGTTTAGTGATTAGACCCTAACACAGTTTCATTAGGAAAGCTTTGTTTTGGCAATGCAGATCCTTTATCCCCAGGCCTCCTTCACACTTCCTTCTCTTTAGAACATCCCATGCTAACAAATGCAATTTCTTTGATTCATCATGCTGGTTCCAGAAGAAGTCTCGGCTCAATTTTTCAATGGTAGATAGCACCCCCTTTGGAACAAGGGTAGATTGCATCTGATATTGCGGGATGGCAGAAAGAACAGACTTGATGAGGACCGTCCGTCCTGCCATACTTAGATATCTCCCTTTCCAGCTAGTCAATTTTGAGCGAATCTTCTGGAGAATCGGTGCAAAAGTCATGTTTACCATTCGTTTGTGAAGGATAGGAACTCCCAAATATTTCCCTAGGTCAGGTGTCAGACCAATCCCCATATTTTGACTTAGCTCATAAGCTCGGTTAAAGTGGACGTTTCGAGAAACAAACATTTTAGATTTGCGCAAATTGATCCTGTGACCAGACACTCGACAAAATAGCTCCATGACATTCCGAATCTCCTCTACTTGCTCAATTGATGCCTCGCCGAAAAGAATCAAATCATCAGAAAAGAACAGGTGCGAAATCTGGGGGCTAGCCGCATTCAACCGCAAAGGGCGCCAGTTACCCATTTCAACTTCTTGATGAATAAGCTGACCGAGTAATTCCATGCATAGGACAAACAGATAAGGGCTTAGAGGGTCTCCTTGCCGCACCCCTCTTAAAGGAGTGAAACTATATGATGTTACTCCATTCCAGATTATGCTCATTGAAGTGGATGTGACATAGGACATAATCAACTTAACAAAATCAGCTCTTAGCCCTAAGCTGTGGAGAGTGAACGCCAAGAAACGCCAGTCAAGCCTGTCAAACGCCTTTTCCATATCAATCTTCACTGCTAAGTACCCCTTTTTCCCCTTCTTGGTTCTCATGGAATGGATTGCCTCTTGAGCTAAGATGATGTTGTCCACAGCTTGCCTGCCTGCGATAAAACTACATTGATTCTCTACAACAAGATGGCTCATGATACTTTTAAAGCGATTAGCAATTACTTTGCTGACAATTTTGTAGCTCACATTGCACAGTGAAATAGGTCTAAAATCTTGCATAAAAGTAGGTCTATCAATCTTTGGGATGAGAACAATGTTTGTTTGATTGATTTCATGAATGTCCTCTGGGTTTGCAAAGATACCAGCTACCAGATCACATATCTGCTGACCCACCGAATTCTATTGAGTTTGGAAAAAATGTGGGTGTAAGCCATCTGGCCCTGGGGATTTAAAAGCTCCCATCTCAAACGCTGCATTTTTTATCTCAACTGGAGATACAATCCTCTGAAGGAGGTGAAGCTGCTGATCTTCTAAAGGTGGGAAGCGCGCCGTCCAGGGAAAAAAAGGGGTTGATAAGTTATCAGCCGAGTAAAGATTTTGGAAATAATCAAGTGCCACACCTCTCAACTGAGCTTCATCAGATACCCAGAGACCACTGCTGTCTTGTAAAGCTTCAATTTTACCTCTTTTCCTCTTAGTCAGAACATTGGCATGAAAGAATTTCCTATTTCGATCACCCCCGCTCAGCCACTTACATCTAGATTTCTGAAACTAGATCAATTCTTCTTGAACAGCTATTTTTTGATACATGCTCCAAAGTTGCTTTTCGATCTTGAAGAGGCCATTCTGACAACCTTGTTTACCCCTGGCGTGATCAATACCTTCCAATCTACGGATGATTTCTCTCTTTTTTTTTTACTACATTCCCTACCACTCTAACATTCCACTCTGAAGCCTCTTTTACAAACTTTTGATGTCCCTGGAGCCAATTCCTACCCTACCAAGCTGCTTTGACTACATCACTGAAACCATCTTCGATACACCATGCTGCCTGGTAAAGGAAGCGATTTTCCTTTTTGCCGAAAACATTATTATTTTTATCAGAAACAACAATCACTCGATGATCGGACTTGAATTTAAGGTTGTGATAAGCTTTGGCCTGGGGGTTTTGAATTTCCCAATCAAAGTTACAGAAGACCCAATCCAGTCTTTCCTTCACCCCAATTTTTTCCCAAGTGAATCTATCCCCTACGGTCGGAACTTCAATAAGGTTGCAACAGTCAATATAATTTTGGAAATCATTCATAGAACTAAGAATAGGGTCAGCTCCTCCAAGTTTATCATTGGGGCTAAGGAAGGCGTTGAAATCACCAAGAACCAACCATGGAATGGAGACCGTGTGATGGATAGCCGACAGAGACGACCACAGGTCCTTTCTCTTCAAAGTACTGGTATCACCGTAAACAAAAGTGACAAGAGTGGGGCACAGACTATTATTCTCAGAGATATTACAGTGAAGAAGCTGTGTGTTTGAGGAAACATATTCCAGGTGGAGCTCACAATTATTCCATAAAACCTAAATACCGCCGACAAACCCAGTGGCTTCAATTCTCAACTAGTCAGTGAAACCCAATTTCCTCACAACCTTATCGGCTCTAACACCACTGATTCTTGGCTCAAATAAACACATAACGTTAATTCCATATTTTTTAACCACATCTTTTAAAATCCGAGGAAAAGCACTACCTCCTGCACCCCGCCAATTCCAAGATGACACAATCATAATTAAATATAAACAAAAGGCAAGATAGGAAAGCGGGACTTACTTGTCCGGTGAGTCTCCTCCCATCATGACAACTACTTCCAATTGGGAAATAGAGAGCAAGTCATATCGTTGATCATTAGACACACGTTTGGCGCTTGCTTCAACCCACGGGACCACCTCCATGCTCAAAGGATCCGAAGATAAAACCTGCTTCTTGGCAATTTCAGAGATATGAGGCACACTGGTATCTTTTCCCTTTTCATTTAGAGTCACGGTCCCCCCAGTAAAGCAATGGGAGCCAACAGCACTTTTCCCATCTTCTTTTCCGATTTGGGCAGCGGACTCCACCTGGGCCAATGAAGTGTTTGCTGGGCGTGACTTTATAATCCCTTCATCAAGGTGGGGTCCGCAGTTATGTATATTTGCTGGGCGTGACTCCATAGCTCCGTCTTCTTTTCCGTTTTGGGCATCAAACTCCACCTGGGCCAATGAAGTGTTTGCTGGGCGTGACTCCATAATCCCTTCATCATGGTGGGGTCCGCAGCTATGTATATTTCCTCTAACCAATTTATGAGCTCTTTGGGACACACTTTTCTTGGGATTAGAATACGAAGATTCGTCCAGCTGTTTTGCCTCCTTAAAACCCAGAACCGAAACCATGGATCCTTCATTTTTTCTGAATTGAATGGGCTTGTCACATGCTCTCTTTGACTTTACTTTAGTACAGCGTTTCTGCCCCACGTGAACCCCCTTCTTGGTAAGCAATAGATTAGGCTCCTCTCTTGTCACACACTTTCTAGAAGGAGCTTGACTTGCCTTTTCAAAAAAACTGCAGAGACTTCTCGGGAATAGATTTCCCATTTACCAACCTTGCCTCATCCACCGATCTACCTATCCCTTTCCCTTTTCCCTGCGCAGAGGCTAAAGGTAGCTTAGAAGACTCACTTTCGAACTCATCCGTACTAGCTAGCACTCTGAATCTGGATCCTCTTCCCATTCCCATATCTTCTGCACAGACCAAACTGATCCTTCCTTCTGCAGAGCCACCTCCATCCACTCTGATCCTACCTTCTATACTTCTCGAAGATCGCGCTTTGGCAGGCTTCCTCACGAACATCCACGAGCCAAACATCTCATCTCTTGCCGGAAGGGTGGTTTCCGACGATGACACCGGTGGTGGAGCAGCTGCCTTACTTGCAGGACCAACAGAAACCTTCGCATGAGAAGCACCTTCAGGTAAAATTTTCCAAGCACATTGTTCATGCTTGTGACCATATCTCCCGTATGAGAAACATATAAGGCTCAAGCCTTCATATTCAATATTGAAGAGCTCTGAAGCTGAGATAACACGAGGGACTAGTTTTTTCTACAAATTCAATTCAACACATATCCTAGCATAACGTCCCCTGCGAATTTTAGCATCGTCCTGCTCCAGATTCTCAATGGAGTTCATGTCCACTTTAAGTGTCTTCCCAACCATATCTCCAAGCCTCCACATGCACTCCTTATTGAAACACAGAAGTGGCACATGAGGAATACGGATCCAAGTAGCTACCCTTCCCAGTGGATTATTAAAAGGATTGAAATATGGAGACCACCTCTGCACCAGAATTGAATGTTGAAATATCGACCATGGCCATCCAAAAAGGATTTTCGCATAGAGCTGCTTCCAGTCATCCTGTTCTTTTAATTTTACAACATAATAGTTGTTTGGAAGATCGATAAGATCAAAATTAATTGTCTACCAAATTTTGCATAAATGATCCTTGAGCCTGAAAAACTTGAATTTTGCACCTAAGACAGTGATAATGAGAGCATTGTTCCAAGGTTTGGCCCATCGATTATATTCTTCCTGAGACAATTCCATTGTGGGATAGACATCCATGAGGTTTTTTATCTCTTCTGAGGGCTGGGGAAGGTCCCAAGACTGATTCAAGATGCCAGAAGAAAAGACCTCATCTTCCACATTAGAGATGCCATGAGAGATGCCATTAAACTCTGCTCCCCTAAATCCTGTAAGGGAATCTAATGATGAATAACTTACACATATAAACTTTGGAAAAGAACAGCTATATATATATATTATATTAGAAGTGAAACCTTGAATTAGATAACGTGAACTTATAATAAGCTTATAATCATAATTTTTGGGGAAAACAATTGATAATTTTTTTTAATATCATTATAATGATTACAAGATAAAGTCATTCCATATTTAACCAATCTCTAACAGCTTTTTTTGTACATGTTGAAACAACTTTAAATAATTTTTTTATCATTTTTTTTGGTAAACGACATATCAATTCTTTTAAATTAAACACCAATGAATAAAAATTGGATTTTGCTCATGAGAATTTTATTGGAGAAAATTAAAGACACATGTAATTTTGCTCACACACAAAGCTTCCCAATTTTTAAACCTGTGTTATAAATAGTTTTAATGAGTCAGGAGGGCCAAATAACATTGTATGTTGTAAACCTTTTTGTATGGTCAAGAGGGCCGATTACGAGAGCTTTGAAATCCAGTGAGTGTGGTTTATGGTCATTTAGTATTTTGTGCGTAAACCAACTTAGGAATTTTCTGTGGTCTTTTTGTCAACTTTGGAGGATGTTTGTGTATGGATCATGTGTTGACACTTCACATGACTTATGAATTCCCTACAAGTAATCATGGAAAGGCGATCATGAAATGTAAGTACAAAATGTTATGAAAGATATAAAGAAACATATAAGTATACAATTCTTACTGAAGGAAGGGTTAAACTTACATGCAATTAATCAAGACATATCTATGCGCTTATAACTTCTTAGTTACTATTAGTTTGAAGTTCTCAGTTCCTCCAACTGGTTCACTAACACTAGGGATTAACAACTCTCCTGATGTTGGCGCAGGTTCAGGACTATCATCTACACGAGGTGGTTGGTTGAAAGCTATCTCAATATCATCAAAGTACCTTGAACAGAAATATAGGACCTTATCCCCTATATAACCTTTAGCTATAAAACCTTTAGCTATAAAACCTTCTGGCCATACCTTATTCCTTACATAAGATTTCAATTTCCCAAGAAACTTATGAAGTAAAGAAGGAAAAATGATACTAATGTTGAAAAAGGTGAGTATCAAATATAGGAACTAATAATGAGTATCTCTCAATAGGATACATCCATTGATATTGAACTGGGCCAGTAAACTTTGTTTCATGAACAAGGTGGACTATAAGGTGCACCATTACAGTGAAAAAGGATGTAGGAAAGATCATTTCTAAATGAAAAAATGTAAGAATGATTTTGGATTGCAGCTGATCAAGCTCCTCAACAATCAAAACCTTGGAACACAACTTCCGAAAGAAAGAACAAGGCTCCACCAAAATGATGGACACTTTGGGAGGAAGTGCATTCTTTATAGCTAGTAGAAGTAACTGTTGTATAAGAACATTGAGTCATGACTCTTCAGGCTATTAACTTTTCAAATCTGCATGTCAATACATTGTGAAATGTTGCTTGTATACCCACCAGGAACTTATATTTTCTTCAACGTCATGAGGAAGACTTCCTTGTTCGGTTTTGTGAGGGTAAACTTTACCGGTTGAAATTTATCATGCTCATCTGGCCACACGTCTTCATGAACTCCTATAGGAATCTTCGCGTCGGGGAACGCATCTTGTAATAATTCCAGCAACATTGACATTCCCTTTTTGTGACTCTACATAAGCACTTGATATGATATAATTTGATCAAGAAAGATAATTTCGAGTATTTTCGACATCCTTGATATAAAGGAGATCAGCTTCATCCATTAAGCTGAAAAAATCCTGAGCTGCTTCATTCCTCAAGAACACCGGCTCTAAACCCTGCACTTTTTCATTGAAGTTGTCATCTTGAAAACCAAACGCATCATGCACAACATCATTAATAGGATCATCTTCATTTACTTAAACTCCTACTTGTGAACTTCGAGGAACATCATTATCATATCTTATATCAGGTTTCTCACCATAAACTCCCCATAACATATAGTCTTCCGGGAAAGGCTTCACAAGCAAATGTTCCTTAATAAGTTGTCGTGCATGTCACTCTTGAACTTGCATCTTCGACATGGACAGACAATCTTACCATTACAGCTAGTGTGAGAGTCGGTGAAATCCAAGAAATTTTTTAATTCGTACAAATATTTTGGAGAATTACGTGGCAAACTAATCCATGACTTATCCATATCTAGAGAAAAAATTTAGCAAAGAAGATGAGTGAATACAGAATGACAGGTGCCTGGAAGCTTATATTAAAATCCTCCAATGTTTAACAATTTGTAATGCTTCCAAAATCGCTACCAGGTATAAGTTTGCAGTGGTTATAGTTAAATAAACCGCTATAAAAATGATGACCATTGCAGGGATATAAAATTCAAATTTCAAATATTTGACACTTTGTAGCGGTTACAGTAAAAATATTTCTACAAATATTCATGACCATTGGTGGGAATTAATATATTCAAATTTCAAATTTTCACTTTGTATCGGTTCCCCTTTAGAAACCACTACTAATGTGCAAGTCACTTTGTAGTGGTTATGCTGTATAACCGCTACAAATGTTCAAGGGAAGGAATTAAAATATTCAAATTTCAAATAGACAGTTTGTAGCGGTTGTAGTTGTGTAAACCGCTACAAATTGTCTGGACCATTTTTTATGTTTCAATTTTTTATTTTGCAGTTTGTTGTGGTTCTTGTTGATACAACCGCTACAAATATTCACTACAGTTTGTACCGGTTATAACCTGGAACCACTACAAAGTAATGAGTATTTCTTATTTGTAGCTGTTTAGTATACTTAATCGCTACAAACATTCACACTTTGCCTAGTTTGTAGTCGTTGCTTTATTACAACCGCTACAAATAATATTTTTATTTATTTTTTTTCAAAATTTTTTTGAGTTGTAAATGAAAGACAAATCTAACATTAATGAAAATATAAATATCCAAAGTTTTGTATAGATGTTAAAAAGAAAAATATAATTGTTTTAAAGCTAACTAAAAACATAAACTAACTATTCGGAGGGGCTGAATCATAGCACTGATCATCAGGTCCTCCCTCAGGCCGGGGGGATCGTAGCGCTGATCATCAGGTCTTTCCTCAGGTGGGCGGGTGCATAGTGCTGAGCAGAGTGAACTGCACCATCATCATCGACAATAGGAGGTGGCTGGATGACGAACCTAGGGACAAAGGGTACCTGTAGATTGTCCTCGTCAGGGAACAAGTGACTCTACGATCATAACGGCATCTAGTTGGTGATATCCTGCCACTGCGTATGTTGGGCATAGTAGAAATTGGCCTGCTACTGCATCTGATAGGCCACCACAGTATGTGTCCTAGCAACCTCCAAATGGAGCTCATCAACAAAGTCATCCCTCGGACATCTGGCCCCATATGTTCTTGCTTAAGAGCTGCCAGCCTCAGAGGCTCCACTCCTGCCATAGACCATATTAGGTCTGGCACCTATTGCCATACCCCTCTTGCGTCCAGGGTGCTCAACTGGACCCAGACCCAGTTTCAGTGGCACAGTGGCATCCACAGACCCCTATGACTCCTGGGTCAGGGTCTCAAGTAGCTCAGCTTGAATCTGTTGTATCCTCTCCTACTATTTTATAAAACAATAAAGTATTATTATTATTATTCACAATAAATTAGTTTTATAAAAAAAATATAACAATAAATTATTATTATTATTATTATTATAAAATAATAAATTAACTTACAATGGCTTCCTTTGCCTGCTGAGAGGTTAGAGTCCCATCTCGGTATCTATGGGTGATAAGGAATAACTCCTCATAGTCCATCTGGTGGTTATCCTGCTGAGCCTTCCTCTCTTAAAACAATTAAAATAATAAATTAGTATTATGAACAATTATAATTATTAAAAACATAAACATTATGAAAATTATATTAAAATAATTATTATAAATAAATTACCAGCTCAATGTAAGTGATAGCAAATGTCTTCGATCCTGCTTTGTGGTGGATCATTTACTGCCCTCGATCCCTGGTATTCTTATGAGAAAGAGCTTGCATAAAATAAAATATATTAAAAGTATTTTAAAACTATAAAAACTTATAATTATTAAAAACATAAACATTGTGATAAATTTATATTAAAATTATATTTATAAATAAATTACCTGCCCCTCTGCGCTCCTCCTATACTGATAAAACTCGTCCAATTGTTCGGTGGCACACAATCCAAGACGTTCTGGATCAGCTACTACAGAAGAATCGTCCCATCCTTATTCATACTGTGAAAGAGATAATTCTTCTTGTTCCTCCAGCCGTCTCCCATCTTCATCAGCGTGTACCTCTTCCAGTTGTTCAGGACGACAAACCTAAGCTATAAAGAATTGAATAAAAAATAATTAAATACATTTACTTACAAATGATACAATTAATAAATATTAATTAAATACAATTAATTACAAAGAAATACTATTAATTACCTTCACGACCTCATCCCGAATCAGATCCTTTGGCCCCTTAGGAATGTTCTTCCATATCCTGAAGTGGACGGGGAACCACATCCAATTTGAGCCCAGCTCGTTTAGGAAGCAATTGAAGAGGTAACAATTGTTCTCGATCGGCTGGTCCATGGCTTTATTCCATGAAACTACCACGCATAGGCTTTGGTCTATGCTATTGAGATCGACCAAGTCTAGCCTCCTTATTGAAATGTTCCCCTATGCATCTACACAATTTACCACATACGTTAATTAAATTTTAAAAAACATTTAACCTATGGAATTTCAATATTAAATTTATTAAAATAATAATTAAATTTACCTTAAACCTGCACATCAAACCCCATTGATCGGGCAGACGATCGTTGTGGGTTGTTTTGGTCCCTCACGCCCTCACGTCCTCCTCATCCAGGAAGTACTCTATCTTAATAATAGGAATCGAGATGTCAAATTCCTCATTCTTGTCCAGATCGCTGAAACTAATCTCCCCCTCGAGCTAAACATGTAGCTCTAGAGAGGTCACCTCCACTCCTGCTGTAGCGTGGTCAACCCCTGCGACGGCATAGGGACGTGCCTATCCCTTATTGCCCTCTACTACCTCCTCTCCTACTAACCCCTCTATGGTGCTCCCCCGGAAAATAGGTTTGGGGGAAGTTCAACCTCCTTCCCTTTCCCCTTATCTCACTCAAAATCATCATATATATACCAAAAAAAATATTAGCACAATTTATATCAAAATTATAAAAAAAATAGCCAAAAAAAGAAATAAAGCACTTAACTTTGCTAACCTCATGTAGCAAACTCTGTCAAAAGCTTCAACAAAACCTCATATCTCAAGGAAAATCTCAAAGGGCACGTGAGAATTCAAAATGGCAAAATGAGGATTGAAGGGGCGTGGAGCTTTTATAGAGCCCGGATTTGTAGTGGTTTTAATAAAAACTACTATGTTAACTGCTATAAATCCACAAACCTTACTGTAACACCCCAAATTTTATTCACCAAAATATATTGTAATTATTGAAAATATTCAATGAAATGACATGGTGAATATTCATGAACTTGAAATTTATAAAGTTAGTAAATTTTCATTTTCATGAGAATTGGGCAAGAATAAATTATGGAATTAATTCTTGGGTTTTTCAAAAAGCCCAATATTGAGGCCCAAAGTAGAGGAACACAAGAGAAAAATATTTTGCCCAATATTAAAGTTAAATTTGGCTAAGGAAAGGAACAAAAAGGAATTTATTCAAAAACGTAGTGGCAAAATTAATCAAAGTTTTGCCAACAAAGCACCAAACAAATTATTTTCCAATTAATTGAAGAAAATGTCAATTAATTAAGGAAAATAAAGAGAAAATACATATTTAGAATATTTTAGTCAAATAAATATGGATTTATGAGAAAATTGGAACATATGTATAAATTGGACCAAAATGTGACACAAGTGTACATGTAATTAGGCATATGTAATTAGGCATAGTTAAATTTCAATTGGGCTTTAAGACATATTTACATGTATATAAGTCCAATTAACTTTATGACATAACAGTCAAAATATTGGAAATTATGATAATTAGTTAATTAAAGGGAAAAGCAAGATATTTTAAAACACATCCCCTCCTTCTTTTATCCTAAAACCATTGGCTACCAAGAGAGCAAGAGAGAGAGAGAGAGAGTTTTTGAGATTTTAAAGAGAAGGAAGAGGAAAATCACAAGGTAAGCTTGATTTCCTTAGTGTTTTGGTTTCTAATTTGTGTAATCCTTGCCCTAAGCTTCCCTTCTTCGTGATTCCATGTGTTTAGGAGTCAAAATCTCAAGGTTTGTGGAGGGAGGAAGTTTAGTTAGAGAGAGAAAGGAGGAGGAAACAAAAGGTGACTTCAAAACCCTTAAACTCTTGATGTTAATGTTATTGTTGTTGGATTTGTTAGTGGTTTCGTGGTTTGTTTGTTGTGATTTGTAAATTTGGGAAGTGTTAACCTTAAGGGGTTATGCTGCCTAAATTTTCTCAAATCTTGGGTAATAGGTGTTTAAAATGGTTAATCATGTGATTAAGAGTAGAAAGGAACAAAGATTTGAAGTTCAAAATCAAAGATTTCAATTTTTCCTTTTATTTCCCTATGCTTCAGCCAAGCAAGGATGGAGGGGTTAGAGCTGTATTTTTTATAATATGATGATTCCATTGTGTTCAGGAGGGAAAATTAGGTTGGTTTACTTTTGAACGTTTTTTTAGAAAAGCCTTAGAAAGTGAAATTATGAAAAAGCCCATAAAACCCTAATTAGGAGCTACCAAGGGTAAAATTGTCATTGGGCAGTGATTTTACAAAACCCAAGGCTAGAAATGGATTATACACACAAAACTATATAGGAATATCTTAGGTTAAAGTTTCAGGGAAAGTACTGTCGGACCGGGTACGGTGGGGTCGGAGCAGGGACCGGGTCCCAAGGGCATTTTGGTAATTTTTCAATGTAGACTAATATAACCACCAAAAACACTTTGGAAGCCTCTAAGTTGTACATGAATGGGTTTTCACCTAATTCTTGTACATTTGGAATTTTAGAACCTGATTGATAGCCCAAGCTGCGGCACAAAGTTCGAGGAGCCTATTTAAGGATCAAAAAAGGTTAAGGTAGTAACTTTATCTCTCATACACTATGTGATTGTTGATATGTTCTATGTAGCTATATTTTGTGATGTGAACACGTGCCTGGGGCACGTTACCTAGCTATGGTCGGGGGACTTGGCTGTGGTACACGGACATGTAGGGGATCCAAACAGTCATTTGGCCCTGAGTGTTGTGTACACACACGTTATAGTATGAGATTTCATTTTACACTATAGGGTGCATTGCATATTTAATTTTCACATTTTATATGATTGATTGTACGTTACTACTGAGATTTGTATAAATCTCACCCTTTTTCAATTAATCAAGCATTCCAACAAGAACTAGTGGCTCCAAGGGCAAGACAGCAAATATTGCAAACTGAGGTGTGCGGGCTATGAGAACTGAGCCGTTGGTTATATTATTAGTCTTTTTGGTTACTTTTAGACATATTGTATATATACTTTCAAACCCTGCAGGGAGATTCCTATATGTAAACATGTACTTAATATCAGTATACTTATATTATTTCTGTATGTCTGTGAAACTGTGTCTATATTACTCTGCACAAATCAAAATGTTAAGGGGTTTGACATTTTTGGTATCATAGCTTAAAGCGGTTATAGCATTATCAGAATGGTATACTGATATGGTCTTATTTACATAATGATAGGATATCATGAGTAGTTCTAGTAAGCCAATCGAGAGGTCACTTTCGTCAGTGAACCAACTTCCACCGGAGAAGAGGATTCTGGAGGGACAGCTCTTCATTGAGTACTTTGCCCAAGGATGTCTTCATGTGAGACAGACCCCCAGGAAGAGGGTCCCAAAGCTACCTATGTATGGTCTTGAGCCGTGGCCAGCGTCTCCTGGAATGCCCCAAAATTTTGATTAAGGGCTAATAATGATTATTGAGAATAATTTTTGAATTAAATCTGAGTAATTATGTGTTATGTGGCAATTTAAGTAAATATACCAAAATCAGTGAAAGAATGGAAAATTATCGGTTAATTAGTTAGTGATTAATAGAGAAATTAATTACTAACTAAGAGAAATGAGAAGTGTAACTAAGTGGCTAATGGAGTGATTAGAGTAACCAAGTGGTTACTTACTTTATGAGGACTAATAAGATTGGGACATGTGGCAAATGGAGATGATGGTAGAGTGTTGGAGAAAGTCAAAGTAAGCATTTTTAATCATATTTTCTCTCTCATTTCCTCATTGATAAGTAAAATATTTACATATTTATTTTCCCTTATATGATGATTTTATGGACTATATTTGTGTTTAATATAATAAATTTGGGTGTGATTGATAAATAAATACCGTTTTTGGAATAAATAGCATTTTAAAAAATAAAAAAAGTAAAACAAAATAAAAGTACTGTAGCAGTCAACAGGCACTGTAGCGGTCAACGTCACTGTAGCAGCCGCCGGAGGTATTGTAGCAGAAACTTCCAGAACACTGTAGTAGCCGTTGGAACACTGTTGAAGCTTCCAGAACACTGTACCAGCCGCCAGAAACACTGTAGCAGTACTGTAGCACACGTTTTTGCCCCCTATAAATAGAGATCAAGGCCAAGCTCAAAGGGAGGAGGAGAGGAAGAGAAGCAGAGGTTTCCTTCTCCGACAGGGAGAGGTCCTTCTCTGACCGGGAAAGATCTTTCTCTAACATTACTAGTTTATTGTGTCATTTTCTATATTTAATTTCATGTATTGTATGCCTCCATCTTGGAAGGCTTAGGATTTTATTACTTCTTGCATGCCTCCATCTTGGAAGGCTTAGGATTGTATTGCATTTTGCATGCCGCCTACATGGAAGGTTTTACTTCCTCAATGGACGGCTAGATTTCTTCATCTTTCATTCATCTTTTGGTTGTATATTTATGTTTGAGAATTTAAGATTCAAGTTTATGCAGTATTTCTGAGGATTTCATTCTAGCTTTATATAATGTCAATTTATTTTAGTTTTGTTTTTGATTTCATCATGTGCTAAATTTTCATTTTCCTAGGGTGATGACGTAGCTTATTAATGACGGATTGAATCTTAACTTATTAAATCTAGTTTGAATTTCTCCTTCATGATTGAGTTTTAATTATTATTCTTAATGCTTTTGATTGACTGGCTATCTTTTGAATGATTTCAATATGCATGTTGAGACCGGAAGGAGATACATGTGTGTAGACCCTATATTTAAAACCATGACTTGCATATGAAATATGAATATATTCATATGAGTTGTGTAGTCTTACTGAGTTCCATAAATCTTAATGCATAATTAATTGCTTAAATTCATATAGGAATATATTGGATTAGCAATTGATTATAGAATTGCTTGACCTTGGAAGAGGCTGGTAATTAAATTAGGGAAACTCGACTATCAATTATGTGGAATAAATTGGGCTAGAATATATAAGTGATTCAATCCGGAATTTGTGAAGTGAAATCTAATCCCTAGGGCTTTTTCTCATATTTGCTTTCATATCATCTGCATTCATATTTAATTGTCTTTCTTTTATTTTCTACTCTCAATCACCAACTAATCGATCGACTAAATAGAATTAAAATTACCTATTTTGGTACTTAGTGCTCAATCCTCGTGGGAACGATACTCTACTTACTTGTATATTACTTTATTACGACAGTGTATACTTGCACTATTTAATTGATCATTTGCACTCGTATCACTCATGTTTGCTCACTCCTCTTTTTGGTGAGCAAACAACCATTTTTCTTCACGATGAATTGGAGATGGTGGAGAAAGAAGAACAGAAGGATCAGATTGAGATGCTTCTTCCATCTCTTCCATTTGGTCGTCAACAAATCTGTTTTAGCCTTTGCATAACCCCTTTGAGACATTGTATGAGGGCAATCATTCTTTCTACCACTCTCTTATGCTTTTCGCCTTTTCGCTTGCGAATAAAAAATTAAACAAAAGAAAAAGGTTATAATCAATTAGGATAATTGATAAGTAAATAAAGTGCAAAATAAGTCAACTAACCAAAGATTCTGGAGTAGTCTAAAGCATAAAAAATTCTTGCCAAGTAGCTTCATCAATATATGTATATTTGCTGCACAGAGTAGGATGACACTCACCATCTTTCACCTCGATATGAATGTAATTATTGGCCAAATTTGTCTTAAACTTGCTCCAGCACTTATAACAATACGTCATTGTCTTGTTGTACAAGATCTCACTATGAGGAACGTCATAGGTGAGCTATAATGCATGCATTAAAGGAGTAAGTGACAAATTTGTGACATATTTGATAATCATTACATGCAGAAGAGAATTGTATACCTAGATAATGTCCTAAATATGTTGCTTCACCTTTTCATCGACATTTCGCCACTCCTTTATCAAGATGCTAGGCTTATTGCGTGCAAGGAGGCTGATAAAACTCCTATATCAGCTTGCATTAGGCCTAATTGGTTTCCAATATCTATGAAACTCAATCAGTATCTTTTGCCCTGCACTCCAACTGAGGGAAATGTCTCTCAACCATGTGCCACGTCTACCCCTCCATACAGACTGGTTACTGGGCTCACTTTGATCCTAGCTTAGAGCATTGCTAGGCTCACTCTGATTAACACTAACTGGCTGACTCTGAGGAGCACTAGGTGGTTGATCCTCTATACTAGGACGTTAGGGATCCGTCATTTTCCTATAACAACAACAAAGAAAGATAAATCCTTAAGCTATAACATGAGAAGATTATATCTATAAAATAACTATATACATTATTCGGATATAAATCATAATCATAATTACTTTAGCTAGCTAACTTTCAAAGTAGTATCATAAAGAGATATTCTCCCATATTCCCTCATGATGATCATTTCTTGTACCGTGCTCATTATCTACTGCATTTTCTTCATTAAATTTGGGTAGACCCCTGAAAAAGAGGAGTCTCAAAAAGATCATAATTTGATCGACTTTCCTCATCAATATCAATAACCCCTTTTCCTTGGAGAGCTACAGACCATATTTTATTTTCTTGATCAATAATATAGAACACTTGTTTCAGCTTATCTGCCACAATAAAAGGTTCATCCCTAAAACTTCTATTTTTCAGATCTACTAATGTAGATCTTAACCTATCAATCTTCACACCATTATTGACATCAACCCACTTGCATTTGAAAATGGAAAATCTAATTTTAACATAGTCCACCACCCAAATCTCTTCAATAACCCCATAATAAGGTATGACAACCAATTTAGGATTTTTATCTTTCAAACTAGAAAAGTGCATAGATTCAGCTACTAACACAACACCACTGTTTTGGACAGTACTCTTATCATCTAGGGACTTCATGTAAAAGGTATAACCATTGATCACAAATGAAGTCCAACTTATGACATGAACCTCAGAACCACGTGCTAACCATTTTATTGTATCAGAAACACATTCTTCTCTGTCAACCTTTTGTTTGAACCAATGTGAAAAAGTTCTGTTATGCTCCCTAATTAACCTTTGTTCAGTCATTCGACTATTTTGTTTCTACACAATTTCTTTATGAGCATTCATGTAATATTGAACTTCATCAAGATTATTCAAGATGTACAAGTGGACTTGTTGCAAATCATCGGGATCCACACTCTTTACTATTGCCTCGTATTTACCCCCTTCTTGATCATGACATTTAGGAAGCGTAATATATTCTACATTTGACAAATAATGTTGACAAAATTCTATAGCTTCTTCAGAAACAAATTTCTGAACAAAGATGCTTCAGGCTGGTTAGGGTTCTTCACATACCCTTTTAGGATTTTCATAGTTCTTTCAATTGGGTACATCCATTGGAAATAGATAGGGCCACACAACTTTATCTCCCTCACTAGATAAACAATTAGATGTACCATGATGTCAAAAAAAGAAGGAAGAAAAAGCTTCTCAAGCTGGCATAAGATTATATATCCTTCATTTTCGAATTCATCCAATCTTTCCGTCTTAACAACTTTACTACAAACAGCATTGAGGAAGAAACAAAGTCTAGTCAATATATGTTGAAGATCATATTTGACAATGTCTCGAATATCTATTGGGAGTAGTTGTTGCATTAAGACATGACAATCATAAAACTTTAATCCTACTAACTTCAAGTCTTTCATAGACACAAGCTTCTTAAAATTTGAAGAATACCCTGAGGGAACTTTGATGCCATATAAACACTTACAAAAACTTCTTTTCTCATCCTTAGACAAAATATAAGAAGCTGGAGGGCAAAAAGTTCTCTTACCATATGGCCTTGAATGTAAGTTTTCTCATATTCCCATTTCTTGCAAATCTAATCTTGCCTTCACTCCATCCTTAAAACTACCTTGTATGTTAAGTAGTGTCCCAACAATACTATCACATACATTTTTCTCTACATGCATGAAATCAATACAATGCCTTACGTCAAAATTGTGCCAATATGGAAGATTGACGAAGACATATCTCTTTTTCTATATATTTTTCTCATTTCTACTCTTTGAGTATTACCAAAGGTTAAATTGATATTTTTCACATTTTCATATACCTTCTTCCCAGTCAATGCCTCTGGAGCATTTTCAAACTCTTGGCCACCAAAAAAAAAAGCTTTCCTTAATCTACGACATGGGTGGCTTCATCTAAGAAATCTCCTATGGCCAAGATAAATGGTCTTTCTTCCATATTGAAGTTGATAGTAGCATGTGCCTTCTTCACAAATCGAACATGCTTTATGGCTTTTAATGCTATATCTTGACAAGTTTCCATATGTAGGGAAGTCATTTATAGTACAAAAGATCGTGGCTCACATTTTAAAAATCTCCTTCTTGTTCGCATAAAAAACATTGACACCTTCATCCTACAACTCTTTTAAGTCTTCGAGCAAGGGTTTTACATAACATCTATGTAATTTCCATGTTGTTTTGGTCCTGAAATCAACATAGACAAGGCAACACATTATCATCTGGAAACATGTCCTTAAAGGCCTTAAGCATTTCTAAAAAACTCTTGTCGCTCCATCCATGACGTGCTTTCAAGCTTACCAATTTCAATACTACTTTCAACAATTGGTATTTTTCACACCTTAGGTATAGCGGCATCTTAGCATCACTGCACACTTGGCATTTCTAATTATTCACCATGCCATACCCATACTATATACGTCTTACAAAACCCTTCACAAATTAAATGTGTACATATATTTGTAGCACTTAGTCGCTTCTCATTAAAATATTTTACACAAGGGCAATAAAATATCCCAGTATCATCATCAGCATTTCTTCTTGCAAAGTCTAAACAGTCCCTCACCCCATTAACATATTCAACACTCGTCCGTTTAGCTTTCATCCAACTATGATCCATATATTCCAACACCTTTTTGTTTTTATTTTCTACTTTTTCCCTTAGAAAAGGCCGGAATATGATACGAGCATGCAATCATTACACCCAAGTACCTAGTTTAACTACTACATAATGAACAAGTAGAAGATAGTAGAGAACTCGAGATAAAAGAAGAGTAATCCAAATAGTACAAGTCTCATTAACAAAATATGCATGATTATGTGTTTTGGTACGAAACTTATGTTTTAAAGGTATAAACATTGATTCAATTTATTACCAAATGCATTTCACAAAGTTAAAAGATGGTTGCTGTGATTTTAACTGCTGCACTCGAGTGATGTCGCAAGCACTTGAGTGAGAATTCATTTTGCGCTCAAGTTCAGGAAGTGTTAGCCTGAAAGTGTTTTACAGCAAGCAACTGATTCAGAGAATTGGCAGCAATCCTTAAGTGAGAGACATTGCAATCGAGTGATAACCAGATTTACACTCGGGCATGAAGGCACACTCATAGAAGTTTTTGACAATAAGCAAGGTCAAAGACAAAGAATGGCAGTTGCACTAGAGCACTAGCTGTTCGCCTCCGCAAGTGCGCGGATCGCGTCAAGTAATAAAGTGATAAGTAAAGATCGTTCCCTTGAGGATTTGTGTAACAAATTAGTCAAGCATAGGTTTGGTGAATTCGATTAAGTTGAGCCAAAACATGTTGTTGTGTGTGGAAAGAGGAATTTCAAAAGATATATTTGTAAAACTAAAATTTGCTGAACAGAACTCTAAGTTGTATGACTTTAATCAAATAGAATAAACCTAGGATTGTTCATCCCCTTAGTATTTCATAAACTTATTTCTTTTCCTCTCCAAGTATCCTTTTCATGGGGTATATATATGTCAGTGTAAGAATCCCAAGCATATGATTAAGCTCTCTCAAGTCATAACCAGATGCATATCTTCTATTAGCATGCACAATCTCTTGCTACAGCTAAGAGAAGATATTCATTACATACCAATCTTAATTTCACAATGCCAAGTTAATAACTATATCTGTATGTTACTAACAAACCATCCATTTAGTTGTAAACTTCAAGTCTAGCATGATTTCACTCAAGTTCAACAATTAAATTAACTCTCTCAAGCTTAATTTAATTGAACACATCATCTACAGTGATGGCCAGTCACATACAGCAGTAAAAACGGAATGAAATCAACATATATATGCCATTAGATACTTAGAGAGGAAAGGAAACAAGATTAATCCATACAAAGGATCAGAAACAATCCTAGAAAAGGACTCTAGCTATCTATGTTCACACATGATTCATAGACATAAGCTCTCATTACAGCCATATCAGAATTACAGAGAAGAAATGGAAGGAATACAAAAAAACCAGAGAATCTGAGCTGAAATCTCTGCAAATCCTTAATCTCTCCGTGATTCTTCCTTGATTTCAAGCACACCCAAGCTCAGAGAAAGTTCTCAGCCGCCTCCTAGGTCTTTTCCTAATCTAGATCCCCTTCTTCAGCCTCTGGTTTTCACTTTTATAGTTTCCAGGTGACAAAACGCATAACAGTATTTTCGAGTATTGGCTGTGGCCAATGAGCTTCTAACCTTATATTGGCCGCGGCCCAGGGATAGCTTAGCCGCGGCCAGTTATCTCTGAAGTTCAGCTTCTTCCCTTTTATGCTCTGTTCTCATCCTTTCTTGCCTTTCTTTGGCATGGTTGATGGCTTCAACTTCCTTTCACCTCCTTCTCATTGAATTTGGTTTTCTCTGGTCCAGCTATGACTAAATCTGTATCCTTTTAATACAAAGAACTCACAAACAATCACAGTTGAATAGTTATAGCAGTTAGTGATATATTTCCTCCACATTTGCATTCTTTTTGTGCCCAGTATGAATAGAACACATTTCATCAACTTTAGCACTCCCGAATGCCCACTAATATACCCAAAGTAAGGGAAAAATAGGATGAAATGTGCAATTTTGACAAGAATTTCATGAGGTTAACACTAGCTCACCACTCGAGTGAGGCTCTCAAAATCACTCGAGTCCTGCAAGTGTAGTACAGGAAGTATTTGTCCAAGAGTAAGGAAGAGACTGATAGTAGGAAGTGACTCGAGTAAGGACATTGGCACTCAAGTGAGGAACCCAACACTCACGAGTAAGAAAACTCACTTCCTCAAATATTGCTGCAAGTGCTGAGCAAAAGGTTGTCCAAATGCAAGGATATGCTAATGTACTTGAGTGAGGATCCTTACACTCGAGTGTGGGCCTACAACACTTGCAAGTGAAAAATTACACTCATAAAAAATATACTGTGAGTGTTATCTAGAGAAGTAAGTCCATAGTATAAAATCACACTATTTGCATTTCATTCAATTCATAAAATATAGGAAAACTCAACATTTGCAATACAAAAACTAAATTCAGAGTTAGATTCAAAGCAACTTAGTTGTCAGGCTCATCATTTTTTACAGCAAAGAGAATTCAAAAATGAAACAAGCATGTTCTCAAATGATTGTACCCAACAAGTAGACCTTCAATTCAACCCATAAATTAACTCTCAACTAATTAAATTGTAACTATCCCAGATAGTGCTTCAATGTAGTAAAAATCATGAATGCAATTATAAGCTAAAGAAGAATAGAAATTTAAGCAAACTCGTCTTCCTGGTGCAAGTTCAAATTTAAGGAAGTTCACATGTTGGGAGAGTTGAGATATCATAACCACAATGCCCCTACATTTCCAATCTCCCAAATCATACCCTCTACCTTCTTCGTTGGCCAAAGCAAACAAATCACAAAAAAAAAACAATAGATGAAGAGAAGAAATACCTAGAAGAGAATTAGGGCTTCAACATGTTTAGGATCCAAATTTTGTGGACTGACGATGCATAAAAATGAGAAGAGAGTGTGTTAAGCATCGTCAAACCTCGATACTCAATGAAAAGATAGAGAACCAGTACGCCCTAACGAAGAGCAATGAGAATGCTAGCTCTGAGATCCCATTGTCATGACGGAAGTGCGAAACCATAAGGTGACACACTAATCCCACTCTTATAATGACTAATTTGGAGGTGCCGTCGATTCTCTACTGTTTGCTGCTCAATCTGAAAATATTTTAGAATGGAAAAGATGGCGCAGAGCTTAGGCCGCGAATGCAATTTTGCATAGATCTTCTAGAATGGTTATAAAAATAACCAGTCATAAAACATTTTTAAGATCAGTTATTCCAAGAACCGGTCTTAAAAATCTTTCTTTTAGATCAGTTATTGGAATAATTGGTCTAAAATATATTTCTTTTAGACTAGTTATATGAGTAACCGATTTAAAAAAAAAAATTTATTGCTTTTTTCCCGCTGAACCTTTTAGACCAATTTATAATCAAAATGTTAGAGCAAGCGTTTCACCCAAGAGGTGGGGTGAATTGGGTGATACTAAAATTTTGTTGCAAATATGAAATCTTGACAGTGAATACAAAGCAGTAAAGAATAAGGTGAAATATCACCGAAGTGTACACCGGGAGTTATACTGGTTCAGCCACAACCACTTTAACCTACGTCCAGTCCTCAAAGCTTCTCTGAGATTTTCACTATAACTTCCAAGATTCAGTGGGTTCTTGGCACCTCAGTACAAGCAAGTTCCTTTGCCTGGACACTCGCTCCCCCTTACAAGTTGTAATCTAATCCCAACTCAAGGTTCCACAACCTTAAGTTATCTCAATAACAAATATTGAGTTTGAATGAAATATCTCTCTCACAGAGTGAATAAGAATCACTGAAATACAGAATTACAAGTATATGTAAAACAAAGTATTGAACTTGATACTGCGTTCGTGTGTGTGTTCTTGTTCTTTTCTCTATTTGGATGTTCTCATATATATATAGATGTGTTGGTAGTGACTGTTGGAACATTTTCTTCTTGTCCGTTAAAGTGTGCGCAGCCACTGTTGACTTTTCCAGTATTTGAAAAATATCCGTTTGCGGTAGGTGGTGGTAGGTAGCGTTTGAACGTTGCATTTGACTTTCCTTATTTGATAAAGATCTCTTCATTGTTTATTCGGGTATGGCACACTTTTCTTCATAGGATACTCGAGTAAACTCTCAAATAAAATTTAGGTTACTCGATGCTTCACTCCAGTAATATTGGCAGGATTTCAAGGCAGAGAGCACTTCAAGTTTTATTACCTTCTTACTCAAGTACTTACTCGAGTAAACATAAATTTTCTGCATAGCTTACTCGGGTAGCGACTTGAAGTTCTCTTTCAATTAACTCTGCATACTCGAGTAGTGGCTTGAAGTTCTCTTCTAAATAACTTGCATACTTGAAAGGTGCCTTGAGTGAAGTGTGATAAAAGCATATCATTTTATTCGAGTATTACCTTCAGGTTTTTCTTACCACAGTGAGTTACTCGAGTAGCTCCTCAGTAACATTGGCAGGATAGAAAATGCCGAGAGCAACATATTTCTTGAAGCAAGGGACTCGAGTATATACTCGAGTATCGTTGGCAGGCCGAGAGTAACTGGAAGTCTTTTACATGGTTACTCGAGTACATACTCGAGTAACATTGGCAGGCCAAGAGCAACTTCAAGTGATTTACCTGGTTACTCGAGTAGCTACTCGAGTAACGTTGGCAGGCCGCGAGCAACTGGAAGTCATTTACCTTATTACTCGAGTGCTTACTCGAGTAACGTTGGCAGGTTACTTGAAGGTTGACTCTGATTACTTCAAGTTTCTGTCTCATTACTCGAGTACTTACTCAAGTAACCCTTTAGAAAACTTGCCAGTGATGAAGTTTCTCAGCTTTTTCTCTTGGCCTTTCTTCATTACTCCAATGCTTACTTCAAGTGATGATTTGCCCTGTTATTACTTTGTTCAAACTTATTTGTTTATCAAATCCTTTTCATACCATCCTTTGTTATTATCAAAACATGAGAGATCTAACACAAAATAGGTCTAAAAGGTTTACTATTTTAGACCTATTGTCAAGAACAACCGGTATAAAAAGTAGCAAAAAAATTTTTAATTACCTTTGTTTTAGAAAATATATTCGACCTGTTATAGATAGAAACAGTCTAAAAAATATATTTTATACATACATTTTTTAATTATTTAATCCTTTTAGACTGGTTAGTTATAAAACCGATCTAAATAATATTTTTTAGACCTTATATTACTTGAACTTATCTCTCAATTTGTTCATAATTATCAAAATGCCACCGGTCATTTCTTTTAGACCTTATCTGCCTATAACTGGGCTAAATATTCAGGTCTAAAACACCTTTTTGTGCTAGTGTGTAGACCTGGGTAATTAGGTTCAATAAGCAACAACCTCATGTCTTCCGAGGGAGACTCAATCCACAGTTAGTCGAGGATTGGCTATCACGTTTAAAGATCTTTAATATTCTGCTATGCCCCAACAAAATTAAAGTTCTGTTAGCTATTTATAAGTTAGAGGGTGATGCAGAATGGCAGTGGAAGAACACTGAACTTATTCTGAGGGGAAGGAACATTCTAGTAACATGGGAATTATCCCAAGAAAAGTTCAACAATAAATATTTTCCCCCTTCCATCAGAAGAGCAAAAGATTAGGAATTCCTCAATATACAACAATAGGATAAGGAGAGTTTCGATGATTATCTAGCTTGATATATTCGTTTGTCTCAGTACTCTACGTATCTCAAGTATTGGGATGATGAAGAATGCAGTACATATATGATGATTGAAAGATTGAAACTAGAAATGAAAGAACAAATGGTTTCAAGATGTTACACTGAATTCAACAAAGTTGTAGAAGAATGACGGGTTGTTGATAGAAACTTGTTGATCATGGCCACCAGAGATACTAGCAAAGGTGCATCTGGAAGTAGCAATTCATCCTAAAAATGTAAAGATTAGGGTAGAGCACTCAAGGATGACAACAAGATGCCAAACCAGATCAGAGGCCATGGAGGCCAGGGTTTTTCAGGGAACAGAACCTGCCGGCATTATCGTAAACCATTTCATCCTGGAAAAACCTACAGTGGTGCTCCAATAAAACCAGATCCAAAGAGATAGCCTACCTATTTTGTATGCCACAAACCAGGGCATTTTTCTAAAGATTGCCCACAGAAACGTTAGCCAGAGAAAACGAGGCCTAAGGTTCCAGGAAGGGTCTATACGTTATCACAAGAGGAAGCTTGCAAGTCTCTCAAATTAATACAAGATATTGTTTCTCTCAATGGCAATTTAGTGCATGTCATGTATGATTCAGGTGCTAGCCATTTATTCATTGCATATGACTGTGTGAGATGGCTAAACCTGAGAGTACATTAATTTCTGTACAACCTGGTGGTATCTATACCCACAAGCATCAGAATTGTTATAGTTGATGTCTGTTTGAATTGTGTGGTAAATGTCTAGGGGCATGAATCAACAATTGATCTGATTTGACTACTACTGCAAAGGTCATAAGTAATACTTAGGATTGAATGGTTGACTATGAACAGTGTATTACTATACTGTAAAAGGAAGAGGGTTATATACCCTAATCCGCAATCTCAAGTCACCACAATAACCAACCATAACTTTCTTTTAGCCGCTGAAGCTGAGAGATATTTGTAAAAAGGTTATCAAGGATACATGGTGTTCTTTTCTATACAATCAGAGGCTGGAGTAGCCTTAGAAATCATCCTTATAGTGAACAAGTTTCCATATGTATTTCCAAAAGATATCGGTGTGTTACTTTCGAATTGGGAAGTGAAATTCTCAATTGACCTTAGGCCTGGAACAAGTCCAATATCCAAAGCCCCATACAGAATGTCTCTGAGTGAAATGGCAAAATTGAAAAAGAAGATTGAGGAGCTATTAAAGAAAGGGTTCATTCAACCCAGCGTCTCACTATGGGGAGCTCCAGTGCTCTTTGTCATAAAGAAGGACAGAAGGCTATGACTCTATATAGATTACAGGGAGTCGAAAAGGTAACTGTTAAGAATAAATATCCACTCCTTAGAATTGATGACTTACTCAATCAGTTATTTGGTTCCTGTGTATTCTTAAAGATTGATTTGTGATTGGGATACCATAAACTCAGGGTAAAAGTAGAGGATGTGTCAAAAACTACTTCCATGACAAGATATGGCCATTATGAGTTTCTTATGATGCCATTTGGGCTGACTAATGCACCTGCTGTGTTCATGGACTACATGAATCGAATCTTTCATCCGTATCTAGACCAGTTCATAGTAGTCTTTATTGATGATATTTTGGTATACTCATGGAGTACGGCCGAACACAAGCAACATCTGAGAATAGTGTTGAAGTTATTGAGGGATAAGAAACTCTATGACAAGCTGAGCAAATGTGAATTTTGGCTTTCAGAGGTTAACTTTGTGGGCCACGTAGTCTCGCAGCAAGGGGTCTCTGTTGATCCTAGCAAAGTGGAAGTAGTATTGAACTGGAAGATGCTAGAGATTGTCTTTAAAATATGCAGTTTTCTGGGTCTTGCCGGGTATTAAAGAAGATTCATACACAATATCTCCATAACAGCTTTGCCTTTGATAAAGTTGACATGAAAAAATCAACATTTTGTATGGGACAATAATTGCGAGAAGGGCTTCATAGATTTGAAGCAGAGGTTAACCACAGTTTACGTATGTTGTGTAGACAGATGCTAGTAGGCATGGATTGGGATGCGTGTTGATGCAACAAGGCCGAGTAGTGGTGTATACATCACATCAGCTGAAACCTCATGAATTAAATTGTCCTACTCATGATCTTAAGTTGGCGGCTATTGTGTTTGCATTGAAAATCTGGAGACATGCATTACCGTAGAGTTGTACTACAACTACAAGAGTTTGAAATACTTGTATGATCAGAAAGAGTTGAACATGAGACAGCGCAGGTAGATGGAGTTGCTGAAAGACTATAATCTAGAGATTAAATATCATCCCAGAAAGGTTAATTTCATTACCGATGCATTAAGCCATAAATCTAGGCAAGTGGCAGCCATAATGATTCAGGAGCAGAAGCTGATCGAAGATTTTAGAGATCTAAACCTATCCAGTCAGATTTTGATGAACAACAATACTGTTAGTCAAGTATACAATGACCTGAGAGTAGAAATTCAAGAAGCACAACTGTAGGATAGACAAGCATTGTCTATCAATGATATGATTGTTAAAGGTGAAACTCAGGAATATGACTTGTCACCAAGCAACTAATCAGGTACAGAAAGCAAATTTATGTTCTACCACAACTAGAGCTAAAACAAAAAATCTTGGAGGAGGCATATAAGATTAATATACTGTACACCCAGAGGCAACCAAAATGTACCTTGACTTAAAGTCCCAGTACTGGTGGCCAGGAATGAAAAGAGATGTAACCAGATTTATTGCTCCTTGTCTCACATGCCAGAAAGTGAAAATTGAACATTAACGACCATCAGGGCTTTTGTAGAGCCCTGAAATTCCTGAATGGAAGTGGGAGAGCATTACTATGGATTTTGTGACAAGGTTGCCCAAGGTCAGAAACCATGATCTAATATGGGTGATTGTTGATAGATTCACTAAAATAGCTCACTTCTTACCTATCAGCATTCATTATTCTCCTGATAAACTGGCGAAGATTTACATCAAGGAGATTGTTTGACTACATGGTACTCCAAAGAATATTATCTCAGATCAAGATCCTTGATTCACTTCCATGTTTTGGAAGGTGGTACATGAGGCTTTGGGTGCTAAACTTAGGTTCAGCATGGCATATCATCCTTAAACAGATGGGTAGACAGAACAAACAATATAGATACTAAAAGAAGCAAGCTTTACCTAAAGCAGGGTGAATTGGGTGATGTTATAAATTTTTTGGTTGATACGGCGATATGAAAATAACTATAGATAGAGTAGAGTTGAAAAGATTAACATACAGAGAGTTGTACTGGTTTGGCCCAAAACCAAGGCCTATGTCCAATCCTCAAAGATCAAGACCTACTGATATTTTCACTAGTCTTCTAAGATTTAGTGGGCTCTTGGAATACAGCAAGACAACAACCATCCTTGCATAGACTACGAGCAAAAATATTCTAATACCTAGAATTTTCTCTCCCTCTTACAACAAGTCTTACGTGCAGAAACAATCTTATGACCTTTCTCTCTTGCTTATGTATACAAGTCTTACGAGCAGCAATGTTCTCTCCTTCTTACACCCCTGTAAGTCTTACGAGCAGCAACGTTCTCTACTGCTTGCACCTTGTAAGTCTTACGAGCAGAAAGTCCTCCTAGGAAATCTCTCAACTGCTTCTCTCGTAAGGATAACTATCCCCTCAAGGTCCCTCTACCTAGAGATCAAATGAAAATATGATTTGAAGTATATACAGACTATCTCACAAAGTGAATATAATAAACACTAAAGTACGATATAAATACAAAAAAAGATATGAAAATAGAGACTCTTATAAATATTTGTTGTAAGCTTTCATTTGATCTTTTTTTATGGTCTTTGATTCTCTGTATTTATAGCCAGTTGATTTTGTCCTTTGTGTGAAAGCTGTTGTGAAGTGGAGCATAATGTTGTAGAGCAGCATGCGTGCATTTGAAATCTCTAAGAGTATGATTTTGCACTTGAGAATGTTGTTGGCCCTCACTCGAGTGGCAATGTCTCACTCAAGTACACCAATTTATTTCAGCTCTAGGCTTCGCTCCTAGGCTGCACTTACACCAAGTTTTACAAGAGTGAGATTTTTCACCTGCGGGTGTTATAGGGCCTCACTCGAGTACACTTCCTACTTCAGACTCTTCCCTACACTCGGACAATCACTTTCTGTGTTTCACTCGCAGGACTCAAGTGTACTTCCTACATTCAAGCTCTTCCCTGCTCTCGGACAAACACTTCCTGTACCATACTTACAGGACTCAAGTGAGCTTGAGGCTCTTACTTGAGTATAGAGTTAGTGCTCAAGTGCAATGACCATTTTCTGTCTCTAACTTTGCTCTCTATCAAAAACTTCTAAGAGTATGCCTTTATGCCCGAGTGCAAATCTGGTCATCACTCGAGTGTAATGCCTCTCACTTGAGTATTGCTGAAAAATTTCTAAACTGAGTAGCTCTTTGTAAAACACTTTCAAGCTTACACTTACTGGACTCGAGTGCAAAATACATTCTCACTCAAGTGCTTCAGCTAAAAATACATCACTTTCCCCTTAACTTTATGAAATGCATTTATTAATCAATTAAATCAAAGTTTATGGCTTCAAAACATAAGTTTCTTACTAAAACACAAAACCACCTTTGTTATCATCAAAACTTGGAATTTAACATTTCCCTCTTTTTGATGATGACAAAACCTTGTGATGAATTTAAAGACTTGAATGAATTGAAAAGTCTTTGAAAACACTCTTAAGATTTCTAAAACACTTATAGGATTTCCAAATGCATATTCACTGAGTTACTTGATTTCTTTTTGCACTTAACTTCAAAAACTTCCTGAAAAGCTTCCAATGATCCTGAAAAGCTTCCAATGGCTACTCACGGCAAAGATAAGTCATAATACCACAGGATTGAATAATAAACTTATTGAATACTTAAAGATCATAAAAATAAACAACAATTCATTGATAAACTTGAAAATTACATTAATAAATTGAAAAATTACTGACTTAACAGAAAATCAAAAACTACCCAAATGACATCCAAATACACCCATATAACCCAAAAACATAAAATATCATCAGCTTAACAACCCAAAACCCAAAAATACATCAAAACTCAAACACTCCCCCTTAATTCAACCCTAGCCTATATCAGTCCAGCAGGCAAACAACTCAAATACATAATATATTCTTCTCCCCCATTTTGTCAACATCAGAAGGGGTCTGAGGGAAGGTGATGTCCGATGGCTGAGGGAAGGTGTATAACACCATAGCGGTGGATCGATCAATAGGATCATACTCAAATAGTAGAGATGAGGGCTGAGGAATAGAGGCTTCAAACTAGGATGGCTGATAAACTGTTATATCAACAGGGGTGGCGGTCTTAGGATCAATGTTGGTGAAGAGTACATGGGTCTGTGTCTAGGAAGGTGAAATAGTGGTAGTAGGTGTAAAAATTGGAGAGATATTAGTTTGAGTATTTAGAAGGTGTGTATGCAAGTCTTCATTTTAGTAATTCTCCTCGACTGATCTTCTTGGGCCTTGAACATCAAGTTAAAATTGGTGTTTGCTTTGTCGACCAACTTGGAGACTTGAGACTCTATCTTATTGACCAGTTTCTCGTACTCATTGATCAATTCTAGTTTCAAGGCTGCCACAGCTTGGTTGATCACATCAGTTAAATAAACTTAAAGAAAAGCACTGTGGAATGATGGAGGTGGAGATGGACCTCATGCTGAGGACTAAGCCTTATCACCTCTCGATGGTGTGGTTTCTCTATGAGATGTAGCCTTGGTCTTACTGACCGAGAATGTAATCCCTATATATGTTAATTTAGTCAGAACAAACCTCAGGATCTTTACTCTCTCGTTTCCCTCCAAATATCATACCTTGTTGTGCCGAATAATAAGAGAGACAAGTTGGGGATATGGTATTGTGGTAGGTCTAGATGAAGAAAAATGAAATCTTATCATTTTACTAAAAATCAATTCACCAACAGCCCTTTATTGGCAAGCTAGAAAAGATGCCAACAAGTACTAATCTCTTTAGGCAAAATGGGTAAAGTTTTTGGACATGCTGATCATACTCCAGTTATAGATATAGTGAAGGGCTCGATAAGAGTCAGGCATATCGATGGGTTTAAAAATGAGGGGTCCAACTGGGTCATTAGATCTTAATTTTTGGAAGGATTCATTTGCTAAGAGTGAGAGTGGATTGCTAGGATAAGCTACATAGCCAAGAATGTTGTTGATGATAGAGAGGGAAATCAAAATGAGTTGGTCTCTAACAGTGATAGATTTTCCTTCCTCTATTATCTCTCTAACTCTGGATACAATACTGTGCACTTTCATATTGCAATAAAATGTTCTTACAACAGTAAGGGAATATGAAAGATGTATACTCAACTATGGTTCATAAAAATCTAGGAAGGGTCAGAAATTCAATCCACAGTTTATACTCAGATAATCCAACTTCACATATACCACATGATAGAAGCTTCTATGAGCAAATTCAGTGTTATATACCTTCTAATTGTGTGGCTTCAGTTCCTTGGTGTTAAAGCCTTTTCGAGGGATTGTGTCTTGTTCTTCTTCGTCTGGAACCTGAGAAGTAGATGGTGATCCTGATTGAGTACAGGCGTGACTGGACTACCCAACATCATGAGATAAAGAGGCATTGGCTTGAGAGGCAATCTTGCCAACCAAGGCATCCAACTTCAACTTCTAGATTGCTTCCTAGAGTTGTAGATTGAAGGAATCATCAGAGGAAGACTCTTATGGAACTTCTTTGTCTTCCCCTTTTCCTTTGCCTTGCACCTCCTTCAATTGAGAACGTGTGACAATAGGTTCTTTGAAGACGACTCCCTTTGTCTTCTTCAAAGGCGGTTAAACCTCTTTAGCCACCTTCAGTTTTAGATGTTTCCTTTTAGCAGGCGTTGCCTTTTCTTAGTTGTTTTGGATTTTGGAGGAGGTGTTGGAGTAGAAGAAGGCGAAGGTGTCGGAGTTGGAGTTAGAGTAGGTGTCACCGACAGTGTCGCTGACTCACTTGCGGTTGAATGAGATGGTGAAGGAGTGGGAGACTTCTGACTAACTTAAGGAACCTTTATTCGTACTATTTTACATGATTCAGAAGGAGTTTAAGAATAAAAAATTATTGTAAAGGCTTCAGAGAGATTTCAAAAGTTTAGGGCACAAATGAGGATTTTGAAGAGAAAAATTTGACCTTTTGGATATGATTGAAGAATTGCAATAAAAAATTGAAGAGATTGGAGACATTTAATTGGTGGGTAATGGCCGAAATTGAAGAAGTGTGACTGTTAAGTAAAGCGATACTTTCAAGTGATAAGAGCAAGTGTACCATTTGAGTTGTCGTATAACTGATATAGTACTCGAGTGTTGATACTTATGCACTCGAGTTACTCATTTTTGTGCTTGAGTAAAGCAGAAAAAATTCCTGAAAATTTGTAGATGCGTACCTGGTTTGAATTTATTTTGTTGTGATCTTCATCTTTGTACTCAAGTCCTCCAAGATCACTTGAGTAAACCATGCTTTAAAGCTAATTTATGAATTTGTACATGTGGTACTCGAGAGTTCTTGCTTCACTTTGAGGTGTGTTCTTCATGCACTCGAGTTGGCAATTTTCTCACCCCGAGTGAGATCCAACATACCTATTGAATTTTAAATATGCTCTTAGTACTTCACCTCCTCTATTAACCTTTGTTTTACAAGTTAGAGACAGAGCATATTAGTTAGATATGCACTTGAGTGATAATATGCCTTACACTCAAGTGACCTCTTCTACACTCGAGTGGCAATCCTGCAAAACAAACTTCTACATACTCCGATGCTTAAGTTAGTATGGTTATCTTCAAAACTCATATTAAACAAAATAATTGACAAGAAAAACTTATAACTCATTGGGATTAACCATTCCCAATTCTCTTCATATATATAAAAATTGGTCTTTAGCAATCGGCTTTGTGAATATATCGATGAGTTGAAGATGAGTAGGAATGAATTCAACTTTGAATACTGCACAGAATTCTTGGTCAAGCTTATAGTGCTGGTGTTGTCACAATAGATAGGTATCACCTTCAAGTAGATTCCTAAGTCCTGAAGTTATTGTTTTAACCAAATTACTTGAGAGTAACAGCTTGCTGTAACTATGTATTCAGCTTCAATAGAGGATAACGAAACTGTATTCTGCTTCTTGCTGAACCAAGATACCAGAGAGCCTCCAAGAAGTTGATATTGTCCACTAGTGATCTTTCTGTCAGTTTTTTATCCTCCATGATCTGAGTTTGAATAGGCCATTAAGTATTCATTTCTTCCTTTTGGGTACCATAGGCTAAGTTCTACAGTGTTTCCTAAGTACCTGAAGATTCTCTTTACTATTTCTGCATGTGATACCTTAGGAGCATATTGATACCTTGCACACATCCTAACGCTGAATTGAATATATGGTCTGCTTGCTGTTAAATAGAGTAATAAACTAATCATTCCTCTATATTTAGTAATGTTGCATTCAGGGCCTTTTACATCGGCATCCAGTAGTGTGGTAGAACTCATTGGATTGTCAACTCCATTAGCATTTTCCATTCCGTACTTCTTCAACAACTCCTTCAAATATTTAGTCTGAGATACAAAGATCACATTTCTTCATTGCTTGATTTGTAGTCCAAGGAAGAAATTTAGTTCACCCATCATGGCATTTCAAATTCTCCCTACATAAGCTCAAAGAACTCTTGACATAGTGATTCGTTAGTAGCACCAAAGATTATATCATCACATATATTTGAACTACTAATAAATCAATCTTGTTATGTTTGATGAAAAGTGTTGTATCCACTTTTCCTTTGTCAAAGTTTTGATCAAGAAGAAATTTTTTTAGCTTGTTACAAACTATATAATGCTTTCTTGAGTTTAAAAACATGATCAGGTTTTGTGTCATCTTCAAAAGCAAGAGGTTGTTCAACGTAAACTTCCTCTATAATGTAACCATTTAGAAAAGCACTCTTAACATCCATTTGATAAAGTTTAAAACCTTTAATACATGCAAAGGCAAAGAGTACTAGTATTGCTTCCAGTCTTGCCACTGGAGCATATGTTTCCTCATAATCAATACCTTCTTCTTGATTATAGCCTTTGGCAACTAACCTTGCCTTGTTTCTTACAATGATTGCAAATTCATCAAGGTTGTTTTTGGAAACCCATTTGGTTCCTATGACCAAGTGATCCTTAAGCCAAGGTACTAAATCCCAAACTTGATTTCTTTGAAATTGATTTAATTTTTCTTGCATAGCAATCACCCAATCATTGTCAAAGGTGCTTCTTCAATACAAGAAGTTTCAATCTCATAAATGAATGCAAAAAAAGTTACTTTATTATGAATTTTATTTCTGGTTTTGACACCTTCATGAATATCCCCAATGACTTGATCAATTGGATGATCTTTCATGTGTCTCCATGCTCTTGGTTGAGCGTGATCATCAACATTTTCTTTATTTTGAAAATCATTTTGATTTGAAATGGTTACATCTTTTAGTTTTCTTTATCAAATCTATTTCTTGTTCATCAAAAGACTTGATTTGAGAATCTGTTTCTTCAAATACAACATGAATGGTTTCTTCTACAATATATGTTCTTTTATTAAAGACTCTATATGCTTTACTTCTATTTGAATAGCCTATTAACAAACCTTCATCATACTATGAATCAAATTTATCCAAGTTTTCTTTACTGTTGTTGTGAATGAAACACTTGCATCCAAAAATGTGTAGATGAGTAAGGTTTGGCTTTCTCTCTTTGTATATGGTGTCTTTCCAAGTGACTTGCGGATATAAGCTCGATTTAAGATATAGCATGCAGTACTCATTGTGTCCGCCCAAAATACTTGTGACATCTCTTTCTCATTAAGTATTGCCTTTGCCATCTCTGAAAGGACTCTATTCTTTCTTTCCACAACTCCATTATGTTGAGGCGTTCTATGTGCAGAGAAATTATGATCAATTCCTTGATTGTTGCAAGAGTTGGTTATCAAATTCTCCTCTATTATCTGTCTTGATAGAAATAATAGTGATACATTTCTTCTTTCGGAACTTTTTGGCAAACGTAATAAATTCACAAAAGTTTTGTCTTTTAAAGAAAGAAATATAATCCATGTAAATCTTGTAAAATCATCAACAATTACTACAGTATATAAATTTCCTCCAAAACTTTTTACTCTTGCTAAACCTACCAAATCCATATGAATTAATTGTAAAGGTTTAGAAGTAGAAATCTCATACTTTGTTTTGAAAGAAGATTTAGTTTGTTTGCCTATTTGACAAGTATCAAAAATCATGTCATCTTTGAATTTAAGTTTAGGAAGACCAACGACTAAATCTTTTCTAATCATTTTGTCAAGTTGGTTCATATTAACATGAGCCAGACGCTTATGCCATAACTAACTCTCCTTTGATTTACTAAGAAAACAATTTTCAAAATAATTTGAATTTAAATCAATAGTATAACAGTTACCGTCCCTTTGAGCTCGGATCTTTGCTTTGATGGATTCTTTTTTAAGCAGTAGATCTTTCTTCTTTACTATCAAGCATTCCTTTGAATCAAAGATTACCCAGTTATCTTTATCAGTGCTTTGACTCACACTTAGGAGGTTGTGGCATAACCCTTCAATGCAATATACGTCATTGATTTGAACACTATTAGATTTTCCCACTTCACCAATACCAGCAATGCATCTAGATTGGTTACCTCCAAAAGTTACCTTTCTTCCTTCTTTGGTTTCCAGTATGGTGAACTTATCTTGTCACCAGTCATGTGTCTCAAGCATCTACTATCAATATACCATTTGTTTTCCCGTGATGCTTTGAGACATACCTAGAGTAATATGATCAAGTTTTAGGTACCCACACTTTCTTGGGTCCTTCATGGTTGGTATGGATTACTCTTGGTGCATGTGTCCCTTTTGGAATCCATTTGTACGTATCAATGACCTTTCCCTTTTTAAAATGACAAGATGAAGTATAATGGCCTTTCCTATTGCAGTAACTAAATGACGCAAATTGATTTGATGTATGAACAGAATTCTTAAAATATCTGAGATATGTTTTCCTACCCTTTTTCTTCTTTCCTCTATTTTTATCCTAATCAGACTTATATCCAATTCCAGATTTATCAAAAAAAACTATTTATGATTTCAATAGTACTTTAAGAGTTTCACTTCCTTTAGTAAATCTTTCTAATGTTTTTGTTAAATCGCATATTTTCTTGTCTTTTTCTTTACATAATGCACATGATGATATGACAGTACTTTCTAACTCTTTTACTTTCTTCTTATAACTAACCATTTCTTTAGCTATCTTGATGAATTCAGTATGCAATGCATTATATTCAGATAATAATTTATTATAAGTAGGTTCAGAATCACTTACCTCAAAGTCTGATTCTTCTTCCTTGGCCACCAAGTATAGATTTCTAACTTCGTCGTTGTAACTTTCTTCATCCGACGAGCTATCACCCCATATGGATTATATGTATGCTTTCTTTTTTTGCTTCTTCTTGTCTTTGTTTTTGAAGCATTCAAACTTGTAATGTCCAGGTTTTACACATTCATAGCATACTATCTATTGCTCCTTGTCTTCTTTCTTGCTTGGTACACCTTGGTAATTCTTGAAGTACTTTTGACCTCTTCTATAGAACTTTTTGAATTTCCTCATGATCATTCTCAAATCATTATCATCAGGGACATCTTCGTTTTCTGAAGAATCAACTTCCTTGATGGCTTTAAGAGTGATTCCTCTTTTCTTTTTATCATCGAACTCTTCTAGTTCCTTCTTGAACTTTAGCTTTCTTTCATACTCAGAAAGACTACCAAAGAATGCAGCTACGGATCTCATCGATTCTCCTTTGGCTTTTTTGATAGCTGTAACCTTTGCTTCCTATTCTTTAGTAAGAATGTTAAGGATCTTTCTTACCTAGAAATTTTGATCAAATGTTTTCCCAAGTGTCGATAGTTGATTGACAAGATGGGTATATCTGAGTTTGAATTCAAAGATTCTCTTTCTGGGTTTCATTCGAAACAAATCATATTCTGTAATTAGAGTGTTGACTCTATTTTCTTTAATCATGGATGTACCTTCATGAGCGATTTTAAGTACATCCATATCTCTTTGGTTATTGGCAGCGTGCAGATTCGAAAATACTCTTTCTAACTGAGGGCACTCTGTATCATTAAAATAGCTTTACTATTTAATGTTACTAACCTCTTGTCATTGTCTTCAAACTCCTTTGGGCTCTTTTGCACGACTCTATCTTCGATTTTCTTCTTTGGAACATAATCAACGTCTTGTATCGCATTCCATAGCCCATATTCGTTGGCCACCACTAACACTTTAAACTTAGCTTTCCAGAATGAAAAATGTTCTCCAGCAAACCAAGAGGCCTAGTGATAGAAGCTCTGTCTGGAACTATGTTCTCACCCATTGTTTCCATTTACCTGATCCTTCTTAAGCTATTAGGCTCTTTGGAGAAGACTTTACTCTGATACCAAATGAAAGAGGCAAGTTTCACCTAAGAGGGAGGTGAATTGGGTTATGTGATAAATTTTTTTGTTGATACGGTGATATGAAAATAACTATAGATAGAGTAGAGTTGAGAAGATTAGCACACAAAGAGTTATACTGGTTGGGCCCAAAACCCATGCCTACGTCTAGTCCTCGGAGATCAAGACCTACTGAGATTTTCACAATTCTTCCAAGATTCAGTGGGCTCTCAGAATGTCACAAGATAGCAATTGTCCTTGTATGGACTACAAGCAGAAATATTCTAATACCTAGAATTTTCTCTCCCCCTTACAATAAGCCTTACATGCAGAAATAATCCTATGACCTTTCTCTCGTGCTTACACATACAAGTCTTATGAGAAGCAAAGTTCTCTCCTGCTTACACCCCTGTAAGTCTTACAAGCATAGCGTCCTCTACTGCTTGCACCTTGTAAGTCTTATAAGCAGTAACGTTCTCTACTGCTTGCATCTTATAAGTTTTACAAGCAGAAAGTCCTCCTAGGAATTCTCTCAACTGCTTTTCTTGTAAGGATAACTACCCTCTTAAGGTCTCTTTACCTTGAGATCAAATGAAAATATAATTTGAAGTGTATATAGACTCTCTCACAAAGTGAATATAATAAAAACTGAAGTACAATATGAATAAAGAGAAAGATATGAAAATAGAAACTCTTGTAAATATTTGCTATAAGCTTTCGTTTAATCTTTTTTTTCTAATAGTCTCTAATGCTCTATATTTATAGCCAGTTGATTTTGTCCGTTGCGTGATAGCCGTTGAGAAGTGGAGCGTAATGTTGTAGAGCGACATACGTGTATTTGAAATCTCTGAACAAGATATCGTGGTAGGTGAGGAACATGTGTTCATAACTGGTCGACTTTGGACGAAATGATTATGTCCGCCATTTTTTACTTTCTATATGCATTTTTGATTCAGACGTTTAATCTTTTGTTTCACACTTGAAGTATATGTTAAATGATGTTTAATAATAATAACAAGTGAAAATATAATGAATGAATAACATTAAACCATATTCAGGTTGATCGCTGTGAGTCTATTGCATGTTTGGCTTCTGAAAAAGTATCACTCAAGTGCAACATCAATGCTTAATGCCTCCCCTTGATTTTATGTAGCACTTCCTAGTGAAATTGCAAGAGTGCATTTTCTCACTTGCGAGTGATGGGGGTCCTCACTCATGTACATCTTGTCTCGAGTGCTTATGTATTTTGCACTATGGACTCACGTCTCTGGATAGCACTTACAGCATATTTTCCAAGAGTGTGATTTTATGCTTGAAAGTACTATGGGCCCTCACTGGAGTGGCATTGTCTAACTTGAGTGCACCAATTTATTTCAGCTTCAGGCTTCGCTCCTGGACTATACTTGCACCAAGTTTTACAAGAGTGAGATTTTACACTTACGGGTGTTGTGGGGCCTCACGTCCTACTTCAAACTCTTCCCTACTCTCTGACAAACACTTTCTGTGTCTCACTCACAGGACTCAAGTGCACTTCCTACATTCAGGCTCTTTCCTACTCTTAGACAAACACTTCCTGTGTCACACTTGTAGGACTTAAGTAAGCTTGAGGCTCTTACTCGAGTATTGAGTTAGTGCTCGAGTGCAACGACCATTTTAAGTCTCTGACTTTTCTCTATCAAAAACTTCTAAGAGTGTGCCTTTATGCCTGAGTGCAAATCTGGTCATCACTCGAGTGTAATGCCTCTCACTCGAGCATTGCTGAAAAATTTTTGAGCTTAGTAGCTCTCTGTAAAACAATTTTAGGCTACACTTTCTGGACTCAAGTGCAAAATGCATTCTCACTTGAGTGGGATTGCTATCACTCGAGTGCATAAGCTAAAACTACAATACTTTCCTCTTAACTTTGTGAAATATATTTGGTTATCAATTAAATTAAAGTTTATGCCTTCAAAATATAAGTTTCTTACCAAAACACATAATCACCTTTTGTTATCATCAAAACTTAGAATTTAACAGACACTTGAGGATATGCTAAGGGTGTATACATTAGATTTTAAAGGCAGTTAGGACAAATTTCTTCCGCTTGTAGAGTTTGCCTATAATAACAGCTATCATTCCAGTATCCAAATGGCTCTATATGAGGCACTGTATAAAAGGAAATGTCAATTTCCCTTATACTGGATGGAATTGTCTGAGAGGCACTTGCTTGGGCCAGATATTATTGATCAAGCAGAGACTGTTGACTGCTCAAAGCCGATAAAAGAGCTATGCTAATAAGAGGCGGAAACGTTTAGAATTGGTTACAGGCATTGGCAGAGCACTGAAAGTAAAGAAGCTGCATCCAAGGTACATCAATCCATTTGAGATCTTGGCGAAGATTAGGCCAGTAGCGTACCACGTAGCTTTGCCACCAAACCTAAGCAGGTTTCATGACGTTTTTCATGTTTCCCAATTGAAAAAGTACTAACCCGATCTAGAACATGTAAATGAGTACAAAGATGTGGAAATGCGAGATGATTTGACTTATAAAGCACACCTAACCGAATCATCGATTGGCAGGAGAACTAGCTCATAACCAAGAGCATTTCATTTGTCAAAGTTTTCTGGAAAGGGTTATCACCCAGAGAGGCTACATGAGAGACTGAGGAGAATATGAGAAACCATTACCCAGAATTTATGGTTGTATAGGTGTAGCAAATTTCTGGGACAAAATTTATTTAAGTGGGGGAGAACTGTAATACCCCAAATTTTATTCACCAAAATATATTGTAATTATTGAAAATATTCAATGAAATGACATGGTGAATATTCTTGAACTTGAAATTTATAAAGTTAGTAAATTTTCATGTTCATGCTAATTGGGTTAGAATAAATTATGAAATTAATTCTTGAGTTTTTCAAAAAGCCCAATATTGAGGCCCAAAGTAGAGGAACACAAGAGAATAATATTTGGCCTAATATTAAAGTTAATTTTGGCCAAGGAAAAGAATAAAAAGGAATTTATTCAAGAATGTAGTGGCAAAATCGAAATTTTTCCAACAAAGCACCAAACAAATTATTTTTCAATTAATTGAAGTTAATTTCAATTAATTAAGGAAAATAAAGAGGAAATATATATTTGGAATATTTTGGTTAAATAAATATAGATTTATGAGAAAATTGGAACATATGTATAAATTGGACCAAAATGTGACACAAGTGTGCATGTAATTTGTAATGAAGCCAATTGAGACCTAAAAGGGGGGACTCCTAGGCGTCATTTTGGACGGACCAAGAGAGGAGAAAGATTAGTTGAATTTCAATTGGGCTTTAAGACATATTTACATGTAGATAAGTCCAATTAACTTTACGACATAAACATCAAAATATTAGAAATTATGATAATTAATTAAGGGGAAAAGTGTAATACCCCGAATTTTGAGACTCGAGGTTAAAGAATAAGCCTGAGATTAGTGGATTGCTAAGCCCCTATTTAGCAAGATCCCAAATTGTGATCAGGGGTTAATGACTATAAAAGTGGACGTGGTTAGTGATTAATGTACCCTTTTAGAGAATATAAAGTGGATTGTAGTCACTTGTGTTATGAGCAACGCCAAAACCCTGTATTTGAGTTCAATTGTGGATTAACATCCAAATTGACTTAGAATAGAGGGAAGAATTGAATGGGGTATTGTGATGGAAATAGTGTCATGTTGTGGTATTTAATCATTGGAATTGATTTAAATTGAATTGGACACATTGGTTGCAAAACTGGAAATGCTGTCCAGTGTGAATTCTGTATGGCCAGTCTTCTCGTGTGGATGTTTTGACTAGGCAAATGATGTCAGAAAATTATAAAACTTTCCAGTCTTAAATTTCACATCCCAAGCTTCAAAATGGACATATAATTTGTGCTATTTCATTTTGGGAACTGGGAGATATGACTGTCCAAAGGCAGTGATGAAATTTGTGTAATTCTGGAATTTTGTGGTGATTTCTGGTAATGGATCATATTTTTCCAATGAAGAGGACTTAAATACCTTTCATTTGGCTTTGAAATCACCTCATTTCGATTTTTCTAGAATTAGTTATAATTTTTCAAAGATTGGGCAGAAAATCTGCCAGAAAATCCGAAAATGCCAATTTTGGGAATTATGACATCATCAAAAGGCAAGATGACATAAGCATGGAATTAAAACATCTTCTCATCATCTTCAGCTCTCATTTCCGACGTGCTGCACAGCTGAATATGGAGAGAGGAGTTGAGAGAAAAATAGAGAGAAGGAAGGAGAAATCTCGCAAGGTAAGCCGATTTCTCTGGCGATTTAGCTCCTAACGCGTATAACTCTACTCTTAAGCTTCTCTTCTATGTTCTTGAAGGTTGTTGAAGCTCAGATCTTGGTTAGGAAAGTTAGGGTTTTTCAGCCATATTGGGGAAAAGCCAGAAGGAGCTTGAGGTAACTTCCAAACTCTTGTATATTGACTATTCTAGCTACTGTGGGCAATTTAATCGGTGAAATTTCGCCGGATTGCCGTTGGTTTTAATTTATGGAAATGGGTTTTAGGGGCTGTTATGCTGCCCAAATTGATACTAAATGGTAGTTGTAACCTAATGGAACAGTCAATAAAGTGGTTAGGAGTGGAAAGAAACACGTTTACGGAGCCGAAACCGAAAAACCCCAATTTTCCCCTTAAAACCCATATATTTCGGCCAGCATTGTAAATGGGTCTTAGAGTTGGATTTTCAATGATTTGATGATTCCATTGGATTCAGTGGGCGAAAATAGGTGGGGTTACAGTTGGGCACTTTTTCAGAAAAGGCCGAGAAATCATAATTACAGAAACGCCCCTAAAACCCTAAAAGTAGGGCTGCCAAGGGCAATTTCGTAATTTGACATTGAATTTGATAATTCCGAGTACAGAAATGGATTCCTTGGATGAAAATATGTTAGAATAGCCCATGTCAAAATTTCAAGAAAAGTACAGCCGGACCGGGTACGGCGGGGCCGGGCCGGGTCCCCGGGGGTATTTTAGTAATTTTTCAATATAGCTTCATATAACCCCCAGAAACACTATGGAAGTGTCTAAATAGTACATTTGACACTGTAAGATCGAATGTGAAGCCCCGAGTTGCTGGCACGCAAATCGAGGAGAAAAGACTGGAGGTAGGGAACTTATCTCTCCTGCATGCTCTGATAACTGTATTAATGTGTTGATGCATGTTATTGCTTTGCTTGATTATGTGGAACATGTATGAATGATTTGAAGCTATGTTTCAATATATGCTATGGCCATATGTGTATCGTTCGAAGCATTGAGCTTATAGATTTGTCATTGTATGTGTGCATGAGTTATATGATGCAAGCATGTCATGCATTAAACACTTATCTTGCCTGCATATTGATAATGTTTCCCTATTGAGATTCTCTTGAATCTCACCCTCCCTTACCAACAATTTAGACAGGGCAAGTGGCTTGTGGAGGAAGCAGCTAGGACTCCTTCGAAATGAGATTGTGTAATCCCCATTTGAAGAATTGTAATGGGAAATTGTGCCCTGTATATCTTTAGTAAAGGTATGTACCCGAGATTTCCGGGATGATTATGTTGTGCACTCTGATATTTATATGAATGTGATTTATCTTCGCGTAGTAATTGTATTCGAAATGTGAATATGAGACCAAGTTTATAAATGATTTCGAAAGGTATTTTTGAAAACCCCATCATGTGATGGGTTAGTAAATGTTATTTGATTATTATTGGTCTCTATTTCATTTTAATCGCGTATTTCGGATATAATTACGGAGGGGGTTACAAAAAGGCAATATATTTTAAAACACATCCCCTCCCTCTTTCATCCTAAAACCATCGGCTACCGAGAGAGAGAGAGAGAGAGAGCTTTTGAGATTTTAGAGAGAAGGAAGAGGAAAATCACAAGGTAAGCTTGATTTTTTTGGTGTTTTGGTTTCTAATTTGTGTAATCCTTGCTCTAAGCTTCCCTTCTCCATGATTCCATGTGTTTAGTAGTCAAAATCTCAAGGTTTGTGGAGGGAGGGAGTTTGGTTAGAGAGAGAAAGAAGGAGGAAACCAAAGGTGACTTCAAAACCCTTAAACTCTTGATGTTAATGTTATTGTTGTTGGATTTGTTGGTGGTTTTGTGGTTTGTTTGTTGTGATTTGTAAATTTGGGAAGTGTTAACCTTAAGGGGTTATGCTGCCTAAATTTCTTCAAATATTGGGTAATAGGTGTTTAAAATGGTTAATCATGTAATTAAGAGTATAAAGAAACAAGGATTTGAAGTTCAAAATCAAAGATTTCAATTTTTCCTTTTATTTCCCTATGCTTCAGCCAAGCAAGGATGGAGGGTTTAGAGCTGAATTTTTGATAATATGATGATTCCATTGTGTTCAAGAGGGAAAATTAGGTTGGTTTGCTGTTAAACGTTTTTTCAGAAAAGCCTTAGAAAGTGAAATTACGAAAATGCCCCTAAAACCTAATTAGGAGCTACCAAGGGTAAAATTGTCATTGGGCAGTGATTTTGTGAAAACCGAGGCTAGAAATGGATTCTATACTTAAAACTATGTAGGATTAGCTCAAGTCAAAATTTCGGGAAAAGTACGGTTGGACCGAGTACCCTGGGGCCAGGACTAGTCCCCAAGGGCATTTTGGTAATTTTTCAATGTAGACTAATATAACCACCAAAAACACTTTGGAAGCCTCTAAAGTTGTACATGAATGGCTTTTCACCTAATTCTTGTATATTTAGAATTTTAGAACCCGATTGATAGCCCAAGCTGCGGCACGAAGTTCGAGGAGCCTATTAAAGGATCAAAAAGGGCTTAAGGTAGTAACTTTATCTCTCATACACCATGTGATTATTCATATGTTCTATGTAGCTATATTTTGTTATATGAACAGGTGCCTGGGGCACATTACCCAGCTGTGGTCGGGGGACTCAACTGTGGTACACGGACATGTAGGGGATCTAAACAGTCATTTGGCCCTAAGTATTGTGTACACACACGTTATAGTACAAGATTTCATTTTACACTATATGGTGCATTGCATATTTAATTTTCATATTTTATATAATTGATTGTACGTTACTACTGATATTCGTATAAATCTCACCCTTTTTCAATTAATCAAACATTCTAGCAGGAACCAGTGGCTCCAAGGACAAGACAGCAGATACTACCAACTAAGGTGTGTGGGATACGAGAACTGAGCTGTTGGTTATATTATTAGTCTTTTTAGTTACTTTTGGACATATTGTATATATATTTTCAAACCCTGTGAGGAGATTCCTATATGTAAACATGTACTTAATATCATTATAATTGCACTATTTCTGTATGCTTGTGGAACTGCACCTTTATTATTGTGCTCATATCAAAATGTTACGGGGTTTGACACCTACCTTGGCTAAAATGAACATTTATAGTGATTAAATATAACCGCTATAAATTTGCAAACCCTCTACATTTTGTAACGGTTATAAGCTATAACCGCTACAAATTGGAATTGCACTTTGCAGTGGTAAAGGTTAACTGCTACAAATATGTGGCTTTCTTGCATTCTATAGCGGTTACTTTGATTATAACCGTCACAATAGTCGCGCTAGCTTTGCCCTATTTGGCACCAAATTTATAGCGATTAATAGATACAAACCGCTACAAATGAATTGCAGCAAAGTTGTCGCCAAAACTTTGTAGTAGTTATACACTATGAATCGCTACAAAGTTCGTTCCCTGGCCCACACACCACTTGGCGTGAGGTAATCTGTTGCACATTTGTAGCAATTTTGACCCGGTTTTGGTCAAAACCACTACAAATCCTCACATTTGTAGCGGTTTTTATTGACCATTACCAATGCACCATTATAAATTGTCATTTTTTTACAGTGATATAATCAATTAAAAGTGAGATGAACAAGTTCGCGTGTAATTTTAATGAGCATTGAAAAATTGGAGACGATGTTCTAAACAAGACTCACTATCACTTAAGTGCTTACTCGAATGATCTATCTCTTTGAACTAAAAGTGCTTTTTGAAGATAACAATGCATCACTTCCAATTGGGTCTAGTGCCTTGGCATCACTTGAGTGATCTAGACTTGGCTGACAAAAGCGAATAGCATGATTGCAAGTGATGTGAAAGCGATGTCCAATGATAAGCAACAACCTTAATTACTTGAGTAATCAGCACTTAGTTGCAAAAATGAATAGAGCATCACTACAAGTGATGTGAAAGTGAAGTCCTGATGACAAAGAACTTTATCACTCAAGTGGTCCATTTTGAGAAATTATGATAATAGGCTCATCAACTTCCAGTGACATCATGGTGATTTACTATTCATCCTATCATTGCCAAGTGATTTGCGAGTGATCCTTGAAAAATGTGCATCACTTGAGTAATCTTTCTAAACATGGATTACTTCTAGTGACTACTTCAAGTGATAGAGCTTTTTCAGAGAATATCACTCGAGTGCTCACTTAAGTAATCATTTTATATTTTCAAAACTTGCTTAATCACTAGGAGTGAGCTTCAAGAAACAAAGTTTGATCACATTATTTGAGTGACTTTGTAGTCCACGCTTTTTCACATCACTCGAGTAATTAGCCTTATCATTGATTTTAAAATAGTTTCTAAATTTTCATAAAGCTTTTCTCTTGATGCAAAACAACCTTTTCTAGGATTTATTATCTTTTTGGTCAGAATCTAAAATTTGTTATTATCAAAACATAAAATCTAATAAATGATTAATTAAATAAATGAAAGGAATCAAAGGATTTTCTTGAAGAGCTCAACCATGCGCAGCTAGCCTCGTCGTTTAGGTTTAAGGGATTTAAGTGAGTGTTTGGGAAGATCTCAAACATAGGTTTCAATTCTAAATTTATACCATCTGAGATAAAATTCCTCTCATACACTTAACTTATAAATCATAAAATAGTACTAATCCAAAGACTTGTTTGGTTGAGCGATTCGATTGCTTATAAGTTGCTTTTTAATAGTGATTTACGGTATACGAAGTAAGTATGTGAGAGGAGTTGTGTCTCGATTTACGTAAAAAGCAACTTATAAGTTTTTATAAGTTGAAACAAACATGCTTTTATTTGTGATGATCTCATTCTGCCCATTTGTGAATTCACTCGCGCCCATTCACTTTTTTAGATTTCGTCCTTTCATTTCGCGAGGCGCGAATCCTAGGTCCATTTAGCGCCTTCTTCGATCTGATAACTCCACCTCCTTCCTCCCCGTCTTTTGTTCAAGCTCGTCACTTGCGCAGTCGCAGCTTGATTTGAAGCTCGAATTCGGCCTCCATTTCCGTCCGGAAGAACAGAACAGCCGCAGTCGCTAAATTGGTAATTTTCTTTCTTCCCATTGATAACCTTTTTGGTTCTCAACTTGTCGTCTTCTTCTGTGCATGTGTTTGCATTCTCTGTTCTCGGAGGCTATTCAGTTTCTGGTTTTGTTCAGTTGGTTGTTTGATTTTGCTTACTCTACTTCTCAGATTCGTTCGGCCTCTGTTTATATATATATATATATTGGTATCGATCTGCCATTGTATCAATCTATGCTGGAAATTTTTGCTTGATTCTGCTGTTGTGCTGGTTTTGTGTTTGTGATGTATGGATGATTGATTTTTGAAGGAATAAATTAAATTTGCAACCTCTGCACTGCTTATATTTCTATTGTATGATGGGGAAAATTATTTGCTGCTTTATGTATGTTCTTGTGTGTGTGTAAAGTTGTTGAAGCAGAAAGGCATTATCATGTCCTCTTTTTTTGGGTAATGTATCATGTCCTTTATTCTTTCCGATGGTGATGATGTTTAATTTGTTTTTTTCTCTACATTTTTGGAGTTAATTAATTTATTCAATGTATAAGGCATGTTATTATCCCACTAGAACATAACCACTATCCAATAACGCATTTCACTGTCTCAAACATCTCAATCAAAATAACTAAAAGCCCACAATCAGTTTGAGTTTATTCAAGGAATAGGTTTGAGTTTCAAGAGCTCTTGACACCCAGATACTAATCCCTGTTCTCTGACTTAGATGTATATATGCATTTGCTTAATCTGAGAAGTTATTTTCAATTTACTAAAAAAAATACTAGATTTTCTTTTGGTGAGTTCTAATTTTGAATTGCAATCTGAGAAATCTTTTGGAATTCATAATGCGCAAGAGCATTTTGGGTTTGAGTTCACATGTTTTTCATGAGCATCTTTGGAATTAAATATGACCAATCCTTATCAAACTGTCAAGCTCAGCTTATCATATTTTACATCAGACAACCAATTTGAAATTTAACAATTCTTTTTAACATAAATGCAGTTTGTCTAACAATTCGTTGTTTCCCTCATTCTAATGTCTCCTTTTATCCCTTATTAGTCCTGTTGTTTTTTTTTTGGTCCAAGCAACCTTATTGTTCTCATGCCATGATTCTGTAATTAGATTTTTGATAAAGATATTGGGAAAGATAAGAAATTGGGAATGTCTGTTCCTATCACTGGACACGCTGAAGGTAAAAGGTATGAAGGACTGAGCATCATTGGCAATTAAGATATGAATGTATCATTATTTATTTATTATATAGACAAATATATTGTTTTATTTGACTTTGATTGTGACATACATTAATTTGAGGCCGTCTACTGTTTATAATTGATATTGATGAGATTTGAGAATGGAGTGAGGTTTCTTTTCTTTTGTTTGTGTTTGGATTTTATAATTAGAGTTCCTTGTGATTTCAAATGCAATGATTTTGAATGACTGGAATTTAGAGTTTTTCCATTTAAAATTTGTTGTTTGGGTTATTCTACTTTTGATTTAATATTTTATCTTTTCCATTGCAATCTTATCTTTATTCCATCTAATCCAGTTTGTAAGCCGCCTCTTTCTTTTTCTATAGAGAATGGAAGTCCCAGAAAATCGAAGATGGATGTATAATAGAATAAATCCGCGTATTAAATGGGTTACACCAGAGTTTGAACAAGGTGTTGAGGAATTCCTTGCCTATGCATTTCGAGCACATTATTCTCAAAAATCAGGACAGCTTAGGTGTCCATGTGTCAAATGTAAATGTAGGCCCTATCTAATTATGGATGAGGTCAAGGTACACCTTTATAAATGGGGGTTCATGCCGGACTATTATATATGGACTAGTCATGGTGAAACAGAAATTAAATATGATCCACCCATGTCTCCAAGTGTGCAATCAAATGATGTAAATGATGAAGAAGAGATTACAAGTGGTAAGAACAAGAAGGCACCCACCAATGGGTTAAGATCAGAGGCTCAGGATATTGGTTCCACACCTTATTCTCATGCTCCCATCGACAACTCAGGACTCCATAGAACGGAAGTCCTAGAAAATCGAAGATGGATGTATAATAGAATAGATCCGCGGACTAAATGGGTTACAGCAGATTTTGAGAAAGGTGTAGAGGAGTTTCTTGCCTATGCAAAGCAATCACCTTTTTCTCAAAAATCAGGACAGATTAGGTGTCCATGTGTCAAATGTAAATGTAGGCCTCATCTAATTCTTGATGAGGCCAAGGTACACATTTATAAATGGGGGTTCATGCCAAACTATTATACATGGAGTAATCATGGTGCAGGATATAAATATGATTCGCCTATACCTCCAAGTGCGCAATCAAATGATGTAAATGATAAAGAAGAAATTGCAGGTGGTAGGAACAAGAAGGCCCGCATCAATGGGTTAAGATCTAAGGCTCAAGGTAATGGTTCCACAACTTATTCTCATGCTAACTTCAACAATTCAGGACTCCATCCTGAACGAGAATTGCGCACGAAGATGCAGCAGAATGAAAATCTTATCAAAGAGCTTAGACAAGAGAATCAAGATCTTAGACAAGTGCAAATGAATATCTTGTCGAGGCTAGAGGCAATGGAGGATAAATTATTCGGGGCCTCCAACAATTCAAATGCTGAGAATGATGAGGCACCATAGAAAATGAGTTATTAGTTGTGTCTTGTATCAAAATCTAATTTGTAGCATGTTATATTTTGTTTGACAGCTTTATTTCATTTGTGGCTCGCTACATTTGCTACATTACACATTTGAATTGCTACAATATAATTTGGTTGGAAGCAATTGGTTTGTGGCTCATTCTACTTCGGACGCTTATTGTATCAAGTTGATTTTGCCTAAAGTACAGAGACATGCGCAAAAATGAGGGACTAGTTTATGTGAGACCTACATTAACAAAAGTGTGGGGTATGTCTACGGTTTGAAACTTTGAATCCGAGCTGTTGGCTTGTTATAGTAAGTTTGGAACCTCTTTTTGGAGTGTTAAAATGTGGTTTTGATAAAATTTCTTAGTAATGCCAAGAGAGACAAAAATCCTGTGTTTTACGACTTGGAAAGGAAAACTCTTAATTAAATAGAAACAAATTCTTTTACTTAAAATTTAAGTTAGGTCTAGGTTGTTTAAAAATTTATAAATAGTAGAGCAAAAATTATTTTTATTGTAGGCCTTTTGACTAATTAAATGAGAGTATTGATATTTGAGTTTTTCCATCCTCCTTTCTCACTTATTTCGTGTGTATCTCTATCCTTTTCTTTCTGTCCTCCCTCTGCACTTTCCTTCCTCTCTTGTCTTGCATTAGTTTGTTGTCAAAGCCCAAATTCCGTCTTAGTTTTGAATTTGATTGCTAGATTCATTCTTTCCTCCAGAGGGCAGTTTGTAATTTTTACTGCAAGATCAAATTACAATAATATTTCAAGAAACTTGCCCGTATTTTTACAAAATGACGGGACTTGATTGTATTTGGTACCTATTCATAATTTTCCCATTTATCTTTCCGTATATTGGTCAATAATTTTTTTTAATATACGTGTATAATGATATTTACATGGGATACGCGAGTATTTCTCACTTTGGTTTCTTAAGTGTAAAATTAGAAAACAATAGACAATAACCTCCTAAGTGGACTTATATTTATTACAAAAACTTTCTTCTAAAACAAACTTATAATAAGAATCAAAGTGGTACTCCCTTTGGTCCTTGACGTAAAACTTGATTAGATAATTGATATTGGTCCTAAATAAAAGCATATTTCATATTTGTCAATTTTTTTTTTCTAATTTTTCTCTATTGATGCTCTCTTAATAATAATTAAGTAAAAGAGATGATGAAGGTAATTAAAGAAAATGATTATGATGTTTTAAATAAACATATCTATTAATTAAATTAACTAACTCCGACCCTACAGAGATCAGGCCTAAGTTCAAAGTGACTTGAGGATGCTTTGAGTTTATACAAAAAAAAAAAAAAAAAAAAAAAAAAAAAAAAAAAACTAACTTTATTAATCTAATTAAATAAGATAAATAAATTTTTCATCAATCACCGTAAGAAGTGTTTTATAAATTGGCAATCATCAATATATATATAGAACCTCTTCCCCAGATTACTGTTCACAAGCCGATATAGCCGATTTCTTCATCATCATCATCATCAATAAGCCATTTAGGCCATGCCTCGGGCTCTGTGGAAGCCATGTGAAGGGTAAAAGTGTAAAACTCCTTCTGACTGGTACGCCTCCAGCGGGAAGTTCAAATTTTGAATTCATACCAAACTTCCCACTAGAAAGTTCTTTAAATTAGAGCATACTCCGTAATGGAAGTGCGGGTCGAGAGTTGCCTTCCATAGTACTGGTGTTGCTTCTTGGCATGCTTCCTGTGCTTATCCCTTCTCGTATGATCTCCTTCTGGTTTATGGGGATATTTTTCAGAGGAAAGTGTTATTGTATGGTGGGTTTCTCTGTCAAGGAAGGTGGACAATGTGTGCATGATCAGCAACATCTGCAGTTTATCCCTAAATCTGTGGTGATGGTGTGAAGAAGATTTACCTCCAATATGTTTGAAGCTCAAGCTTGTCTCTGATATTGCTTGGGTCTGATGGAAGAGTGAAGGTTTTTCGGTATCAATAAGCCATTTAGGCCATGCCTCGGGCTCTGTGGAAGCCATGTGAAGGGTAAAAGTGTAAAACTCCTTCTGACTGGTACGCCTCCAGCGGGAAGTTCAAATTTTGAATTCATACCAAACTTCCCACTAGAAAGTTCTTTAAATTAGAGCATACTCCGTAATGGAAGTGCGGGTCGAGAGTTGCCTTCCATAGTACTGGTGTTGCTTCTTGGCATGCTTCCTGTGCTTATCCCTTCTCGTATGATCTCCTTCTGGTTTATGGGGATATTTTTCAGAGGAAAGTGTTATTGTATGGTGGGTTTCTCTGTCAAGGAAGGTGGACAATGTGTGCATGATCAGCAACATCTGCAGTTTATCCCTAAATCTGTGGTGATGGTGTGAAGAAGATTTACCTCCAATATGTTTGAAGCTCAAGCTTGTCTCTGATATTGCTTGGGTCTGATGGAAGAGTGAAGGTTTTTCGGTAATGAAGTTCACAAAAGTAAATAAACTCGCCAGAAATCAATATCAATATATATATAGAACCTCTTCCCCAGATTACTGTTCACAAGCCGATATAGCCGATTTCTTCATCATCATCATCATCAATAAGCCATTTAGGCCATGCCTCGGGCTCTGTGGAAGCCATGTGAAGGGTAAAAGTGTAAAACTCCTTCTGACTGGTACGCCTCCAGCGGGAAGTTCAAATTTTGAATTCATACCAAACTTCCCACTAGAAAGTTCTTTAAATTAGAGCATACTCCGTAATGGAAGTGCGGGTCGAGAGTTGCCTTCCATAGTACTGGTGTTGCTTCTTGGCATGCTTCCTGTGCTTATCCCTTCTCGTATGATCTCCTTCTGGTTTATGGGGATATTTTTCAGAGGAAAGTGTTATTGTATGGTGGGTTTCTCTGTCAAGGAAGGTGGACAATGTGTGCATGATCAGCAACATCTGCAGTTTATCCCTAAATCTGTGGTGATGGTGTGAAGAAGATTTACCTCCAATATGTTTGAAGCTCAAGCTTGTCTCTGATATTGCTTGGGTCTGATGGAAGAGTGAAGGTTTTTCGGTAATGAAGTTCACAAAAGTAAATAAACTCGCCAGAAATTGCAAAAACAAACCGTCAAGCAAAGAAATTCACCGGAAATTGCAGGAGCTGGCTGGAAAGATCAAAGGAAGGACGAAACCATGCTCTGGAAAAATACCAATCTCTTCAAAGTCGCCGGAGAAGCTCAGAAGAAAGAAGAAATACTCGCTCTAATATTCACAACACCACGAAATCGTTGTGCGGACCACAATTAATCCAGATCTCTCTTTCTTGATCTCTCTTTTTGCTGTGGACTACCCAGAAAAAAAAAAAAAAAGAGTTTGTGGAAATGAGGTTTGATTGTAGATCTTTCATATTATACAATCAAAAGCTTCCATTTTTTTGCAATTCAAACAAAAGCTTCCATTCATTGAATACCCAGAAAAAAGAATCGAATCAAGCACTCTGTTTGTTGTTCATTCTCGATCTCTCTTTTTCTCTCTTTGTTCTGTTCATTCTCATTCTCGATCGAAGGACCCATCTTTGGTGCTAGATTGCACAGGTCGCCATCATTGGTGCTGGGGTTGAGGGCGGAAGAAGGTCGCCACCACCGATGAAGATGAATGATGATGCGATGGGGTTGAAGATACCAAGTGAGATAAAGGTAAATGTTCCAAAGATAATGTCTAACATGCTAAAAAGAAAGCAAAAGCAATTTCCTAATGAAGGAAGGAGCGGGCAATTCGTTAATTGGAATGCACTTTTCTTTTCGTTTCTCATAAAATAAGCGGCAAAAAAGCAGACTGCCCAAGAAGAGAAGCAAAAACAGCGGTGGAAATTGAAGGGAATGGGAGAAAGCAATGATGATGAATGAACGAATGCTAACTTACTAAAAGAAACAAACAGGGACCCCACTAGCCTACCTTGATTCTGGACCATCACTTTCGGTGGAAATAAGGCTTGATATTTGTGGCCTCCCTTTGTTGTCAACATTGATTGTTTCCATTCAATTATTGTTCTTTGAAAAATTACCCTTCAATTTGGCCAAAAAAATATTAAAAAAATTACCCTTAAAGTTTCAATTATTGCATTCAACACCGGATTGAGAGTGTTTATTTGTTTTAAATAATGATTGAATTTAAAAAATAGTTTTTAATTTAAACAAAGTGGGTCAGTTTTGTGCAATAATTATAGTCTGGAAGGAAGTAGAAGTGAGTATAAAGAAAGAAACTATTTCTTTCAGCTACAGACACTTTTTTTGCTAAATTTATTTCTTTAAAAATATGGAAATCGGTAGACAATGTATTCATCACATGTAAACACACTTTCCATTTTCATGATTCCTTGTGGTGCTAGCAGTAAAAGTGTCTGTATGGAAAAGGTGGTCGCTGGAAACTGCGAAAATCTTTCCGGAAAACTCTTTGTCACGCCGGAAATAGGGGCCGGAAAAAATTACAGAAACTCGCTGGAAAAGGAATCTTGGTGAGAGGGGGTCGCCGATGGAGGTTGGATGAATCTTGGTGGAGAATAGGAGAGGGAGTTCGTCAGGGGTGTCTCGGCGAGGAATAATGGAGGTGAAGGGAAGGAATGAGATCAACCATGCGGCGCCACTGCAAAGAAACTCTCCTCCCAGTATGTGTTCCAGCTGTCTGTGGCGGGGAGGGAGATGAAGTGAAGGTGATAGCCAAGGGGGTGTCATCTATTGGTCATCATTCATTATTCCTCAAAAGAAGAGGAATCCAACCATTGCACCATATGCATATATTGAGAGAGAAAAAAACAAAAGGAATGCATAAAAATGACCACAAGAAAAGCATATGAGTGTGTGTGGTGGAGCCTGCCAAAGCATTCATTAGATGTCTTCTTCGTTTGGAATTGATCAGTTGAATTTTGAGCAAAAAAAATTGATCAGTTGAATGTGTTTCACCCTATATCTATTATTAATATATATCATTCTTCTTGCTGATTGTTTATCACTCTCCAAAAAAAAAAATTACAAACTTAAAAGGCATAATAAACCTTAAAGGAGAATAGTTCTTCATTATGAAATAGTTAATATATATATTCTGCATTATAAGTACATAGGTATTAATATTATATTCTGCATAAATATAAACTTGAACTCCTATACATATATCAATATTAACTATTGTTTTGTCCCTTCTTATTTTTTCAAGCTCCTTTGCATACATCAGGACCAAATCAATGAATTCAAATTCATTGGAACAGTTTCTAACATTGAATATAGAAAAAAAAAATTAAAATCCAAAGCAATGAAAAAGTGTGCGGTCATTAATTATTTAAAGAATTTATAGTGTAAAAGATTATAAAAAGCACCCTATGAAAAAAGATTTTAAAAAGCAACCAATAAAGTATAACGTTTGTCTGTTCTTTATGACTGCATTACGAGCTAGAAATATCCAACACTCGAGAAAAAAGATGAGAGGGTGAATTGGTGTGGGACAACGTCATGAATTATTAGTGTGTGTCTATCAATCTTTTTTTTTTATTTGGCAGCATATGTGTATGAGTGTATCTATCACGTCAATTGTTATAGAGCTTACCAACTATTGTCAGATCACATCACCTAATCTGACAATAGTTACCAACACAAAATACAATATTTTATCTATTTTTATAATGTCATGTCAATTACAATATTTTACAGGTCATCTTTCAAGCTTCTATTGAACTAAGAGATTGCTGAAACTATTGGAAAACATAGCTACCAATGGGAGGACTAGGGACGGAAATTCTTGAGAAAATCATAGATGAGCACAAAATTGATCTGATTTGCCAAGGATAATGCTCTGGTGCAGTGAATGTTTCTAATTAAGCTACCATTTAATGTCAAGTTATGCTTATTCATTTATTTTATATGTGGAATCTTTTCTTCTTATACATAATCCATGTTTGATATGCCCTCTGCAACTGCAAGGCCCATGGAATTTCCTGATTACTGACACTTTAAAATTCCCTTTTTGAAAAGTATGAAAGATTACTAGATTGTGCTCTCCCGTGCGTTGCACGGGGTGCTTATACTTTTAAACCAATTCAAACATTCATTCCATTTTATGCGTTAACATATTTTTTTTTTTTTCATTTGATTACATATTTTATAACATAAGTTTGCGGAGTGAAAGTTAACTTAAAAGCATTCTTTATAACTCTATATTGACTGACATTTGGAGTAACTACAAAATTAGCAAACAAATAAGTTTGTCCTTCCTTGATGGATTTTCTGAATTTTTCATGGAGTGCTTTGTTTAGCACACTCGGTTGTATCCTTGATCCTTGAAATTTAATAATCACACAAACACTTGGTAAGTTAAGAACCAAGGTAGACAATGAAACCAATAAAGTCAAAATGGAAAACAAACACATAAGCATGTGAGGGGAGGGAATGTGAGCGGAAAGAAAATTTTTTTGAATTTGATTTAAAAAAAAAAAGAAAAATGAGGTTAAAAGTTTTAAATTTATTTTTCTTACTCCTTTATTTTATATATTCTCTATAATAAAATTTTATAACCTAATTTCTCCAATTTTTTAAAATCTAATTTATAAAAATTTTTTCTCTCCTTCTTTTCCCTCCTAATCCCTCATAACAAACAGATCCTTAGAATGCTTTATTTAATCAATAAAAAAAGCTTTCAATGTGAAATATTGCCAGTGCTAATCTGATGTTGTCCCTTTACTTTTTCATCTTTATCGAGAAAAGTAGTATTACAAAAGAAGGACATGTAGGTTTTTTTTTATTTTTTTTTAAACTCATGATATGAGATGGGCCCACCCACTGATTATATTTCAATGGACAAAACGGACAAAACTCCACCAGTGACAATGTTTTCAATACTGAATGAATTAAAAGTTTTTCAAAGATGTTCCAGACCATCCCATGGGTTAGACATTAAATATGTTTTGATATGATAATATTTGAGGAATCATTTCAATTAATCAATCCTCATATTTACTTTTAATTCTTTTTCTTCTTTTATATTAGATAAGATTGAACAATTTTCAATGAGTTTAATTTCAACAGTTTCGTTTTAAAAGAAATAAATATAAAATACTACTCCAGTCTTAAGAGTTGATATTTTAAATATAACAATTATTTTTCATATCTGTTAATTTTTTTAATTTATTTTTATTGATATTCATTTAACAATAATTAAATAAGACAATAAGAAAGAAATAAAAAGAATTAAAAAAAATAATTAAGATATTTTATGAAAAATAATCAAGTAAGCCTGTAAGCTCTTTTTTTTTTTTTATAGAAAAGCCTGTAAGCTCTAATCTACAAAGTACGAAGGCACTCAGTTGGATTTTTTTTTTTTTTTGATTGGAAGGCACTCAGTTGGATTTCAAAATTCAAAAAGTTCTCTTGGATTTCTCAATGCACACTCATGCCTTTTTTAACTCATGATATGGGATGGGCCCATTGATTTGATTTGAATTGAATTTTTTATGGAACCCCACCTTCCACCCGTGACTCTCTCCATCTTCCACTCATGCTTCTAATGGTTTGCGATACTGTTGTCGATCATGCAAACTCCAACCTTCCCTGAGACGCTCTCATCACCTTCAACATCACATCTCCATGTTTGATATGCCCTCTGCAACTGCAAGGCCTATGGAATTTCCTGATTACTGACACTTTAAAATTCCCTTTTTGAAAAGTATGAAAGATTACGAGAAATAAGAGAAATTTTACCTTCCATTTTCCTCTTCTCATTAGATTAATTCCAAGCAACACATTTTTACCATTCCTCTCCCATTCCCTTAAAAACGATTACATTGCACTTCACTAGCACCATCTAATTAATTGGGTGTCATCAAACTTTTGTTGAGTCCCAGTACAAGCTAAACTGATCTTCATAATTTATTAACAACAAAATCACAACTTGTAATCGTTAGAAACTGGACCATCACTTTCGGTGGAAATAAGGCTTGATATTTGTGGCCTCCCTTTGCTGTCAACATTGATTGTTTGCATTCAATTATTGTTCTTTGAAAAATTACCCTTCAATTTGGCCAAAAAAAAAAATAAAAAAAATTACCCTTAAAGTTTCAATTATTGCATTCAACACCGGATTAAAGTTTCAATCTAGCTCTGTTTCTACTTCACATATAAACTAAATTTCAAAGAAAAGAAAAGTATCTTTTCTTGCTTCTTCACCAACGTGTATGAAGTCTTCTGATATTGCTGTGCTCTATCATACACGCAGGAAGAGAGAGAGAGAGAGAGAGAGAGATCTATTTGTTAGAAGTTTTTGTTGGTGTCTCCGCCGTGGTTAATCAGAGACGAGAAGACCAGTTTGTAGACAGGAATTAAAATTAATAAAATGATATTGGTTTGTCCATGACATAATTTATGAAATAGCCTGTGTATGGTTATAGTGGGAAAAAAAAAAGATGACAAGGGGGATAAACTATTAGATAATTCACAAATCATAAATTTGATGATAAGCTATAATATTTTTTATGATAAAAGGCATTTAGATATTGTTTTTTGAAGAGTTTTCTTGAAGTCACTATATAATAATTTTTTAATGGAAGGGGCTAGAATTTTTTATTGATGCTGTTTTATTTTCTATTTATTACTATTATAATGAAACAACTCTAAATGTAACAACTCGTGCGCAACATGCAGGAACGCATAGTGATGCTTGTATCTAATTATACTCTTCCACTTAAGCTGAGCCTCAAATAGTTTATTTTTTGTTTGACGTTCATTTTAGTGCTCGCAATGGATATGTGGCTTCAAAATCATTTCATCATGCTTTGAGTTCTATGGTTCATGCAAAGGAAGAACTGTTGAAGAACAAAACCTTTTGTGCTCATACCTTCTTCCTTTCTTCTATGTCGTTGCAAAAGGGGTTTAAAATGTATTGGTTGTTTTCTTGATTACTAAAATCTACCAGTTGTATGAACATACTTCTGATTAAAATCTATCTTTAGATGAAATGACTCTATCTTCAGTAACTTTGATTATAATTAAGATTAAATGACTCTAAATTGATAAGCTTCATGAGCATAGGTGATCTTAGAATAATGGAAAGGTTAAGTAAAGCTATTTTTACCCTCCTATTATTTGAGGGAATGGTTTAATTCAATCTTAAATTATTATAATCAATTCCTTACGTTCAAAAAAAAAATATACTCAAACAATTAGAATCAATTTACACATGTTGTACATATTAGTCTTGACCTACGTAGAGTATATTTTGTTGCTCTATTGACTTTTTATGTCAATTGAGTAAGTCATATTAATTAATTTTTTTATCTCATAATTATATTGCTTTGAATGAAATATTTTCAACTTATGTTAGTGTGGTGCATTTATTTGAATAGAAATAAGTTTTTTCGTTAATAACATTCTCCCCGCGCAACGCGCGGGCGAGTAAATGCTAGTTGTATCAATGAAAGGATATTTCAGCTCTTGACATTTGAGAAATTAAACCTCCATGGCATATTAAAGCGACCGTCTGCTGTCAAATGGATTTCCTTGCACATCAACTTTGCTTGTTTGGATTAACATTTCATAGAAGAATTTTGATGAGTCCTCTACAAAATTTTGGAACACCATCTACATTTCTACTATCAACTTATCTTAATAAAATCATAAGATAGGAGATTATCTCATATTTCAAACTGTACATGTCTAGTTATTTCAAACATTTGTATCACACTTGTCAAGTTAAGGAAGAAGTCCTAACTTTTGGCCATCAAAGAGAAGGTTTTTTTTTTTTTTTTTGAACTCATGAATTATGAAGCCCTTCATAGCACTAAGTCTCATCCGTATCATTTGATCATCCAATTGAATAACACACGTAATGAGAAACTGCAAATAATACTGCTAATAATACAAGTCATGCTGATATCAATAAAAGGGCACACTTCTTTGTTTTTGAACGATAAAAATTGCATACCATAAGTGATCTGTTAAATTACAAGGATGTCGGAAACTGTATATGAACTTACTATTTAAACAACAAAGAAAGGAGTAATTACAGATGTGATTGACCTCGAAATTAGTTTGCTCTGGTTTACGGTGTGTCATTCACCCTGCTCGTGTTGCCAAAACAGATCATGAGAACAAGAAATGTTTAAAGGGAAAACAATTTTGCATGTACCTATAATTTTCCTCAATTTTTAATATGGTACCTATGCGTTTTTCTCCCTGAAATCCTTAACTTTGCTATTTTAGCACAATTAGCTCTTATACAAGGGCTAACAGTGCTAGGAAAATAAGATTACAGGGGTTAACGGAGCTAACAGACCAAACTTAAAGGATTTAACTGAGAGACAAACATAGGTATCAACTTAAAATTTGATAGAAAATATAGGTACCTGTACAATGGTTCTCTCTTGTTTAAAATATTAGTGGAACATACTTCAACTCAGGGTGGTCAAGTGGAAACTGGACAGTACACAGGTGGGTTGAATGGCACACTTAAATGGGGGAAAACTAATTTCCGACAAACACTCGAGGGTAGAAGTGTAATATACCCCTGAAATAAACAAAAACAATTCATTAACCAACCGGCCCTTTAGATTTGTAAATCAAGTTTCCACCCACTATTAACAAGACCATGCTGATCAAATCTCTGTATGGCAAGTAGCAAAAGTGGCAATACCCAGAAGCTTCACAATAACAGGGCATTCATGATTCTCATAGGGAAATGATTTTCCTGTGGGAGTGCGCTCCAAGAGAGCTTAGTTCTCCATCATGATCATGATCATGGAAAATTAGGGTCAGAACTCCTACCAAACACAGCACTGAACCAACAAGAAGTTTGTCATAGCGCTCCACCCAATGAAACTTCAGCTGACTGGCCCCATAGAATGACAATGCTACAAGTGATGTCATCACAGTTATAGTGCTGCAAAAGCAACATCATGAGTGAGGCTAGATAACAGTGGAACACATCCAAACATGACTTTCACACTGAATAGACATATTTAGAATTTAGCACAGGATGTTCTATGGGACTTAAAAGATTGTGCATTTCCAGTCTGCAGAGCAATAGAGAAAAACAAGACCGACATGATTCTTAACAATACTAAATTAACCAAAACTTTGAATATCAACTAAGGCATCAAGTTGGAATATTAGTCACTGATGTTCACTACTGCCAGACTTGCTTCTTAAATTCTACAGAGCTTGTTGGTGTAAATTAAATTTTGAGGCTTCCTTCAACCAAATGTTAAAGCAATAAATGGCATTCTGATGAGCCCATTAGTCATCACTGATTTATGGGCTCCGAGATGTGAGAGCGAAATAGGGAATGAGATATTTATATGTGGGGTTTGAGGTTAGAAAGAGGCAAGCTATTATCAGTTAGCATGTCAATGGGAGAGTTCTCTAGCCTGTTGAATGCTACAGAAGGGTAGTCAATCATCTTTGTCCATGCTGCTCATGTCTATACACTATAGCTGTAATCTCTTAGTTCTTTCCTCTATGTCTTCCGCTGTTTCGAAGAAATCTCAGCTTGGTTTATGTATAAATAATACAATAATTAAAATGGGCTCCAAAATCAAAGGCAGAGTTTCAAATAAACACATCAAATAATTACACATCGACAGCAAACACAGAAGCATCCCCCATATACACACACAAATAGCAGAAGCAAAATCTTAATGAATAGAAAACAAGGAAACCTGAGTAGCAGCACTATGATGGCAAGAACCATCATGGAAGATGAATTTCCAACAGCAAGAAATACTGGAAGTGTTGTTGCACAAGGAGATAATGCAGGAACAAGAATGAGTCCAGCAACAGCCATTTTCTCCATGGGTTGGTTGTGAGAATGGCTATGGCCACCCTTTCCAGACAAAAACAACAGAACATAACCACCACCAAGAAATATGAGCAAAATTGAAGCAAGCTTATGCACTGTTTCTTCACCAGCAATAGTATTTGCCATGGTGATTGCTGTTATCCCAAGAAGTGAAGTGGATACTACATGCAAAACTGCTCCAAGTGCAGCTGTAAGAATAAAATGACAAAGTAAGGACATTGAAGGGCGATCTGCAAATAATCATTGAAAATCATGTTTGCATTTGTCAGACTTTTATAGGGTTGAAAGAGGAAAAGCCAAGAATATCCTTGAACTTTAAGGCTTCGTTCTTAAGTCTCACTAGGCAACACTCAGTCTCACTAGAGTACTACCTTTTAGCAAGATAGAATAGCATTATGATATATTATTCACTCTGTCATATTCTAAAATTTTCAGTCATAAGCTATGGGATATTAGAAGCCAAATATTTATCGAATTAAATCAAACATAGGGCATTCAACTATATCAGATCGAAATAAAAGATTAATAAGAATAAAGACATGGAAGTTCATCAGAATCCCTCCCATCATCAAATATAACGTATAATTACAGAAATCAAGTCACTTAATGAGAATATTTACTCATCGATGTTGCTTTTATTCAATCCAGTATCCATTCTTAAGGGAAAAATAATGCCTGTAAAGTTCAAAGAAAATTGTAATTCCGAGATCCTCATGAAGGCTAGTACATATATCGTCGTTACAAAATTTGTGGGAAAAAAAATAAAACTAGACTGATTCACATGAACATCACCAAAACAGAACAAAAACTAGTTCAACTGCATAAGATCCAACTCCATATTAAGACCACAATTTCCCACGATTTTTGGGGCACCAAGAAAGCTGGAACAATAACTTCATTATGACAATGAGATCTAAAAATCAAATTCAAGCACTTGCGAGATCAGGGGTTAAGAGAGACGTACTGACGAGCAGAGTCCGAGAGAGAGTCCATTTCTGGGCGCGACCAACAATGGAGAAAGGAAGCCAGTGGGTGGGAATGAAGGAATGTAGAATCGAAACAGTGGCTATTCCACCGATAGTTGAAAGATCTTCGGCGTTGAAAGTATCCATTACAATTTACAAACCGACAATTTTCGCAGAAGAAAGCGAAACGATAAAAGCGGAAATTATCTGCCTCCTGAGATCTACGAACGGAACTGCACAACTTCGACCCCTTTCCATTACCGTGTAGCTAGAAAGAATCAATATTATATGGTTTTTAACCTTTTTGCGTCAGAGAACATTTTCTTTTAACTGGCTTGTCATCCCCCGTGCAACGCACGGGGTATTTGTACATGTTGAACAATTTTATAATTAATGTAGTAGTAAATTGTTTGGTCAAAAAAAAAAAAATCATAAATTATAATACGTATGTACTTAAGTGAAATGATTATTTTGAATAATTGAATTTTTTTGGTACAAACTTATCTAAGAAAATAAAGCAAGCATTACATATACATGAGAAGGAATAAAAAAGCAACATTGGTATTATTACTATCATCACTAATTAACATTTCAGAATACTCTTTTATATACATAAGTTCTTGTTGTTCTTCTTGTTGTCACATTTATTATCACTCACAACTATCTTCAAAATTTTATACTTTTAACTATAAACAATGTAACATAATTGGCTATGAGTAAAGATGGTCTTACAAAAGCCAACATGCACTACTACAGAATTGAGATATAACCACCCCCAAAGACGTCCCAAATTGAAAATTGGGTGGTTAAAAAGGGAGGCGGTGACATTTTCGTAATTATATATATGCAGGGGAACTTTTAGGCGTCCCAAATTTGAATTTGGGACGTCTAAAGTGCTTCCAGGCACGAAATATAAATTTCGTAAATTTTTTTCAGCGCCTGGAGCTGGGATTAGACGTCCCAAAATAATTTTGGAACGCCTAAACCCAGACTTTAGGCGTCCCAAATGCCATTTGGGACGCCTTTAGGTGCATGTCAGACACTTGTCTGACATGCGTCTTCTCATATTACCCCTCTCCTCACATGTCTTCTCTCATCTAACTTTACTCTTCTTCAACCTCCCCCACCCACACCGTCGGCACTCTTGCTCTCTTCAACTCCTCCCTCCTCCTTTCTTCACTTCAACTCCTCCCTCCTCCTCCCTCCTCCCTTCTTCTTCGTCTTTGTTTCTTTGTATGGGACATTACCAAGTGTCTGTGTGGTTGTGCCAAGAAAGAAGCTGATTATATTCTTAATTTGGAAGAGAATTTGCAGTCACTGAAAGATAAATGGGAAGATCGATCTCCAAGGCATGAAAGAGGACTTGAAGACAAGAGTTGATGAAGTTGAGAACACAGAAGGGATGCAAACATTCAACAGGTATTGTGCATCTAAGCTATTCTTTCTTTTTAAAATTTTCGTATTAGTTAAATTTTGAAGTGTTTTTTACATTATGAGTAGTCATCAATCAACGTGTCCAGAAAATTTCAGAAAGTATGGTATGGACATTAGAGAAAGGAAACAAGAAAAATAATTGAAGAAAATTATCTAGAAAACTTAAAGCCCTGGAGTAAATTAAACTCATTCCTTAAAACTCTAAAATCCATTTGTATTCACATTACAACACAAGCTAAGGATGCAAGAACATTCTTGCTAAAATATAAATGGGTTTTTTTATGAATTTAATTTGATATGGTAATAGGTTATTAACTCACTGCAATAATGCTCTTTTACGATTGTAGATTGACTATCATTTTACTTCTTTAATGAAAATTGTTACTTATCAATAAAAATAAAATAAAAACTAACTTTTGGTTGGATAGATGAAAATTGAACATCAAATATATGAGGAAGGTTTGCTTAACATATATTTTAATTTCAATTAAGATTTATATAGTACATTTTTAAAATAGAGGGAAGGTTACTATAATTTATGTAAAATGGAAGGTGGTAATTAACGTATTTTATTCAATTTTTTAATGTTTAAACTTATATACAAAGAAACTAACGAGTTAGGAATTTAATAAAAAAAAGGGATAAATTGAACAATATAATTTGTTAATTTTTATTCTATATTTTTATTTTGTTTTAAAGTTAAGGTGTAATTTTAGCAAGAAAGTTTTCACTATGACGTCTGATATAACTAAGTTTTGAATGGTGTAAAAGTAAACACAATCTTTTAAAAATAAAGAAATTTTAGCAATTCCATTAAAATGACTCAAACGTCTGTTATAAAGTTTAAGGGAGAACAAGTGGGTCCCACATAAAAAAAGAGACATAATTGCTAAAATTGCTCCTTTTTTAAAATATTGTGTCTACTTTCACACCTTCAAAACTTAATTGTACCATAAGCTTATAGCAAAAAACTTTATTACTAAAATTGCACCTTAACCCTATATTTTTAATATGATACTTGTAAACATATTTTTTAAATATTTTTATATCTATTTTTAAACAGTGTGTAGATTTTTGCTCTCATCCACCTCCTTCCTTCCATTATCGTGCACACCACCATGGTTCTTTGCTTTCTCCACCTCCCCACCGTGCATACACCTCTGATCTCCAACGTCTTCTCTACCTCTCCAGCATACTAGTGGGCGCCTCCTAATCAGGTTAGTTTATTTTCTTCTTGTTTTTTTTTGTAACAGAATGGTATATTTTCTTTTTGAAATATAAATTTACTTGAAATGGTTGAGATTGTGCTTATATATTGCTTATATTGAGATGGTTGAGATTATAGCCTGGTGTGTTTGTTGTGCTTATATTGCTTAAATTGCATGTATTCGGGAACTCCAGTTCAATGGTCTATTTTCTTGTTTAAATTAAAGAAATTCTTGTATTTGAAACGAATTATGAATGTTATTGGGTTGATAACTTAATTAGGCAATCCCATCATATGTCGTTGACAATTGTACTAAACGTGTGAATGTTATTGGGAATGCCTTAGGTGGTAACAAAATGGATCATAGTTGGATGAATGCTTTGAGAACTAGTGAAGAATATGAGAAAGGGGTGGAAGAATTTATTGAATTCGCTAAAAAGAATGCTCCTGCAAAAAATGGGAAGTATTTTTGTCCTTGTGTCAATTGTTTGAATGAGAGTCGACGGGATGTTGATGTCATAAAGGATCACCTACTTTGTGATGGAATAAATATGTGATACACAAGGTGGATATGGTATGGTGAGGAAGTAACGGATTGTCCGTTGCACAAGAAGGAAGATGTGGATATCGTAGGTGAAGATAGAATGGAGAAAATGATTAACGATGTTGAGGCAGAATCCTTTGCGCAGTCGCAGGAGTATGACAGCCTGCTGAGTGATGCAGAGACACCATTGTACAGTGGGAGTAAGTACACGCGGCTGACGGGAACATTACATTTGGTTAACTTAAAGGCAACTTGTGGGTGGACCGATAGTAGTTTCACATTGCTGCTTGAACTATTGTGTGATATGTTTCTAGAGGAAAATGTACTTCCAAATCGTATGTATGAGGCCAAGAAAATCCTGTGTACGATGGGTATGGAGTATAAAAAGATACATGCTTGCCCTAATGACTGCGTACTGTACATAAATGAGTATGGAGGTCTTAGTGAGTGTCCTAAGTGTAAAACTGCACGATACAAAGTGAAAAAAGATGGTGGTTGTGGTGATGTGACAAGTAAAAGGCAACCTTTAAAGGTTATGTGGTATCTTCCAATAATACCACGTTTTAAACGTTTGTTTGCGGCTGCAACAAAAGCGAAGAAGTTGAGATGGCACTCTGATGAGAGAATATCTGATGGGAAATATCTTTGGCATCCAGCTGAATCTCCACAATGGCAAAAAATAGATGAAATGTTCCCTCAATTTGGCAGCGAGCCGAGAAACCTACGGCTTGGGCTTTGTACAGACGACATCAATCCGTATAGAACTCTTACTAGCACACATAGTGCGTGGCCGGTTCTCCTTGTAATATACAACTTGTCTCCCTGGCTATGTATGAAACGTAAGTATATGATGCCATCTATGATGATTTCTGGACCAAAACAGCCAGGGAACGATATTGATGTCTATTTGGCGCCTTTGATTGAGGACTTGAAGAAGTTGTGGGAGGAAGGCGTAGATGTGTTTGATGCTTATAAGAAGGAGTCTTTCAAGCTACGTGCAATGATTTTCACAACGATAAACGACTTCCCTGCATACGGAAACTTGTCAGGGTACAGCGTGAAGGGTCACAAAGCATGCCCAATATATGAAGCAGACACACACTTCCAACAATTAAAGCATGGAAGAAAAATTGTCTACCTTGGCCACAGGAGGTTTCTTCATCGGTTCCACCCGTATCGTAGGCTAAGAAAGCGGTTTAACGGCTTACCGAAGCATGGAATGGCTCCAAAGTCATTAACCGGAGAGGAAGTCTATAGTCGAGTGGAACGTATCAATGTCACTTTTGGTAAGAATCAGAGGGTTGCGGGTGAGAAGAACATATGGAAGAAGAGATCCATTTTCTTTGATCTTCCATATTGGCGTTCGCTTGACGTGAGACACAGTATTGATGTGATGCATGTGGAGAAGAATGTTTGTGATAGCCTTATCAGTACACTTTTGCACATACCAGGGAAGACTAAGGATGAGATTAATGCGAGATTAGACCTTGTCGATATGGGAATAAGAGAACGGTTACATCCACAACTAAGAGATGATGGTAGGAAGGCATACATGGAGCCAGCAGCGCATACACTATCAAAAGCAGAGAAAAGAAGTTTGTGTGGGTGTTTGCATGAAATTAAGGTACCGCAAGGGTATTCCTCGAATGTGAGAAGATGTGTCTCAATGGACGATTTGAAGTTAGTGGGAATGAAGTCCCATGATTATCATGTGTTGATGCAACAACTATTACCGGTAGCTATTAGAGGCATAATGAAAGATGAAGTACGAACCACCGTGACAAGATTGTGCGTTTTCTTCAATGCTATCTGTAACAAAGTCATTGACACTGAAAAGTTGGATGAACTAGAAAATGAGGGTTACATTATTTTGTCACAACTAGAGATGCATTTTCCTCCTTCTTTTTTTGATATAATGGTGCATTTGGTTGTTCATTTGGTAAGGGAGGTAAGGCTATGCGGTCCAGTTTACCTGAGGTGGATGTACCCTTTCGAGCGATACATGAAGATCTTAAAAGGGTATTCTAAAAATCCTTATCGACCAGAAGCCTCAATAGTAGAAAGATATGTAGTTGAGGAGGCTATGAAGTTTTGTAAAGATTATATGTCAGGGAAGAAGGAACAATCTCGGCATGAAGAAGGGAGAAGCAAGGGAACACGAGGACTGAAAGTGAAGAATGTTCCTCGTGAAGAGGTGTTGCAAGCCCACCTGTATATCCTGAAAAATATGGAAGAAGTTCAACCTTACATAGATGAACACAGAAAGACTTTGAAGAACAAGAATCCAAGGAAGAATGACATGCAGATTGCTATTGAGCAAAACAAGACATTCATGCAGTGGTTTGAGGAAAAGGTTTTGCACGAGATCGGTGTGTCTGAGATAATCGAGTGGCTAGCTTGGGGGCCTTCGTTTCAGGTCATTACTTGGACCGGTTATGATATAAATGGCTATTCTTTCTATATGAAAGAGCAAGATGACAGAAGTACCATGCAAAATAGTGGGGTCATGGTAGAAGCTGAATCTATGCACTTTTCCAATTCGAGAGATAAAAACCCCATATTAGCGTCTATGGCCTATTATGGAGTTATAGAAGAAATATGGGAGATGACATACAACAAGTTCAAAGTTGCTTTATTCAAATGTAAGTGGGTTAGCAATAATGCCGTGGTAATAGATAAACAATTTGGATTTGTCTCAGTCGATCTTCGAAGAGTTGGCTATAGAGACGAGCCCTTCATTTTAGCAAGCTAGGCAAAACAAGTGTTTTATGTCACCGATCATGCGAGCAAAAACATGTCCATTGTCCTTAAAAGTAAAAAACAAAAGTATGGTGATCCAACCTTCAACCTTGATGACACACCACCTTTCACAACAACTCCACCTCGAACAAATGAAGTAGAATTGGTAGATGATGACAAATATGCTGTAAGAAATGACCATGGTGAAGGACTATGGGAAACAATATAGAGTAAGACCTTAATTTATAAATGAGAACTGTGTGTTTTTTCTGTTTTACTTCCCGCTTAGTTTATTTCGGTTTTATTGCAATTTATTTACGTTTCTGAGGATGCTTTTTGTGTTAACAGGAATATAGACAACTCTAGTGATGACAAGAGGCGTAGAGATGACGAAAGCTCTAACAATGACGAAAGGCCTAGAGATGAACCCTCTGCAAGAAGGTGGGTTAGAGGCTGTACAAAGATGGGAGCATTGGTTGCACGTCATGAACATCAACAGGAGAGGCTGCATATAGACTTCGATGACAATCTGAATCCGGTTGGTCCTGAGGAAGACCACTTCATTAGCTACGTAGGGTTTTTGGCTCGAAGCAAAGTGTGCATTATCTACGATAATTGGAGATTGGTTCCCCCAAAAACGAAAGACATGATTTGGCAGCAACTTTTGGTATGCAAGTTTTGATGCATTGTAGCTTTGTTCTTATTGTTTCAAATATAATAATCTTATGTTTTACCTTGCAGCAAACATACGATGTCCCAGACACCATGCAGATGTATAAGCACTGGATGGATGAGGTTCGTGTATGATGGAAAGGTTTCAAGAACAAGCTAACAGCACGATACATTCGAGGGGCCCTTAGGGGTAAGGATCCATGTGCACAGTATACATATTTGTCTCCAGAGGACTGGAGGTTGTTTGCGGCATCACGAGCAGATCCTGATTTTTTGGTAAGATTTCTGTCATCATGATATAGAACTTGTAATTTTCATATACTTTATATCGTTGATTTATTTTTTGTTGTTTTTCATTCATAGAAATTAAGTGCAGCAAATGCACTGAGGCAAGCAGAAAATAAATATCAACATTTCATGTCTCGCGGTGGATATCGGAAGCTTGAGCGGCAAATGATGCAAGAAGAGTTAGAGAAAATGAAGGAAGCAGCGGAATCTGATCCTAGCGTTGTTATCCAGGCCCCTTGATTGAACCATATTTTTATATGAATTTTCCATGATTAAATTGGGATTTAAATGCATTTTATGAAGCATTATTGTATAATTAAGCATGAATTTTGGTTAGGAACAATTGTTTTGAATTAATTGTAATTAGAGGTAAAATGGTCACAATTTATTAATTATTTTTATACAATTGTCCCTTGAACTTTTGATGCTACCTTGTGCTTAATTTTGCATTGTAGGTGTTAAAGAAGAAATTGAGGATTTTTGAGGTTCAAATTAATTATTTTGTGGGTGATTTGGGCCAAGAGAAGAAGGGCCTATGTCAGTTTTTAAATGGGTTTTTTTCTCTGGAAAAAACAAGAAGAAACAGATCCAGTTGACCAGGGCCTATGTTAGCATTGTTTGAATGGGCTGGAAGAGAAAACAACGCAGGCCCATTATTGAAAAAAAAAAGACAGATCCATTAAGCACAAAAAAGGACCCGACTTGCTGCTGGATATGGCATTTTGGACATGGCATAGACCCGATATTGAATCAGGAACCCGAGAGCGAGCTAAGGATATAATTAGAAGGGAGAGCCGCAACGCACAGACAGACATCACAGATCATCATAGTCGAACCAGAGAACCAGCGCCGAAGACCATCATTCTCTTCCTTTCTTCCTTGTCGCCGGCGGCATTCTTCACCCTCACTGCCATAGCCGCCGGCGACCAGAGAGACAGAACCGAGAGAGCTGAGAGTTAAGAGGGTGATCGGCCGACACAGCTGGGAGTGAGAAGAGGGTGCTGCAGCGAAGAAGATAACACAACCACACCATCATCGTCATTCATCCATCACCACGTCTAAGCTGATAGCATCTTCTCCTGTTCCTGAACTCTGGCTAAACCGTGGCTTAATTTGCTCTGATTTTATGTTCAAATACAGCCCCTGTTTTTAATTGGTTATGTGCTAATTGGTTACTTTAATTGCTGATTTCATGGCTGGATGTTTGAATATGAGAATGACTATGTTTCTTGAATCTGTGGCTGTGAGTAGCTGATTTGCTTTGATCTTGGAGATGAATTTAAGATGGCTTGAGCTCACATGTGCTTCAAAGGGGATTTTATTTTATCTATAGCTCATTATATTTGTAATTTCTTAGGTTTAAGAATTTATTTATGTAATGAGACTATGATTTTAGTTATGATTTTGATGGATTGAGTTGTTGTGATTTGGAATTTGTAATGAGGATTTGTACTGATCAATATATATGGAATTTGTAATGAGGATTTTATTGATTTCTATCTATTTAACATGGTATTGTTGGATGGTTTGATTGAAATAGAATTATAGTTGAACCTAAATACATTGCTTATTCCATAGTCACTTTCTAAGGGGTTTTAATAATGCTTAAATAAATGGGTTCATGAGTTTTAGCATTAGACTCAATGGTAATTGGGGTTTGATATATTAGAAAACTTAGAGAAACTCATTACACTAAGAGGGCTTAATAGCATTTCAAGGGTAGGGGTTCCTCTCTTGTAATGTTAGACTCAATAGTAATTGAGGTTTGGTATATTAGAAGCTTAGTGAATTAACTCCCCAAATATTTTAATTGAGCAAGGATAGTCATTGAAAATCATTTCCAAGAGCATCTTCATTATTTGCATTCTTAACCAATTTCCATTCCATATCAATTTTATTCCAAAAATCCAAAAATATTAGTTTTAAAAGCATTTTAGTTTAGTTGCAATTTAGTTGTTAGATAAAAAGCTCAAAGACCATTTTTAACTCATTTCATTTCAATCATTACACTTAGTTTCTAGGTAATTAATAAAAGGCTCTTCGAGAGACGATCCGAGATTGTACCCTATATTGCAATCCTTGGTTTAAATTTTGAAGAGGTTACCAAGGCATAAAAGCTGACAAAGCCTTATTTCTTCAAGTCACCTCCTCCACGTCACAAAAAATGGAAAGCAGGGAGGATTAAGGCTGGGAAGTACATAAATCCGACTGTTGCTGAGGTTGCTGCGAGGATTGTAAGTAGTTATACCATAAGTACCTAATTTTTTACATATCACGAGTAGTTTCGATACATTTACGATAAACTGTATGCTACAGGATGAACTGGATGAGTAGAGTAGCCAAGGTTCATTCAATCCAAGTAGACGGATGGACATCTTGTCAACGGCTATTGGGAAGGCAGATGACCTTGGTCGTGTTCGAGGAGAGACATGAGGAGTTAGTGCCGCGAGGTATTTTGGACGAGACCTACGTTATTCGTCACAAGCTGAACCTAGTAAGGACGTTGTGGCCAAGATTCGAGAGGACCTCGAACGAGAGATCGAGGCCAACCTTCATGACAAGCTCCGACAAGAGCTGTTGCCAGAGCTTCAACTTGAAATGGTAAAGATGTTTGAAGCACAAAGGGCAAGGGACGAGCATAGAACTTAGGAATCGCCGGCCTTCAATAGCACTAGAGGAAGTTACAACCCTCTGGAGGAACCACTTGGTGACCCTTCTCCTACTCCAATGTCGGGAGACCCTTACACCCTCTATTTGGATGATCCACTGTTGCGTGTTGTTGCTGATGCTCTCGTTCACACACGTGCTACCACCCACCATCATCAGCAAATTCCGGAGGATTTTCGTAGGGTGAATGTGACGAGTGTTAGAAAGGGGGAAGAAAGTACAGCCATCCCTGTTCCTGATCCAGAGGTTGGCATGTTAGGTCAAGCGATAGGATCTTTCATCTTTTGGCCTCACAATCTTATTGGTTCAGACGCAACACCTCCAATGGTAGGAATTACCGTACTGTTACTGAAAATCTGTTGGCATCCTAATAACAATTTGTTTTTTGATGTTCTAAAAGGATGACGAAGTTGTGAGCAAATGGCCCTACTTAGCACGGCTGCAACAGATCTACAAGGGCATTAAACAGATTGACTTGAAGATGCCTCCAGGGATTGTGGGCCAAGTGGAGTATCCCTACACGATTGACAATACAGATCTCAAGCAGTTTATCAGGTTGGAGGAGATAGATGCAGGCTGGGTGAAATTTGCAGTCCGGTAAGTTTTTTTTTTCAATTTTCCCATAGAATTCATTTAGTGGTTTTTTGATTTCATACATTCAATAATGATTCCTTATTTTAATTCTATTATAGCACCTTCCACGGTCTCTGCACAAACATGGAAAGACGTGACTGGTATGGATTCTTATGTCTTGCGAATACGATAGGGGATACTTGTACTGTGGCGCATAGGACTCACTATGTCGGCTACGCAATGGCATAGACCAAACTTCGTTGTTATCTAGCACCCATTGTCCAGCGGTTCGTATTTACATTTTGTCAATTTAAGAAGTTTAATAAATAATTGTCTTCTCATCTAACTTCATTTTAATGTGTACATGTTGTTAAAGCTACCACTGGAGTTTGTGTGTTATATGTCCCCGCCGCAACGTAGTCTATTGGTTTGATCCCTTGAGTAAAAAGCCAGACAAAGATACAAAATCCGTCTTCGACACATAAGTTAGTCTGTTTGTATTTCATTAACTCTTTAAAAAAATGAATGGTTCTAATTTCTGTTCATTTTGCTTTTCATGATAGTGCTTGTCAAACATATAGAGTCCTAGGTGGGTCACGCGAGGGTACAGTTGTTAAAAAGCCAAAGTGGTTTTATCCGATAGTAAGTACATTCGATCCTACCTAATTGTTTCATTGACGGTCCTTTTAGACATACCTTTATTGATTTTAACAACCAATTGCATCCCTTTGATTTAAAGTGCCCTCGGCAACCTGGCAACACTGAATGCGGATATTATGTTATACTTTATATGTATAACATAACTCAAAGTGGAATTACTAGCGATTTTGAAAAGGTAATCGCTTCTTCATTCTCAAATGATAATATTTTTGGTGTTCTAATCGAAATGCTAATTAATTCATTTGCTTGAGATTCATTTCATCAAAGCTTACTTTCTAATTTTCAGATTTTTGATAATGAAGATGCCTACCTACGTGAAGACCTTGATTTGATCAGAGATCTTTTGGTTGGACATCTTCTTCAACATATAGAGCAGTAAACTTTTTATTTTATATCAGTTTGTAGTTGTGTGATGACAGCATTTTGACACTTTCTGGTTGTTTTTGTTGATATATATAGTAGTAGGTTGTATAAAAGGTTATTGTATGTATATATAGTAAAGATTGTAGTGCTGGATGTCCTTACCAGTTTGTAACGGACAATGTGGTTTATGAATCCATCTTCTATTCTCTTTCTGCAGTTTGAATTCCCTGGGTAATACAGAATGTAAATTATGGTATAAAAAAAACCTAACTTTTAGATGTCCCAAATTAAGAATTGGGAGGTCTAAAGTCCCACCCTGGGGGACTTTAGACGTCCCAAATTACAATTTGGGACGTCTTTTCTTACAACTTACTACGCCCCCAGTATATACGTCCCCCCGTTTTGGAACGTTAAAGGTGCCAAATTTGGGACGTTATAGCCCCTTTTTGTAGTAGTGATGGTGAAACGATACCCTGACTTTTGTTGATAATCATAGCATGTGCTCCCCTTGCTTTGCAAGAAGAGGTTGTAAAAATGGAATTATCATGTCTTTGTTATAGCATGTGCTCTACGTCATATTGTCCAATTGTTTTGAGTAGATTGAGAGATTGGGCTTTTTGCTATTAATTAGTAACTTAGAACTCATTGGAGATTTCGTATAGTTGGAGCACACATTAGATAGAACATATATAAGAAAGAATAACCTTTACTATTAAGATAACAATCTCACAAACATATGGGCAGCATCAATACTATTAGGAAACACTTATATGAGTTGAGTTCGCACCAGATTCCCATACACGTATAGACATTATAATCCTATAAACATGCATGTTATTTTCCTAGAATAATGTATCATGTAGAATACTACATCCGATCCTAAATATAAGATAGAGTTGATTTTTTTTTGAGAGATTAAGGAAGCTAAATAAGTTACTTAATCATATCATATGTTGTGTATCCTTGAATTATATATTAGTTTATTACTCAAACTAATTAATTTGGAGAAAAAATAAATAAAAATATAAATGCTCTAAAGTAATTTAATTAGCTTCATTAATCTCTAAAAAAAAGTCAATTTTTTCTTATATTTAGAAACGGATGGAGTATATACCATTGTCTTCTATACTCAAGAAGCAATATTGTAATGATATGATGAAACGCAATTGCACGAAACGAACTTCTAGAGAACATATTTGAGCAGCAATTTAAAAGACAATTAAGTATTAACATACTTGAATCATACAACAAAAATAACTTAAGAAGCATTACAAACTTGACAATATGAAGAACATTTTTGGATCTTGTCCTACTTTAGAAAAATAATTAACAATTTGTAGTTCAGAAACCCTACATCATTCCAAAAAAATAAGATTAGGGAGCAACTTATGTGTTAAAAAGACAAAATCATTCCAAGGACACAATGCTTGAGGACTGGCTTCAAGCCACACATAATACTGGAATCAAATTAAAATGTTCGAACTTCCATAGCCTGTGAATACACATGAAGGGTGACCTATAGCCTTATGATGCTTAAAGCTAATCGGATTATTAAATCATGTTGACATTGTTGTCATCCTTTAATAACTATACAGAATGATTATTGGAACCTGTTGACCTAATTTGCAAAATTTGAAGATTACTTTTCAATGTTGCTACTGCATTATAATATATCATACACACACAAGATCATCATTTCACATTCTCACATTCCAATACGAGTCTGTCAGGTATATATGTGAATAAACTTATTTCATTTTCATTTGATTCAAATTTATAATATACATTAATTAATTAACAAATGAGAGAGACCTATGTAGTTGTTATTATCAACAAAAACACTAAAAAACCCCCACATTTGAAGAACAAAAGACATCCATTCCAAAATTAGGTTAGCATAGAAGGTCAGTAGACACAAACTAACAAACTTCTTATCTCAGCTGGCATTATCAGTGTTTTAACATGTTTAAGGTATGAAATATTTCTTCCTTATGTGGATAAAGGAGCTTAAGTTTTAAATATGGTAATAGTCTTCAGCCTGCTCATTGTGACCTCTCTTTATCATCTCATTAATTAGGATTTGATAGTATGCACAAAGTGAAGAAGTTCACTTTATTATTGTTAGGTAGCAACAGGATCCAATATGGAAATAATGTAGTGCTTTTACACTTTTTTTACCAACTAATCCTATCATCTTGTCTCTCCCTCAAGTGTCAATGCTGCAGTTCACACCCACCCTATGACTTCACAATTTCCACCACCTTAGTTACACTTTCATATTGCTTAAAGGAAGAGATTGTATGTAATTTAGATTCACAACAGTTATAAAACGACCAGGTAATAATTTTACTCCATTTCAAATTTTCAATGAGAACATTTTACTTTAAGAATGCTATTGCTTAGAAAATGGTTCATATTGTGTAGCAATGATATCCTTGCCTACTGGAACCATTATTCTTTCATTCTGTATAAATATATTATCTCATTTTTTTTTTCATTTGTTCATATAGTCTACAAAGATGACAACACTCTTTTAACATATTTTGATATATACAATAGTATGGATCTTTTCATTATATTCTTTTATAGTAATTTTAAAATAGTCAGAACAATTTTTCTGAGAAACCATTTTCATACGAAAAACTATATTATTCATTGTCCAAATCAACCAACTTCTTTTGGACTACACCACATGGAAGCATAGAAATTATCTTGGTCTTCAAATATATCATCAAAACATCATAAAATAAAGGACAAAGGAAGGCAAATAGTGGAGAGATTTCTCTTCAAATACCAGCATTATCTTTTTCTTGTTTCTTATTCCATAGCAAAAGAGATTTTATTTCGGACTTAAAAAACCACACAAATTCATATATTGTTCCAGCACAATATATAAATTCCATAAGAAATTGATTTTTCTCATATATTCTTACTATGTTCTCTCCCTGACATGAAGACTTCTATTACTGGTAAAATAGTTGTACCTTTAGGTTCAACTATATTTCCTATATTGGTGTAAGATGACATCTGCTTCACTTATGGTTGGTTGGTTTTGGGGGAGGAGGTAAGGAAAAATAAGACAATATGAATAATTTCACATTCACTTTTGTATGTTAAAAGCCATTCTATTAGCTCTTCTCTCTTTTGTTCACAACTGTTCTAAAGTTCATAAATTTTTATCCCTTTCTAGTTTCCTAATAGCTGAACAAAAGAGATTAAAGCTACATAGTTTTTATTCCTTCCTAGCTTCCCTTCTCTATTCTGTTCATAGTTGTTCTTAATGCTCCCACGCCCTGATAACAGATAAAAACTGCACTTATAGTTGCCAATAAAAAAAATCACAAAAATCTTTGCTACCTCATCACCATACTTACCACCACTGACAAAAAGAAAGAATTGTCAACAACCTTTTAAAGATTAAAAAAAAAGCAACACCCAAGTGATTAACCCTTTCCCTCCCCTTTCTCTTTTTATAAATGGGTTGACAGTGATATCTCCCCTTATCCGATCAACCACAAAAATCACAACAATCTTTGCTAGCTCATCACCAGACTTGCCACCTTTGACAAAAAGAAAGAATTGTCAACAACCTTTTAAAGATTAAAAAAAAAGCAACACCCCAGTGATTAACCCTTCCCCTCCCCTTTCTCTTTTTATAAATGGGTTGACATTGATATTTCCCCCTATCCGATCAACCACAAAAAAAGGCAATTTAAACAGATAAGAGAAATCAATCAAGGAAAATAAAAAAATAAGGGCATTTGAGAAAGATAAGTTGGGCAACAAAATGAGACCTTTGGCTGGGCTTTAGCTGCATCACTTTATTTTTAAGGATCATGTTTACCCTTCCTTTCCTTCTCCAAATTCAATCATGCCACCTCCTTTCACAATTTCTTCAATGATTCAATCAAAGGAGCAACCTATTTCTTTCTAGAATTGAACTTTTGTAAGAATGATGAACTAATAATGACAAGTAAGAAACTGTATATGAAAATAAAAAAAATCGAATAACCATTGAACCAAAATCAGTTGAGCTAGACGTGGAGCAGAGAGAATGCGGCCACAGAGAAAGGGGCTAGAGCATGGTTAGAAAAAAGGATGAGAAGCTGGATTAAAAAACAAGGTGAGAGCATTTCCCCACTGTCCTCACACTTCTCGGATGCCAAACTCAAATGAGATATATCAATTCTATAAAAACTTTTGGTGCAATAGGGAGGAGAGTGACAAGTAGAAAAGAATAGAAACCCTTACCTCTACACCATCTTCGATGCTTCTTTCTATTGTCATATATCCACACTACCCACACACCTTCAAGGTGCTTCTTCACCATCGCTATATATCCACACTTGTGATGGTTGAGGAGGAAGATTTTGAAATTTTTATTTTTGAATCTAAGACGAGGACAAAGGGGACAGATGAGGATTCTGACATTTGAGAGAGAAAAAGCCTGGGGAAGGGAAAAAAAGAAGGGAGCATCAGAGAGGCCGCTGAATCGAGGAGCTAAAAAGGTGAAGAAAAGAGGGGTAATTTGGAAGAAGAAGGGCTTAATATGGGTATAGGAAAATAACCTTGATCGGAGGCTTGGTGCAGTGGGATATGTCAGAGGGTATATTTTTTTTAATTATATTTAGACATACTTTCTAAACCCATGACTTGGGGCGTCAAGATATGTCAGAAGGGAATTACTTTTTTATTCTCTTGATCCTTATTAGATACACCCGTGACTTGGTTTTTCAAGGTATATCAAAGGGGTCAACATTTTTCTTTTCTCTTCAGCCCTTAATGGCTTATGCGCAGCCCGAGGTATGTAAATTATATCATGGAAAAATATTGATCGGCTTGTGAACAGTGATCTGCGTCGAGAGCCGTGAATAAGCTGTTGAACATATCAGCTTGGGGGAACAATTTTTTATAATACATTGATTTTTTGGGTTAAGGTAGAGATTTAGTAATGAAGTTTTAAATAAGAGGTGTCAGGTATAATTATATTTTAAAAGAGGTAAAACTATGCATAAGGAATTAAAAATAGAGCATCTAGTATAAAACCGTTAAATTTGACATAATGCCGTTAGGGGTTTTCTTCTCTTATAATTTAACGCCGTTAAGTCAAATTTAATAGTTTTGTGCTGAATGCTCCATTTTTAATTTCTTATGTGTATTTTTGCCACCTTTAAAACATAAATGTGCATTGCACCCCTTGCTTAAAAACTTCATTGGTAAATTTGCACCTTCACCCTAATTTTTTCCTAAAAACTTAAAGGGAAAATCTCTAATAAATAATTTTAAAAATTCTAAAAGAAAAGGGAGTTTCAAATATTCATAATTCAAAGAAATGTTAGGCTTAAATTGTGTTTTTTTGAAATTATAAAGACATGGCCAAATTGCCCTTATATATATATAAATAGACTTAAAAAATATTACCCCCACCGGCTGTCGTCGTTGGTGTAACCCCCTACCTTAATAGCCATATTTATAGTTCGAGAATGCGTCATTAAGTTGAAATAGAGATCAGTGGTTAATTTAAAACTTTTTCAAAAATGGTTTAGTGTGGTCTCACGTTCACATCTCGAATATAATTGGTTTGACCAGTTCGGTTTCATTCATACATATCAGAGTGCAACCAAAAATTCTCAACAACGCTCAAGTTTTGTTACTTAATAAAGGGTTTATAGGGCACATTGCCCATTTACAGTTTCCTATAGAGGGGATTACACAACACTATTCAATATATACAGCACATACAACTAATCCCCAACAAAATATGACAACTAACTACCAAAATTAAAACTCCTAGCTAGGAGCTCTAACCGCCCTTCGTCACTTGCTTTTCCTTTGAACCACTTGCCCTTGCTGTAGGTTAATCATTGGAAAGAATGAGATTCAAAAGAATCCCAGTAGTAAAAATTCACTTATAACATGTACAATCACAAAGCATGTAAGCAAATCACAACAACAACAACACAACGGCATTTTTGCAACATCTTTTGCTGCATTCACAAAGGCATATTTCACAACAGCATGTCTCATAACAACACAACAATGACATTTCACAACGGCAATATTACATCACGGCATATTCAATGAAATGACATACATGCAAGGCATCATACATAGAATAAGAGAAAGAGTCACTACCTTGTTTTTTCCACTCATGCACTGGCACTGGTTTATCACGTGCAGGGCAAATATCAAATCCTATAATTAGAATTTCAACGACAGGTTATTACTTAATCCAATCTTTAATTCAAACACTCAAGTTGGTTATCATTAGGGACATTTAATCAAACCAACTAAGGAGTTAAAGTGGTCAATTAACCTAAAAGACCAATTCCTAACCTCAAAGTTCAACAATACTACATTATGCCATTACATCTTCAATTTTCGCATAAGGGACAAAATCTACCAGAATTTTCTCCAGACTTTGAAAAATCATAACTAATTCTAAAAAAATCGAAATGAGGTGATCCCAAGTCCTATGGAAAGATATTGAAGTCCTCTTCATAGAAAAAAATATGAATGATTACCAGAAATCACCACACAATTCCATAATTACACAAAATCCCACACTGTTTTAGAATTAAGTCCAGTTTCGACATCAAACTTTGGTTAACCAGAACTCACAGCTCAAAAAACGAAATGACACAAATTATATGTCCATTTTGAAGCTTGGAATGTGAAATTTAAGACTGGAAAGTTTCATAATTTTTAGAGATCATTTGGTTATCCAAAAACACCATACCAATAAGGTACCTCGCTGGAATTCTGTTCAGGCTGAAAATCCATATTTACACTTTAAGTTTCAATAACTCAAAATTCACAACCCGGGGCTATTCCCACATAATTTTTCTTGTAGAACACAATGGTAACATCAAAATTAACAAATTTCAACTCATTCTCCATGTCCTGTTTTGGCAGAAAAATCAAAATAAATTCCAACAATTACCAACTTCCAATTTCAGCATCAAACTTATGTCAAATGGTTTCCAATCATCATAAACCACCAATAACACAACCAAACCATCATGAATTACCCAAACCCTTGTTTGGCCAAAATCAGGGCAGATTTACATATGCCAAAATACTCATTCAACCAACACAACCAATAGCTCAAATTGATGCTAATACTCACCTCTTGCTCCTCCTTAAGTTCTTTCTTTGATTCTTCAGCTTTTGTTCTTGCAAGGTGGCTGAAAACTCCTCTTCTTCAAAAAAAAAAAAAACCATAGAAATGAAGCTAAGGAAGAGAGGAACAAGTTCCATGAAGAACACTTGAGCCATAGAAGAGGTTAAGAAGGTGAAAATCAAGGTAGAAAGTCTCACCTTCAATGGCCTCTTCTTGCCTCTCATGTTGCAGCTGCTGGACCGACTTAAAGATGGAGAGAGAGAGTGATAATTGATCAGATTTTTCCTTTCCCTTATCACTTAAAGTCCAAATGAAAATATGGTGCAAAAGTGGAGAAGAGTTGTGGTGAAAACTACTTCACTTGATCTTGCACTTATGGTGAATTAACTAAGTATATTTTGCTTAAACTTTTCTCTTTCCTTCCTCCTCCCTTTTTGACCGAAATGGTTGCCCTTTGTATTCAATATGTCATTTTATGTTTGGCCTATAATTATTGACCAAGTCCCCATCTCCTTACTTGGTCTTTCATGTGTTTCTCTCTCTTTATTGCACCGAAAATAGCTCTTAAAGTAACCAAAAGAAAGCTTCTTGAATTATCAATATTTACCTCCTTACTTTAGTTGTAATTGTTGACTAAATTCAACATACTTTCTTTTCCTCTTCATGCCATACGAATTGTAGCCCATGGAATAGCCAAAAGGGCTTCTTCAATTTATCATAATTTCAACTCTTCAAATATTACTTATTTAGTTGAAATTGTTGACTTAGTCATCATCTTTTACAACTTGGTCAAATTGCCTTCACATGTCATATGTAATAGCCTATATTGTTTCCTCTTGTGATACACAAGTCATGGCCCTTTGAAGAAGAAGATGATCTTGTAAAATCTCATCTTGCAATATAATGTTTAATTGCCAATTTTGCATGTGAAACTTGACTATAGTCATAACAAAATTTCCAGAAGTAATTCTATCATTAATCTCACAATCTATTATGTACATTTAGCCCTTGAGTACATTTTGGGATATTACAGTTGGCAACCAACCCCCGCAAGCGGCCGCAGTTTCCAATGGCTAGCCATTGATTACAGGAGCTCCGGTGGGAATATTCCCTATTCCATGGGTAATAAATATTCCCAAAGTGATAAGAGTGGGATTTAAACTCCCACCCCTTGGTTTGCAAAAAACATTGGTGGCCATTGGTCTTCCATATATTTTGTGCAAACAAATATATATAAGCTAGTCATTTAACTTTGACTCTAACTCATTCACAACTTTTATTAAGGAATTCAGAACATTTCATAAGATTTTAACAATTTTTGTTTACCTAGTAAAAAATTTTACACTATCAGCTTATTCACAAATTTTATTAAGAAATTCATAACATTTCACTAGGTTTTAACAATTTTCGTTCACCCAGTAAAAAAATTCACACAATGAGGTCATTCACAAGTCTTGTATGAAATTTCATTAGATTTTAACAATTTCGTTCACGTAATAAAAAATTCACACAATAAGATCATTTACAAGTTTTATTAAGGAATTCATGAAATTTTATTAGGTTTTAACAACTTTCATTTACCAAATACACTATCAGATCATTCACAAGTTTTGTTAAAGAATTCACTATATTATATTAGGGCCCGTTTGGAATGTTGAAATTGATTTTGATAGAAATGAAAATAGATATGGATATGGATATGGATATGGATATGGATATGGAAATAGAAATGGATATGGATATAAAAATAGGGTTTAAAAGTGTGTTTGGTATGACTTGAAAATATGACCTAATTTCATATGAAAATACCAAAATACCCTCAATAAAAAAACCCATCTACTACAAAAAAAAAAAAAAAAAACAAAAACACCCATCGCCTTTTCTAGATCAGGACCAGGACTAGCTTCAAGTAGCGCAACTTAGAGCAGATCTCACTACCTCCCCCAATATCATCACTGAATCCTACCTTGATCCATCTTGTCATCATCGCGTAAGGAGGTTAATGGAGGAGGCCGCCATCACCGCCGCCATCATCATGCACCTGGTCATCTGAGAAGAGGAGGGTAGACGGAGATGAGGATCAGAAGAAGAGAGGCCAGATATCACTAGATTAGATGAAGAGGAGAGGGAGAGCTGCTGTTGCCAGTGAAGGAGAGATGTAGTTGTCATCTCCGTCGATCTAGTGAGGGAGAGTTGTCGTTGCCATCGCCGATGCTAAAGGATGCTACCGTGGTTGTCGTCGTCGGTGTGGGGGGAGAGTTGCCATTGTTGATGAGGGAGAAGAAGTCGCCATCATCACCGGTAAATGAGCAGAGGTCACCGGAGAGTGAGGAGGCTAAAGCAAAGAGCAGGGTAACGATGAAAATTTGGGGTTGGAATTACAAATCTTGGCTTTTTTGACAGATTTCATTTTGATGGAATTGGATGATTTAAATTCCACATGGGATTGGAATTGAGCCCCAGTTCCATTGTACCAAACACCTCTTCATGGAATTAGGCTCAAATTCCATTTTCACCAGTCCCAATTCCATTGTACCAAACGGACCTTCAGGTTTTAACAATTTTCCTTTTTCCCATAAAAAAATTCACAAGTTGTATGTTAAAACCTAATAGTGTAACTTTTTTTAACAAAAGTTGTTAAAATTAATCAAATGTTATTATTTACACTTTCATTTACTAAATAAAAAAGTCACACTATCATGTCATTCACAAGTTTTGTCAAAGAATTTACTATATTATATTAGGTTTTGACAATTTTCTTTTTCCCATAAAAAATTCACAAGTTGTGCGTAAAAACCTAGTAGTGTAACTTTTTTAACGAAAATTGTTAAAATTAATCAAATGTTGTGAATTCCTTAACAAAAGTTATGAATAATATGATAGCGCAACATTTTTACTTGGTGAACCAAAGTTGTTAAACCTAACGAAATGTTATGAATTTCTTAATAAAATTTGTGAATGAATTGATAATGTATAATTTTTTACTAGGTAAACAAAAATTGTTAAAAGCTAATGAAATATTGTGAATTCCTTAATAAATTTTACGAACGAGTTAGAGTTAGAGTTAAATTTAAAGGGTTAGCTTATATATATTTACTTATACAATATATATTGCAGACCATTGGTGGCCATTGGCCACCAATGTTTCTTGCAAACCAAGTGGGGAGGGGTTTAAATCCCACTCTTGGCACTTTGAAAATATTTATTCCCCATGGAATATTCCTTTTTGAAGGAAATATTCCCGCCGAAGCTCTAGTGGTCGACTGCGGTCAGCCGTCAGTGGGGGTAATATATATATATTTTTTAAAAAATATATATAAGGGCAATTTAGTTATTTCCTTGTAATTTCAAAAAAGACAATTCGAGCCTAACATCTTTCTGAGATTACAAATTTTTGAAACACCTTTTTATCTTTTAAGATTTTTAAAATTCTTTATCAGGGATTTTCCCAAAATTAAAAGTATAATTGCTCAAGCATATTTTTTCACCTGAGTATTTTATTAACTCTATAAAAAAGTCACTCACTAATATGTGTGTATGCATGCATATAAAAAATTCCTTGAAGATCAGATTCAAAAATTGCACAACATAAAATTTAATTGACTAAAGTTTTTCATAATAGTACTGGCTAAAAACAAAATTTTCATAATAGAGATATAAAAAGCCATGGACCACTATAGAGTTAAGGTTTTTTTTTTTTTTTTTGGAATGACTTAATCACCCTAATGAAAATTCATTGTTAAATTGTTGTTGTCATATATTAAAGGCATTTTTGTAATTTTACTACAAAATTTAATCTCAAACTAGGCCCAAAAATTCTACATTGATTATGTCATTTTGGGTCATGAATTGCAGTTTACATATTTAAGGGTATTTTTTGTCTTCCTCCCCATTTTCCATCTTTCTCTTTTTTTTAAGAAAAAAAATTCTTCATATAAAGACTCATGAAAAAAAACGATAGATCATTTGATATGAGAAACCTTGGTCTATATATATATATATATATATTTGCCTGCGAAACCTTGGTCTATATAGATGAGCTTGGGATCTTAGATTGTATATAAATCAATAAATTAGTCTCCTCATTAATTCAGTCAAGAATTTGAAACGGGTTCATTCGGTTGGATTTTATAATTTTTCCCCAGAAAAAATAGCAATTCCCCATATTTGCACTTCAGTAAATATTTATTTAAATATTATATATGGTTATATTATATAAAAAATATAATTAAAAAATAGAAATTCCCCATATTTTCTTTGTTATATTATATATGGTTTATACATGAATATTTCATTTATTCATGGATTAATACATTTTTTATTTAAATATTGTTTTAGATATTTTAATATATTTTGATACATATGTGAATAGTTATATATATTTTAATTAAATTATATTATTTTAATCATAATTTGGTTAACCATCATTCAATCATGGTTGAACTATTGACCATTGACCCAATGCTTCAACCCATTTATTGACGGATATGATTTTCAGTAGCTACCTTAGTTTGTTCAAAAGCTTGAACACTTTCTTATGATTGGAGCATTAGTTTGTAACAGTTGCCAACTTCAAAGAAGGTAATCAATGTGCAGATTGGTTGGTTTGAGAAGCTTATAAACCTGGTGTTGGTTTTGCAAACTTTATCAATCCCCCTTTCCTTGTGCAAGGAGATCATCGAATTGGAAAAGCAGAGTATATATCACCACCTCTATTTTGGTCTCTTTTTTATGTAATTACTTGATTCAACCATACCTCTTTACTATTAAGAAATGAAAGAAATTCATAAACAACCCTACTTGAGCTGAACTAATAGCATGTTTGGCATAACTTATTTTTGGGTAGTAAGTCCTTATTATGTAAGTTGAAATAAAACCTCTCACACATACTTATCTCGTATACCATAAATTACGATTTATAAGCACTTATAAGTCAAAAATAAGTTATCCTAAATGAGCACTTAAGGAATTGTATTTAGCTTTGGTCATGGCAGGCACAATAACAATGCTTGAAAAGAACAAGGCCCTTGGGTACATAATAAATGTAGGTAATCATGGGTACTTGTGCACTTTTGTACTAAATTTTGTGTGTCGTCGTTGGCATGTTCCCAGAAGACATAAAGGTTCTATACTGCTTTGCATTTAATCTTCTCAAGGCAATCACCATGTTTCTTGCATTCATGCCCTCATGAAATGCCTCCATTGTCATCTCACACAAAATCAGAGAGTGGACATGAATTACTCCTCTTGATACTATTTATGAGTTACTTTTCAATATGTTTTTATTGAAATCATATAAAAAAAAATCTTAAATCTCATTGATTCTATTGTACGATTTAATAACTTTTCAACCTTAATTCTATTTAATATATACTATCTACCCCATGAGTACAAAGCCAGCACAATAATATGTGAAAGGTAAATTTATATATTCATGTGAAAATTTAAATGACGTGTCTTTTACATAGGATTAAAAAAACCTTTTTTTTTTCTGCCTTGTAAATAAATAGGATAAGAGGAGTATATCATAGTAGAAAATTGACATGGAGGGGAATAGATTTTAAGGGTAATTTTGGAATGTTACCATATTTTTTGAAAAATCAAGAGCATTAACTAATTATATACAAAAATTTTAATATATATTATTAGTTCGGTTAAAAATGGAAATAAATATAAAACACTCCTTTTGGTCTTTTTTTTTTCTTAATTTGTTATTTGATCAAGGGTTTCTCCCTTGAGGCTCAGAGGGCAAAGAGTTCTCATCTCTCCTAATAAGTGAGCTTTCTGAAATTCAAATTTGTGTTCTTCTTCTTACAGGGATAAGACCCTTTACCATCTCAAGCAAATAGCTTGGTGGTCCTTTCAGTCCTTTTTATGTATCATTAGTTCCAACATTTTTTATGGAACAAAGGAGAGACTTAACACTTATTAATTATTCTATTTCAAGATTAACAAAGTTTTCAACTTTGCCTTTATTTTTTTGATTACAAAGGCAAGCATTGCTTGAAGTTTAGAAAGACCTATGAATAGGTGGTACATGCCTATCCTGCGACGGCAGGTCGCACTGAAGTGTAAAAAGATGAGTACATTCCCTAGGTGATAACCCTATATCTGTGTAGTCCTGAATGTTCCTGTAAGCGTTCTTTGCTAACCAATCAACACATCTGAGATTTTCCCTGAACGAATGGGAGATTTCAATATCCCAATCCCCATAAATAATGGACCTAGTATCAATAATGACATCATATAGAGGATGATCGGTTCCACACTCAACCGATAAAAGCTGAATAGCCTGTAGTGAATCTGTGAAGAGTCTGATCCTGGTGAATCCCATCTGCTTGCATAAACGGTGTCCTCTATTGATTGTATGGATTTCCGCAGCAGTTGGGAAGGTATATCCTAACTTCTGTTGAAATCCACGAATCCAGTTACCTTGATGATCTCTAATTACTCCACTGCAAGCTGCATGACCGCCAGTATCTCTCAATCCATCCACATCAACTCACACAAAGCCTAGTTCCGGTGGTTCCCAGTGGCTCGACCCCCTCTCTGGTATTTGGAAGATCTGATGCCAAAATCTACCGTTCTCCACGCCTTCCGAGAGATGATACAAGCATTTGTGAACTATTCCTCTTGCATTGTCCGCTCGTCCTTCAAATGCTTGATTGCATCTATTCTTCCATAGAAGCCAACACACAGTACCGAACACTCTATGCCATGGCCATTTGGCCACCTTCCTAGTTCCCAGGCAATACTGTATATTCCATGTAAGCCATTCCTGCAGATTACCAGAGGAAAACATAGGATAATATATATGGTTAGTTAAAGGAAACCACACTTTCTTAGCCTGCTCACAATCCCTCAGAACGTGTATGATGCTCTACTTACACTCACACTGAAATGGACAAGTGTTTGGGACACTCAAGTTATATCTCGCTCTCATTTGGTTCGTAGGGAGTCTCTCGTGGAAAACTTGCCAAAAAAATAGCTTAACTCTTTCCGGAATATCCCAGTGCCATAAACGCCGTGAATGACATTGGTGTCTCTACTCGTGCTGCTGATAAACCATGTCGTAAGCCGACTTCACACTAAAAACTCCCTCAGATCCGTTCTGCCAGCAAAATACATCATCCCCTGAGCCCGTAGGAGGAGTCACCAGCATAATTTTATCCACAACCCAATGAGGACGAAACATTCCCCAGTTAGTTCTGTCCCATTGACCTGAATGAGTGACGAAAGAGTCAACCCGTGCTTCCATATCTACTAGCTGTGTATTTCTCTCAATGTAGTATTTTAAAGGCCTATCAACAGGCGCCCAACGCTCCTCCCAAACTTGGGTATTTCTGCCACTTCTTAACTTCTTACCAATTCCACTCATAAACACCTCCCAGACTGTCACAATACCACTCCACACTGCTGATTGACTGTGGCGTCTACGCACCTCTGGTAGTTTATCATCCCCGCATGAATATTTAGCCCTTAAACACTTCACCCACAGGGCTTCCGGTTGGGTGATCATTCTCCAACACAATTTCATGAGGAAAGCTTTATTTTGACAGTGCAGATCGTTTATTCCCAATCCTCCTTCATTCTTCCCACTCTTTAGCAAATCCCAGGCTAACAAGTTCATTTTCTTGGATTCCTCTTGCTGGTTCCAAAAGAAATCATGACTCAATTTTTCTATTGCTGTCAACACTCCTTTCGGGATCAGAGATGATTGCATCTGATACTGGGGAATTGCTGTTAAGACTGACTTGATCAATACCGTCCTGCCCGCCATACTCAAATAATGCCCTCTCCATTTGGTCAACTTTGATCTAACCTTCTGGATTAGTGGCGCAAAAGTCATCCTAACCATACGCTTATGTAATAACGAAACTCCCAAATATTTCCCCAAATCTGCGGTCAATCCAATCCCCACAGTCTGACTCAACTCATAGGCTCTGTTAAAATAAATATTCCTTGACACGAACATTTTTTACTTGTTCAAATTTATCCTATGCCCCGAGACTCGACAAAACAGCTCCATTACTTTCTTTATCTCATCTATCTACTCATTAGTGGCCTCACAAAAAAGAACCAGATCATCCGCAAAGAAGAGATGCGAGATCATTGGTCCAGACATACCCATCTTTAGAGGTCACCAATTCCCCGACTCAACTTCCTGGTGAATAAGTTGCCCCAATAATTCCATACAGAGAACAAACAGATACGGGCTCAACGGGTCACCCTGTCTTACACCCCTCGACGGTGTGAAACTCTCTGAGGTATCTCCATTCCATACAATTCTCATGGACGACGATGAGACACATGACATAATGAGCTTAACAAAATCCCCTCCCAAACCTAAGCTGTGAAGAGTGAATTCCAAAAATCGCCAGTCCAGTCTATCAAATGCCTTTTCCATGTCTACCTTTATTGCCACATACCCCTTCCTACCCTTCTTGATTCTCAAGGAATGTATAGCCTCCTGAGCTATAATAATGTTATCCACCCCTTGTCTGCCTGTTATGAAGCTGCACTGGTTATCTGCCACAAGATAATTCATAACACATTTAAAATGATTGGCAATAACCTTAGTGACAATTTTGAAACTAACATTGCAGAGAGATATAGGTCTAAAATCCCTCAAAGATGTAGGCTGATCAACCTTGGGAATCAGGACAATATTAGCTTGATTAATTTCATGAACATCCTCCGGGTTCTCAAAGATGTTACAAACCAGGTCACAAATCTTCTCCCCAACGCACTCCCATTGTGATTGAAAGAAGTGAGGATTTAACCCGTCCGGTCCCGGTGCTTTGAACGCCCCCATTTCAAAGGCTGCATTTTTAATCTCAACAGTTGAAACGGGTCTCTATAGGAGATCTACCTGGTTTGCCTCCAGAGAAGGGAAATTAGCTGGCCATGGTGAAAAAGGAACCGAAAAATTCTCTGCCGTAAATAGTTTCTTAAAATACTCAACAGCCATACTACTCAAGAGACTCTCATCAGAAATCCAATTACCCTGCTCATCCTGAAGTGCCTCAATTTTATTCCCTTTTCTCCTGGCAATGGTGCTGGCATGAAAGAACCTCAAATTCCTATCCCCTCCACTAAGCCACTTGCACCTTGACTTCTGGAACCAAATCAATTCTTCCTGCAGACTCAGCTTATGATACTCATCCCACATCTGCTTCTCAATCTTGAAAAGCCCATTTCTGTTGCCCTCACAACTCCTCTTGCGGTCTATACCTTCTAATCTTCGGATGATTTCTCTCTTTTTCTTAGCCACATTCCCCACTACTCTATCATTCCAAGCCATTGCCTCTTCTTTAAATAACTCATGCCCTTGGACCCAACCTTTCCCATGCCATGCTGATCTAACCACATCACTGAACCCCTCCTCCGCACACCATGCTGCTTGGTACTGAAACCTTGGCTTCCTACATAGACGCGGCTTAGCTGACTTGTCTCTAACCACCACTACACGATGATCTGAATTGAACCTGAGGTAGTGGTAGACTTTCGCTTGTGGATTCATGATATCCCACTCAAAATTACAGAAAGCCCAATCAAGTCTCTCCTTAACCCAAGTCTTCTCCCAGGTAAACTTGTCCCCTACAACCGGAATTTCTATGAGACCACAGTCCTGAATACCCTCTTGAAAATCAAACATTGAAGCATTGATCAGTGTCGCCCCACCCTCTTTATCTCTGGGACTTAAGATGGTGTTAAAATCCCCTAAGACCAGCCAGGGTGAGTTTATAGTTTGGTAAATCCCACGCAAAGCCGACCACAAATCCCTTCTTGCTGGAATACTAGTATCCCCATATACAAAAGTGGTCAGCATCATATTCTGGCCGTTCTTTTCAGAAATTTTGCAATGCAACAACTGCGTATTGGAGCACACATATTCAACCAAAAAATCTCTGCTATTCCAAAGCACCCAAATCCCTCCTGCATAACCTGTAGCTTCCACTCTTACCCAGTCTGTAAAACCCAACTTCCTCATCACCATATCAGCTCTATTACCACTAATCCTAGGCTCAACAATGCCCATAACATCAATAGAGTATTTTTTAACCACATCCTTAAATATCCGAGGAAAAGCTCTACCTCCCCCCCCGACAATTCCAACATGCTATGATCATAAATAAAACACATTGGCAGGGAGAGAAAAAAAATTGGAATTACTTATCTGGCGGTTTCCCTTCCATCATTACCACCCACTACAAAAAAAAAGACTTTCGGCGGCGACTTTTGTCGCCGCTGAAAGTCTAAAAGTCGCCGCTGAAAGTTTTTCAGCGGCGACAAAAAGTCGCCGCCTATGCGACTGTCGCTGAAAGTTTTAGCGGCGACAATTTTTGTCGCCGCTGAAAGTATACTTTCAGCGGCGACTTTTGTCGCCGCTGAAGGTGACTTTCAGCAGCGACTTTTTTTGTCGCCGCTGAAGGTGACTTTCAGCGGCGACTTTTGTCGCCGCTAAAAGTATTAATTTTTTTATAAAAAAAAATTCGAAAAATTAAATTTTTTATTAAAAAAATTCGATTTTTTTTTTTTGAAAAATTTAATTTACAATTGCCACGTGTCTCCTCCACGTGCTACCACGCGTCACCTCCCCGTGCTGCCATGTGTTGCCTCGCCATGCTGCCACGTGTCGCCTCCTCGTGCTGCCATGTGTTGCCTCGCCATGCTGCCACGTGTCGCCTCCTCATAATTCCTCCAAGTGACTCTCCTCCAGTTCGAACCCGCGACCTCAGGGAGCTGACGCCTTCGCGCGCGAGTCTTTGCCAGTTACGCCGAAATGAACCTATGGCATATTATTACATATTATTATATATATACTATTATCATATATATAAACATACATACATATAATTAATTATTAATTAAATATAATATTATTAAAAATAATGAAAAATAAAATAAAAACGAAAAAAATATTTATATATTTAAATTAAAAATTTTTTTAATTAAAATTACTTAATAAATAATAATTTAATATCATAAATATTATTTTTAATATAAAATTATAAATATAATATTAATAAATAATAATATAATTTTAATAATTAAGGTTAAATAGAATTATTTAATAATTAATAATTAAATTTTATAAATATTATTTTAATTTTATAAATATTATTTTTGAAAAATATTAATAAAAAAATTAGGAAATTCACTTTCAGCGGCGACTTTTAATAGTCGCCGCTGAAAGTGTTTAAAAATTTTTTTTTTTAAAAAAATTTCAAACAACAGTTTCAGCGGCAACACTAAAGTCGCCGCTGAAACTCACTTTCAGCGGCGACTTTTAATAGTCGCCGCTGAAAGTGTTTTAAAAATTTTTTTTTTTTTTTTTTAATTTCGAACCACTTTCAGCGGCGACTTTTAATAGTCGCCGCTGAAAGTGTTTTAAAATTTTTTTTTTTTTAATTTCGAACCACTTTCAGCGGCGACACTAAAGTCGCCGCTGAAACTCACTTTCAGCGGCGACTTTTAATAGTCGCCGCTGAAAGTGTTTTAAAATTTTTTTTTTTTTTTTAAATTTCAAACAACACTTTCAGCGGCGACACTAAAGTCGCCGCTGAAACTCACTTTCGGCGGCGACTTTTAATAGTCGCCGCTGAAAGTGTTTTAAAATTTTTTTTTTTTAATTTCGAACCACTTTCAGCGGCGACTTTTAATAGTCGCCGCTGAAAGTGTTTTAAAAATTTTTTTTTTTTTTACATTTCAAACAACACTTTCAGCGGCGACACTAAAGTCGCCGCTGAAACTCACTTTCGGCGGCGACTTTTAATAGTCGCCGCCAAATGTCGCCACTGAAAGTGCTTTTTTTTGTAGTGACCACCTCGAGTTGAGAAACAGGTTGATTTGCAGAACCACACTGCTGCCTATCCCATTCTCCTGTTGAAACTGCTATTTTTACAACATTATGGACTCTCTGTGTTATCTTTCTTGTAGAAGGTTTAATTAGCTTTTTTCCATTCAGGCTCGCCCCCACTGCTGGGCCCAATACCGAATTCTTTGGCCCACCCACATCACCATTCTGCACAGAAATGCTGCTTTCCTCTTTCGAAGACTCAGCCCAACTTTGCCTTTATTAACCCATTATCTAAAAACTCAAGTTTAGAAACACTACTACAAAAAGGTTGAAAGGTGGCGCACATTTTGTGGCACTTCCTTAACGAAGTGCCACAGCTGCTCATTTATTATTTCTGTTATATATATATATATATATATTTTTTTTTTAACCAGCTGTGGCGCCTAAAAGAGTAGGCGCCACAGCTGGTACGATTAAGTGTGGCGCCTGGCCAGCCAGGCGCCACACTTAACTTGCTAATAGCAGCTGTGGCGCCTGGCACGCCAGGCGCCACAGTAGAGCCTGGGTCAGGTGTGGCGCCTGACCAGACAGGCGCCACCCCTGACCCTTTTTAAAATAAAAAAAAAAAAAAATTTGTTAAGGGTGGCGCCTGCCTGGTCAGGCGCCACCCCTAATCCTTTTTTTTAAAAAAAAAAAAATTTTTTTAGTCATCGGCGCCTGCCCCTGACCCTTTTTTTAAAAAAAAAAAATTTTTTTTTTATCAGGGGTGGCGCCTGCCTGGTCAGGCGCCACCCCTGACCCTTTTTAAAATAAAAAAAAAAAATTTTTTAGTCAGGGGCGCCTGCCCCTGACCCTTTTTAAAAAAAAAATAAAAATTTTTTTCTCAGGGGTGGCGCCTGCCTGGTCAGGCGCCACCCCTGACCCTTTTTTTTTAAAAAAAAAAACAATTTTGATTTTCTATCCCTTCCCCACCAATCAGAACCCACCCCGCCCCACCCCCTTATCCTATATGGTTTCCCGCCTCCCTCCCCCCAATCACTTTCATTTCCCGCGTGAATACTCCCCCACTTCTCTTTCTTTACCTTTTTCACTATCTTTAATCATTCTTTATCTCATTTTCACTTTCATGTCGTAGCTCAGGTTCTGTGCGTGCTCTCCCCCTCCTTCCATTTTCTTATCTTCACTTCTTAAAACGACACTCACACGAGCACACGTTTTTGTTTTATCCCAACTGCCAACCCCACTCCAGTCCCTATTATTCCCTTTTCTTTGTATTGTCTACAAGTTTTTGGTCCCCACTCGATAGCTCAAATTTCTTTCTTTCCTCACTGAAGATTGCGTCACCAACGGCAATTACGTGGTCCCCCACTCCACTGCCCTGATCAACCTGTAAGTTAAAGTTGCGTTTTGTTTTTATTAATTTTTTTTTCAGGTTGTTCTGCTGTTTTTTTTTTCTGGCATGCTTGATATGATTTTTTTTTCCTGTTATGACACGCATGCTTGTATATTTATATATCATATATAGTCATCTTCTTCATGGATGGTGTTAATATACTATTACATAAACCAATTTAGAAATAGATATGTACATAGTATGTAATTTCATCCGATCAACAGAGGAAAAAAATATAGAATAATGTAACTAAAATTATTGAGCACAATGACAATGGCCATATATGTATTATGCGTGCGCTCTCTCTCTCTCTCTGTCGGCAAGATTTTTTTGTTTGTGGGACCATCTAGTTTTGTTTCTTTGCTCATGTACAACACCTATATATATATATATTATATATAATATACAAATGTGTTTGTTGTTTGTAGCTAGGCGTGTGTGTATTGTAGCTAGGCGTGTGTGTATTGTCGTTTGCATGAACGGATGATAACGATGACTATCAGTTTCCTACTTTGGAAAATTTAGTTTTAAGTAAAGGTAGTTTAGAAAAAATATTATAATTAACTAAGGTAGTTTAGAAAAAAATATTATAATTAACTAATTTAACTACCTTTTCAGTCCAATCAAATGAGTTAAATGCTTCTTACATTAAAAATAAGATGAGTATTATATTATATTGAAATGACGTGGGCACAATTTATGGCTGAGGGCTCCATTATTATATTATTTTAAACCTTAGATTGAATTATACTGAGGACGAAAACAAAAATGAATAGTAGATATATGAAATTGAGAAGTGAGCGCGTAGCCAGGCGTGTGTGTACATATATATTCCCATTACTAGAGACTTATCCAATCCCCATTGTAGGCGTAGTGTGTACTGTGTTTTAGCTCTCACTAGTTCTAAGAAATTAATGCAACAAGTTAGAAGAACAATGAAAGAATTGAATTTATATGTTATATATAACCATAAATTTGAACAACAGTAATTAATATACAAGTGACTTGAAATTAGATAATCAAATTAACTTTTAATAATATTGCTATTTCTTTTAAAACTTCTTCAAATTATTTGTTTTCCAAAAATCAAAATCATTTATTTAATATTATTTCACGTATTAAATATATATTTGTGTTATTAGTGCTATTTTGTAGAGGTAAGAAAATAATTTTTTGTATTATCTTATTAAACTATAATAGAGAAAATCCTATATAAAACCAAATGAAAATAGGAAAAATTGAAATTAACAGAATAAATTGAATAATTCGTTAATTGAGTCATTAACTTATTTAAAGATTTTAAAATATGAATAAAATGACTTTAATATATCAATGTTAATATTTAATAAAATAAAATATAATTTGTCTATATTGTTTAACTTTAAATATATTAACTAAAACCGTAAATGGAAAAACATACAATAAGGATTATGCTTTCTTTTTAATTTAATTTTATTTTCTTTATTTTTTTTTCTGAATCATATTTTTTTTATTATTATATTTTGATGTTTATTACACATATTATTATTTAAAAAAATAACTTAGAACCTGAAATATTTTATTGATTTGTTTATGTTTAATTTGTGTTTGTAGTTTCAGTTCATCAGTCTATTGAAGCTTCTATTTACGGTATGTTTTTTAAATTTTGAGTTCACAAATGTGATTTTAGTTAAATTTAATAGTTATAATTTGTAGGTGTTCTAATGATTGTTATTGATTAATTGCATAAGCAAAATAATTATTTATATATTCTTAACACTTGTATTTTATTTAATTATTGACTTGTAATGTTTTCTAATTTAACTATGATATATTATTGTGGCAAATATGGTTTCTTTTGTTATGAGTTGTAAAATTTTATTATAATGCCTGGGAATAATTAATGAATTATTTGGCAATTTAAATATTCAGTTTAAGACTTAGAAAGCTTCAATTATGAAGATTCATGTGGTGTATGTTATTTTAAATTAAAATTGGTAAGAGAATATAAAAGTAATTAGTAAATGCAATAGTTATACAACTAACCACGTAATTTTTAAAAAAAATAGATTGAAGCCCATAGATGGATCGTAAATGGATGTCATCTAATCGATGTTCAAGGGAATATATAGATGGGGTGAAGGATTTTATTACATTTGCAACTGAGCACACAAACGATCCTGGCAAAATCTTATGTCCTTGCTTATCCTGTTGTTTTGGAAAGCGGATTAGTCAACTTGATTTGCTAGATCATCTAGTGTGTTATGGTATTGATCAAACATATATACGATGGACAAGGCATGGTGAGACCAACGATTCATATAGTGATCGGGTGCATACCACGGGTGGTGCCTCGGATGAATTTGATCAAAGCATGTTTGATGAAGATGATGGTCTTGAAGAAATGGTAAATATGGTTGAAGGGGTGCTTCATAACTGCCCTAACGAATATGAGAAGTTGAAAGGTGATGCAGAGAAACCATTATATGTCGGAAGTACTAAATACACAAGATTGCTAGCAGTGTTGAAGTTGTACAACTTTAAAGCTCGCTACGGATTGAGTGATTCGGGTTTTACCGCATTGCTTGAACTGTTGCAAGATATGCTTCCAGAAGAAAATGTACTTCCTACCAAGACATACGAGGCAAAACGAATTCTTTGCTCTACAACCGGTATGGGATATGATTGCCTTGACTCATTTACTTGTACGTATGTTTTTATAAATTTCAAAATAATTTGCTTTCGTTGACATACAAGACCATTGTGTACTGATGTTTTGATTTGGTTTATTTCACTTGCAGGAGTATGGACTCACCACATCATGACATTGATGACGTTCCCAGTCCCGTACCTGATGACATTGATGACGTTCCCAGGCACATTGGTAGACAGAGATTTGAGGTGAACGTCAGACGTGGCAGGACAGTTATGGCGAAGTTGATCAGACTGAGAAGTAACGGGATCAAGTTACAAGTAGAGTGGAATGAACTTGGGAACCCGGTTGGGGAGAACAGTACCTCGTTAAATAACTTCATCGGGACTACGGTTCGAGACAGAGTCCCTATTACAGTTCAAAATTGGAAAATGGTAAAGAAAAGTTATGAGGATGGGATCTGGGCTGAAATACAGGTAACACCTTAATTATATATTTATTCGGTTTTCTTTGTTTCACTTCATTTCAATCTTACATATGATATATGTTTTTTGACTTGTTTACAGAGTGTTTTTATTATTGATGATGATCGGAAGAACTTCGTAATGAGAAAAGCCGGAAAAATTTTGCGAAAGTTTCGTTCTGATCTCGTCAAATATTTCTTGAGGGATGATAATGATGATATCATTACTACACCGCCTTATCCATTGTACGAAGGAATCATCACTCAAGCAATGTGGGATGAGTTTATCAGAACACATACAACTCCTGATTTCCTGGTAAGGGGATTTGTTTATTTTTCCCTATTACGTGTAATGTACGTATTTGTAAGTAACATTTATATATTTATATGAATCATTTTGATCTATCTAGGAGTTGAGCGAGAAGAATCGAGCTAACGCGACCAACATGCCATACCGATACACACAAGGACCTGTTTCATACGGAAATTTACAAAAACAAATTGTATGAACTGATGATTATTTCATTCATAATAAAAATTATATGAATATCATTTAACTTCGACTAACTTCGATGTGCAGATACAAGAATCAGGCTCAGATAGTACACAGGTTCCACGACATGAGCTGTGGGTCAAGGGTGTCACAAATAAGAAAGGTGAAATTCGTAGTGAGGAAGCAAGAAGAGTAGCCGAATATTGTGTAAGTATTCAATTATATTATGCGTTTAATAAATAATTGGCTTTACTTAAATGAACTCCATTTATAATAACTAATTTTCATTGTAATTCTTTTTGGGAAAGCGACAAATGACACAGGAGGATCCTGCGTTGGCGACCTATGTTGGTCGGGACGATTTATTGAGCAGAGCGTTACCAGTACCCGAGTATGATGGTCGTGTTCGGGGTACTGGTTTTGCAGTCACCCCATCAGCATACTTCGGACGTCAGAAGCGCTCGAGTAGAAGTGATGTTTCCCACCTACGTGACGAGATGTCTAGCTTTAAGCATCAAATGCAAGAACTTCAACAACAAATGCGCTACAAGGAACAACGAGAAGAACAATTCACCGAACAAATGCGTTTGCTGCAAGAACATAATGCGTTGTTAACAACGCAAATACAACAGTTGGTCCAGGGTAGGCCAAATGTTCCGTTCTGTGATAGCCCAAGTTTCAGAGATAGCTGCAATTCCATGCCTAAAGTCCCTTTTCCTTCGGTAATTAATTTCTTTTCTACTTAACTTTATGTTAAATTATAATTAAGCGAATTTAACATATTAACTCTGTTTTCTTTAGGGGGAATTTCAATGCAAGCTATATGTCGAGCAAGCATCCAAGCACGCGGTTGCAGTAGGTGTTGCCTACAACACTGGTGAGGACATACTGCACAATTCACCGTTGCCCGATAACACACTCCGGGTTAGGGTTGACGTCTGCACGAACGAAGACGCCCTCTTACCGATCCCGTCTCAGGATGAGCAAAATACGGTGGCAGATGTTGTAGGTGGCTATGTTGCTTGGCCAATAGGTCTTATCGAGCCATGTGGAAAGGTCGTTCATCCAAAATTCCATGCACTTTTCCTTCGAACTTTCATCTTGAACTGTGATTTAATTTTCTGATTTGCGCAGGGTAAGATTTCAAAGTCTTCAACAACACAACCCAAGTCAAAAGCATCGGCCAGCCAACAGAGCAGAAGAAGACATACCTCATATCTCGATCAATTAATATTGATTGCACCACAATTGATCGGTGAGGGAGTAGTGGCATTACGTATTCCAAGGCATATCTACAATGTTGGTGGTCTTGTTGATTATATTACTGCCGAGGTCGTGCAGGAAATATGTGCTCGTGATTGGGTTAGTGCTTCGGCTATCAACATCTGGATAAGGTACTTCACTATCATCGTTTATCACTGTTATTAATATATCTCGTTCCATTTCTTTTGTTTCTCATGACACTGTATGTTTTATACCAGGCATTTGGACCAGGACGTTTTAATGGATACACACAGGGTCCAATTCGCATTTGTCAACCCTTTTCTCGTTGGTAATCATGAGGGTAAAGTAGATGTGACTGCGCAGTCTAATGGGCTGAAAGATTACTTTACCAAGAAAGCGACAGCAAATACATTATTTTTAGTGCCGTATAATGCGGGGTAAGTTATTATTGGTACAATTTTTGTTTTTATTGTTTAACTTCTATCATAACATGATTGTTTAAAAAATATTTTTAAAATATATTTTAGGCGCCATTGGATATTGATCGTTATCAATCCAGCGGAACCGTCAGGCCCTCGCATTTATTATGTGGATCCTCTGAAAAATGGTCTTCCAGAACACCGTTTTGATATGATGCTATTGATCAGTAGGTAAGTATACGTGCCAATGTATAAATATTTGCGAACGTGATTGAATAATTAAAAGTAATCATTTTCTGTTTCTTTTGTTAGCGCATTGACTGCATATCGGTCGTCTGTCTCGTTAAACTATTCTAAAGCTACTGACCCCCGCCTTAGCTATCCTTGGAAGAAGATACAGGTATTGAATTAGACTTTACTTAGACTTTATTAGTAAACACTTTTTATTCATGAACAGAGTTAAATATTGCATTATATTATTGCAGTGCCCTTTCCAACCTAATGACAATGATTGTGGGTACTATATCATGAAATTTATGAAGGATGTTATTATGCATGATCAACCATTTATTCCTCAAAAAGTAAGTCATTTAGTTGCACTTCATATTGTGTTGTAATGAAATTGAATTAGTGCATAACAGTTATGTTTTACTGATTTTAATTCGTTCTAACTTGTGTCTGATTGTATATATCTGTAGTATTATGAAGATCAACGTTGTGACGCTTTGACAGACCATCAGGTTAATGAAGTGATCGAGGAATGGTGTGAATATGTGTTTAGGCAAATCCCTAGGTAGCTATATTTACTATTAAATTCACTAGCTGGTTTTTTGTGTTGTTTCTAATTGCCAATATAATTGTTGTGTCATGCATGTTTGTTCAAGTTGAATTTGTTGTATTATATTTCATTTAGCTAGGTTTACAGTATTTTGTATTTAACAATTTTCATTACTACTATACTTTAGCTAATCAATCATTTGTTGGTATCATTTTAAAGTTATCTATTATTGTTCTTATTAAACCTTGCAGACCATAATTATATATGCATGAGGAAAAAATATGCTTAAAAAAAAAACCAATATGAAAAACCCAAAAAATATGCTAAATAAACCAGAACGAAAAATTAAAAAAAAAAAAAAAAGACCTACTGTGGCGCCTGGCCAGCCAGGCGCCACAGTAGGTAGAAGAAAAATTAAAAAAAAAAAATATCTACTGTGGCGCCTGGCTGGCCAGGCGCCACAGTAGGTAGAAGAAAAATTAAAAAAAAAAAATATCTACTGGCCTTCTGTGGCGCCTGGCCGGCCAGGCGCCACAGAAGGCCCACCAATCTGTGGCGCCTGGCCCACCAGGCGCCACAGGAAGTGAGCTTCCTGTGGCGCCTGGCGGGTCAGGCGCCACAGGAAGTGCTTTTTCAAAAAAAAAAAATTTAAAAATCTGTGGCGCTTCCAAGCGCCACAGCTTTTTTTAGTAGCGTTAAGATAGGTGGCATTTCGCAAGCGCCACAGCTAATGCAATTATAAGCGCCACAGATTTGGTTTTTTGTAGTAGTGAAAGTATAAATCAATATTGAATAAATTGGTGAAAGTGGGAAACATGTAATAAATATCCATATAAAATGGATAAAACAACTTTCCTTTAAATTCCTCTTAAAAAGGACGAAAAAATACATAAAAAGTATCAAAAGTCGTGCTATATATTCTCAAGTGATAAACAGCATATTTATCGTAAATTCAGTCGCCCGGTAGTTTTTGAAGTATTAGTATGGTGTGGTTCAATAATATAATCAACGTAACGAAAAATACAATATTTATCTCAATGTCAACAGATATAAAATTGATAAATGGTTATGTTATGCATCAATGGTAAACACGGATTAAACTCTATACTAATGATATATCTAGTTAGTTGGAGGCAAAAAAAAAAAAAAAAAAAAAAGATATATATATCTAGTATGACTATAGTATCACTAAAAAAAGTGATATTTACCACGACATGTGTAGATGTGAAAAGAAGAACAAGAAAGAGAGCAGAGATTAGAGAAGCCTGTCCCATATATTTTTTATTATTTATTTCAAACCAAGAGAAGTGGTGTGCTTCTTGCAATATTGGTTCAGCTCATCTTATGCATATTTATAGTGGAGGGATATAACTGCATATAGTAAGTTTTTTCTTGAGGAACAAAATACATGGTAAAGTGAATTTTGGGTCAAGATGTGGATTTGATGAAGTCTTTTATTTAGGAAATAATTATAATGGTATTTAATGCAGCTGATTTTTTTTATTGTAATATTTAATGCAGAAGATTTGTGTATAATTAAAAATCTACATAAGTAGAGAAAAATGATTTCTTGAAAAAAGTTACTCTAGTATGTTAAAATAAAAGAGCCACTTAAAAACTCAGTTGTTCCATGCTTTTACTTTCATATATTAATCGTTCCTTATGTTTGATTTTAATTTGAATGTAAAATATTACGATTGTAGATTCACAATACAAATGCAAGTGGAGATTGAGGAGGAGGAAAAGGAGAACGTGGTTGAATAAAACGAGCTCTTTAGCGTATTCTGACCATATTGAAGGAGAGAAAGAAGAGGCTGACGAAGAAAAATATGAAGCAAAAGGAAAATGAGAGTTTAAATAGAGTAGAAATGATGGCTTCAAACCATCATGGCATATTAGAATTTTATAATGAACAGTCTTGTACAGTGGTGGGTTAGGGTTACTAAATGTTCTTGGTTTCCATGCTGATTGCCGAATGATGGCCAGAGCACCGAAGTGAGGGTTATGAAAATGTTTTTTTGGAACAGAATACATGGTAAGTGAATTATGAATCAAGATTTGGATGTGATGAATATTTTTATTTAAGAAATAACTATAACGACATTTAATGCAGAAGATTTTAGTATAATTGAAAACATTCATAACTAGAGAAATAATTCCTTAAATGGTTTGTTGAAAGAAAAACTAAGTGAGTATATCAGGAAATAAAAATCCTAAATAATTAGTTCCTTAAATTTTTAAAAGAAAAATAAAAAACAAGGAAAAACTATTGGCGAATAATTTAAAATTAAATTACAAACAGTGTAATTGATGTCTTTCTGTTTTTTTTAAGCTTATGTTTGTTTTTTTTTTTTTTTTGAGAAGTTTAGGTAGATACGGTCGAGGAAAGGTAGGGAAGGGAGACTTGCCAACATACTGATGTAGTATTTTCTAAGAGACAAACATAAAACGCCAAGGACAATTAAAATTTAATTTTTTGAAATGACTTAATTACCTTAATGAAAATTCACTGGTATTGCCTTAGTTGTTATTGTATTTGATAAGTTAATGTATTTATTGGCTAAATTGTTGTTGTTATTAATACTCAGAAAGAGTTTAGTGAAATTGGTTGTTATTACATTAATTGTTGTTGTGATTTGATGAGTTAAAATTACTTGTAAAATTTTTGATGCCATTCAAATTAAAGGCATTTTTGTAATTTCGCTACAAAATTTAATCTTTAACTAATTCCAAGAATTTCACAGTAATTATGTCATTTGGGGTCATGAATTGCAATTTACATATTTAAGGGTCTTTTGCGTCTTTCTCCCCCATTTTCTGTCTTTATTTTTGCAAAAAAAAAAATATTCTTCATATAAAACTTATGGAAAAGTTAATAGAGGATTACGTATAATCTTGATATAACAAACCGATTATGACATTTGGTAGCGCTTATGTAATATAAAAATGATTACATTTTGTAATCCTGATGTCACATCGTAGCAACCCAAAGTGAGACTGGCACGAAGTGTAAGGCAACCTCACCTCAGTTCATAAGCCTAATAAATATCCTTGTCTAATTACAATAAATAAAGTCCGCTTTGTAGATATATATAACATTACAACATTTAGTCATGAGCCTTTGCATAACTATTCAACAAAATCCCTTTCATTGTACCAAAAAAAGAAAAAAAAATCCCTTTCAAGTATTGGAGTTATCAAAATGTTTGCTACAATCAATCAACCAATTGCGACCAAATAAGAGGCCCTTCTCTCTCAGTATTTAAATTTACAATTAGAAGGTTGATGTCAAATTTAAAAGTTTTGTGAAGCAACTCTTCATTATAACAAAATAAGAAAGTGATTAAACAAATCAAAATTATCATAAACTCAAATTTACTATAACAATTAAACCATTTGTCCAACTAATAGATTATCCACTTTGCAATGCAGATGAAGATCGATGTTGTGCAGTTCTAACATCTGAAATACAAACAACTCAGTAAAAAAATGGAGTCTCATTCCACAATTTATTATTTAAAATACTCTAAGGGTATATAAGTAAATATTGAATCATTATTAGTTTTCTCAAGATGCAAGGGTCATACTCCAATAATTCAGATCAATAAAATACTTGTAACAAAAGATTTTCCTTTTAATAACACAAAATAAACACGAAAACATATTATTACTTTTTCTAAAAACTTGTTTTGTCAGAGGAACCGACAAAATGAATGACAAGTACAACCCGAAGGTCACGAATACAGGCATAACTCAAAGGTCACGAACAACAGGCAAAATCTGAAGGTCACAAATACAGGCGCATTGTGTCTATTCCTCTTATAAAAATGTTCATAATCTTGTAAGAAATCATTTCTTTCCATTTATGAAAAATTTCCATTGGAAAATATATAAATAAATTTTATAATAATTCAAAAAACCAAATTTTCAATTTTCTCTCCAAAGCATTCTATGATTAATATATTATTGAAAAAAAATCAATTTGGGTTTCAATTAAATTGATCCGTTATTAACTTCATTACAGCGATCTATTTGCCTCTTGAGAGCATTTTGATCGACACAATAAGAACACTTTTAAAACTTATACCAACAGTCAATCTTAAACTAAAATACCGTTTTAAAAAAAATAAAAAAATAACATTTTAACCCATAAGCCACAGGTTACCAGTTCAGGAAAACAAAATACCGCACAAGGAATCACCATTAATGGAGTCTGAAATTTAGGGCATAAAGTACAAAAATCCCAACTACAGAAAAATGTCCTATTTAATGTGGTTCAATAGAAGAGAAGATTGGCTATTAGGAGAAAAAAAAGGCATCTCCTGAATTTACACTCGAGGCAAAGGATAAAATTCCTCATCATGTCTAACAAAATCTTTTCTTTAATAACTAGATTTTCATTCTAATTTTCTTTAATCTGAGTTTCCTTTCAAGACCATTTATTACATTGAAATTCCATATGAAAATGCAATGCCCAAACCATTTAATCTAAACAAAATTTTCATCAATTCCATTCCACAAATTTCTTTATCAAACCTTCATCAAACACTATAATTATATGCCCTCCAAGAATTACATAAGAATAAACAAACTTAATCATTTGAAATTTTCGGCCAATCTTCTTCTCAACACCCTTATCATGTTATGAAGCTTCCAAATTCCACGTGCAAATTAACAAGACTAGTGTTAATTTCAAGACAACATAAATTAAATCATTCCCCTTCCACTTCTAAAAATACACAGGCATAAAATTTCCCATCCACAACAAGCTTGTTTCCTTTCAAACATTTTATTAAGCACTCAATGTGCATTCAATTTGACAAACCCCAAGAACACAGACCCCGAACTTCATACATTCCAGCTGTACTTCAAATTCTGTTTAATGATCAAACCTTGATAAAGCTAAAATGAAGAACCAATTTAGAAAAAAAAAATCCCACAATTTCCCCAGCCCGCTTACACCACCGAACAGAGAGGAAACGGGCAACATTATTTGACATATATTCAATATAACATTGTTCCAATTATCCAGGATGGAGGGGATCTTTATACCTACCTCAAAAGAACTCCTTAACTTGATTCTTAGCTTGGTTTTTTTCATCCTTTTACTGCCAAGCAGCCACAGTGGTTCCAGCGCCCCCGGGGGTTTTGGGGGGGGGGGGGGGGAACTCAATCCTCCCTGAAGCCCTGCGCCTATTGTGTAGAGGAGAGAAGACTGTGTTCCAAAGAAGCCTCTAGAAAATTTTTCTCCCCTTCTATTAGCCCCCCACCTATGTTTAACGTAATGGGAATGGGAGAAACATGAGAGAGAGAGAGAGAGAGAGAGAGAGAGAGAGAGAGAGAGAGAGAGAGATTCTGATGGTATGCGTCGATTCTTTAACAGGAGGGTATTGTAGTAATTTCATAATTAAGACACAATGTAAGAAAACTTTCATTTGCCCTTTGTAATAACTAATATAATTTCCAATTTTCCTTAGTTTCTCTTGGTTGCATCTTAAGCAAATTTTAATATTTAATATGATATGAAACCTTATTAATATCCACTTAAGTACTTAACTCATATTGTTCATATTATTAACACAATCATCCATATTTAAATTTCGGGTCATTACACCTAATTATATCATTTGATGTAATCAGTATTACATTAGTAGAATGGATGAATGTGAATATAAATATCATGTAATCAAGTGAAAAAGACATTATTACCATGATAATGTTTTAAATTGATCAAAGTGCCCATCCATAAGTGCTGTTAAATATTAAGTAATTACCAATATTAAATATTAAAAAATTAATTAATAATATAGAAATTTAAAAATACTCCCCAATTAAAAATTTAAAAAATTTTATTCTTTTGTTAAAAAATATTAAAATATCCCATTAAATAATATTTTCACCATTAAATATTAAAAAATTACTATGAACCCAGCTTGCATAATATTTTCACCATTAAATATTTAAAAATTACTATAAACCCAGCATGTACATCCTACGAGATGAAAAAATTACCATGGACTTGTACATCATACATATATGTGTAGATAAGGGTACTTTTGTCTCTTATTTTCTTATTCTCATATATTCTCATGTTTGATACGATCCAACCAAACGTTTTTATGCATACACATGAGAAACAAATTAATGTAATCATGATTACATTACATTGCATTACATTTTCTCCAATTTCATGAATCAAACAAGCCACAATAGATCTTTTCATGTGAGAAACCTTTGGTCTATATTTTCTTTTTTTGTACATCTTTATTTTTGAACTTTCTATCTAACTAAATTGCAATTAAACTAAAATACTTTAAAAACTAAATATTTTTGGGATTTTTCAAATAAGAAAGAATGGAAATATGTTAAGAATGCAAATGATGAAGATGTTCTTGGAAATGATTTTCAATGGCTATCCTTACTCAATTAAGATATTTGGGGAGTTAATATACTATGCTTCTAATATATCAAATCTCATTTACCAATGAGTCTAGCATCACAAGAGAGGGATGCCTACTTTTAAAATGCTATTAAGCCCACTTAGTATAATGAGTTTCTCTAAGTTTTCTAAAATATCGAACCTCAAATTGAGTCTAATGCTTAAACTCATGAACCCATTTATTTAAGCATTATTAAAACCCCTTAGAGAGTGATTATGGAATAAGTAATACATTAAGGTTCAACTACAATTCTAATTCAATTAAACTATCAAACAATACCATGTTAAATAGAGAGAAACAATAGAATCATAGATAAACATATATATATATATATATTGATGGGCCCAAATCCTCATTACAAATTCCAAGTCACAACAACTCAATCCATAAAAATCATAACTAAAATCATAGTCTCTTTACATAAATGAATTCCTAAATATAAGAAATCACAAATATAATGAGTTATAAATAAAATAAACTCCCCTTTCATAAAATAAACACCCAACCATAAAATCACAAATTAAAATAACCAATTAGCACTAATTCAAGGAAGGCACTGGGGCTGGATTTTGAACCAAAGAAACAGAACCGAGATAGCCCCTGCTGGGATGATTTAAAACAGAGCAGACCGATGGTTGGGACAAGTCCAGAACAGATCGACGACCTGCATGAGTGCAGAAACAGAGGCAAGCTACAGCTGAGATGATGTTGGAAATAAAGGAGGCTGCCGGAGGTTAAGAAGGAAGGTGGTGACGGAGTGATGGTGAGGACGGAGAACAGAGGAGAGGTTGCCGGCGGTGGAGCAGCGACAGTGATGGATGAAAGATGAGGGCCGGTGTATGGTGTTGAGATTGCCGCTGCTCCATCTCGATTTCGGTTCTGTCTTGGCCTCCCTCTAAAGCTCGCCGGCGACGAAGATGGATGGTGACAGTGAAGCTAAGGTCGCCGGCGAGGAGAGAAGAAGACGAAGGTGGAGTTGTGATCGGTGGAGGAAGGTCTGACCGCTGGTTCTGTGGGTTGCGGCTGTCACTCTCTGCTTTCGCGTCCCTCCCTCCTCCTCTGTTGCGGCTGTGTGGTGTTCTATATATCTCCATGTCCGAATCTCATCTCAGCACCAAACGACCAAGTCGGGTCCACTCTTTCGGATCCCTTGGTCATATGCATTTTGACCAAGGGACTAAAACGAATTATTTAGAAGTTTTTGTAGAGGGACTAACATGAACACTTGAAAACCATTATGGGTTCAGACATGATTCTTAGAACATTTGGGTTCTGTTTTGAAATTGTCTCTGAATCTTTTCTTCATTAAGTTGTATTTTCTAAAAATCTTGGGTTCTTGTCTGCAATTGCTCCCAAACCGATCTGTAATTAAAATGAACCCAAAATATAATACCTTATATTCCAAAAATTAATAATTAAGGTAAATCATAAAATATATGACCTTTTTGACCTTTTTCAACCTTAATTTCATTTAAACACATTTAATCACAATTAATTATAAAAGAGACATTTTAAACTCAATTATTATGACAAAACTCCAAAATAAAATATGAAAATATTTAATAAAATTGGGATTTTTCAACATCTTTCTACCCTTTGATACATGTACATGACTTGTCTGACTATAGTCCCATGCTTAGATAAGCTTGGGCTCATCATATCAAATTTTGAACATAATTTGGTTGGATTATATTTTATATTTTTTTCCCAAAAATAGTAGCAGTCCAACATATTTGCGCTTTAGTAACTGTTTTATTGGATTATGTGTAGTTTATACATGAATCTTTCATTTACTCCTGTTTTAGCGCCTATTTTATTTAATTTAGTAATATTTTCATGATTATATGTGAATATATTTATAACTTTTAATTTAATTATATTATTTTAACGTGATTTGATCAACCCCAATTCAACAAATATAGTTTGGTGACCGTTAAACCTTTTCCTCGACCACTTCAATAATCGGTCCACTTTTTAGTTGCTAGCATATTTAAGATTAGATACTTTCTTATTATTGGAACATTAGTTGTAACAGTACTTGTTCAAACTTCAAAGAAGGTAATCAATGTGCAGATTGGTTGGTTTGAGAAGCTTATAAAGCGACGATGTTGGTTTTGCGCGCTTTATCAATTCCCCTATTATTGGGCAAGGAGTTGATTGATTTGAACAGAGTATAGCACATTGATTCTCTATTTTGGTCTTTTTGTATGTAATTACTCGATTCTACCATATAAATCTTTACTATTATAAAAATGAAAGAAATTCATAAACAACCCAAATTGAGCTGAAATAATATGATTTTATTAAATTCATGCGTTTAAGCTCCAAAATGAGAGCACAATAATAGTCGATAGACATGATAGAGTTGGGTTTATATTAGTCTTAGTTTTGGGCATGAAAGTGACAATGACATTGGCCTTGTTGTTTGTTACATTTTGGCCTAAAAGAACAAGGCTTTGGGATACAATACAGACCACTATTCTTGCAATCATCATCACTTTTGCACTTTTTTACTGAGTTTTGTGTGACTTGTTCATCAGCACATTGGCATCTTCCTGCAAAACACCAAGCTTCTCTTCTGCATTTAATCTTCCCAGCGCAATCAACGCTTCTCCTGCATTCAATAACACTTTCTTCCTCTGTTGAAATGCTTGCATATATATACATATAGTCATTTTACACAAAATACATTGGGTGGGGACAATTATTTCATACTCTTTTGGTCCTATGTATGAGACACGTGTAATATGTTTTATCAAGACCAATAAAACTTTTAAACCTAATTAATTTTGTTTTAAAATTTTATAACTTGTTAATTTTATCCCTACTTAATATATATATATATATATTAAATTAATGTGAAGCTCACGAAAATAACAGCCTACAAAATAATAAATTAGGGGTTAAATTGAACATTCATATGATAAAGCTAATGAGGTAGCTTATTATAAATAGGACTGAAGAGTAGTAGAAAAGTGACATGGAGGGAATAGAGTTTAGGGGTAATTTTCAAATGTTCTGATTATGTTTGAAAATTTGAGGGCATTAGCTATTTCTAAAGACTCAGGTAAGAAAAACTAATTCTGTAGACATTTTTTTTTTAATTTTATTTAAAGGGTATGCGTTAATGACTTAAAGTTACAAACATGATTGGACGATTGGAGCCATAATGTTGTAAGAGGAGGATTGGAGCCAAAAGAGATGCAAGAGCTGATCCAAAAATTGGACGTTGACGGACAGCAACTCCAAAAAGGAAAAACGAACTCCACGTGTTCAGCTGTTCAGATTGGTGATGAAGAGAGGCAGGGGCTTGTTGACTATCCAGAAAAGGTCCAGGGCACTCAAATAGTTTCGAGCACTCAGGGAAAAATGACAGCTTCAGCTGGTGAATGTGATAGGCAGCAGTGTGGTTCTGCAACTCAACCTGTTTCTCAACTCGAGGTGGTGGTAATGATGGAAGGGAAACCGCCAGATAAGTAATTCCATTTTTTCTCCCTGTCAATGCGTTTTTATTATGATCATAGCATGTTGGAATTGTCGGGGGGCGGGAGGTAGAGCCTTTTCTCGGATATTTAAAGATGTGGTTAAAAAATATTCTATTGATGTTATGGGTATTGTTGAGCCTAGGATTAGTGGTAATAGAGCTGATAGGGTGATGAGGAAGCTGGGTTTTACAGACTGGGTAAGAGTAGAAGCTACAGGTTATGCAGGTGGGATTTGGGTGCTTTGGAATAGCAGGGATTTTTTGGTTGAATATTTGTGTTCCAATACGCAGTTGTTGCATTGCAAAATTTCTGAGAGGAATGGCCAAAATTTGATGCTGACCACTTTTGTATATGGGGATACAAATATTCCAGCTAGAAGAGATTTGTGGTCGGCTTTGCGTGGGATTTACCAAAATATATACTCACCCTGGCTGGTCTTAGGAGATTTTAACACCATCTTGAGTCCCAGTGATAAAGAGGGTGGGGCGGCACCGATCAATGCTTCAATGTTTGATTTTCAAGAGGGTATTCTGGACTGTGGCCTCATTGAAATTCCGGTTGTAGGGGACAAGTTTACCTGGGAGAAGACTGGGGTCAAAGAGAGACTTGACTGGGCTTTCTGTAATTTTGAGTGGGATATCAAGAATCCACAAGTGAAAGCTTATTATTGCCTCAGGTTCAATTCTGACCATCGTGTAGTGGTGGTTGGAGACAGGTCAGATAAGCCGAGTCTATGTAGGAAGCCAAGGTTTCAGTACTAAGCAGCATGGTGTGCGGAGGAGGGATTCGGTGATGTGGTTAGATCGGCATGGCACGAGAAAGGTTGGATCCAAGGGCATGATTTATTTAAAAAAGAGGCAATGGCTTGGAACGACAGAGTGGTGGGGAATGTGGCTAAGAAAAAGAGAGAAATCATCCGAAGATTAGAAGGTATAGACCGCAAGAGGTGTTGTGAGGGCAACAGAAATGGGCTTTTCAGGATTGAGAAGCAGTTGTGGGATGAATTTCATAAGCTGAGCCTGCAGGAAGAATTGATTTGGTTCCAGAAGTCAAGGTGCAAATGGCTTAGTGGAGGGGATAGGAATTCGAGGTTCTTTCACGCCAGCACCATTGCCAGGAGAAAAAGGAATAAAATTGAGGCACTTCAGGATGAGCAAGGCAATTGGATTTCTGATGAGAGTCTCTTGAGTAGTATGGCCGTTGGGTATTTTAAGAATCTATTTACGGCAGAGAATTTTTCGGTTCCTTTTTCACCATGGCCGGCTAATTTCCCTTCTATGGAGGCAAACCAGGTTGATCTCCTTCAGAGACCCGTTTCAACTGTTGAGATTAAGAACGCAGCATTTCAAATGGGGGCGTTCAAAGCACCAGGACCGGACGGATTAAATCCTCACTTCTTTCAATCACAATGGGAACGTGTTGGGGAGAAGATTTGTGACCTGGTTTGTAACATCTTTGAGAACCCAGAGGATGTTCATGAAATTAATCAGACTAATATTGTCCTGATTCCCAAGGTTGATCAGCCTACATCTTTGAGGGATTTTAGACCTATATCTCTCTGCAATGTTAGCTTCAAAATTATCACTAAGGTTATTGCCAATCGTTTTAAATGTGTTATGAATTATCTTGTGGCCGATAATCAGTGCAGCTTCATCAATGGCAGACAAGGGGTGGACAACATTATTATAGCTCAGGAAGCTATACATTCCTTGAGAATCAAGAAGGGTAGGAAGGGGTATGTGGCAATAAAGGTAGACATGGAAAAGGCATTTGATAGACTGGACTAGCGATTCTTGGAATTCACTCTTCACAGCCTGGGTTTGGGAGGAGATTTTGTTAAACTCATTATGTCTTGTGTCTCATCGTCGTCCATGAGGATTGTTTGGAATGGGGATACCTCTGAGAGTTTCATACCATCGAGGGGAGTAAGACAGGGTGATCCGTTGAGCCCGTATCTGTTTGTTCTCTATATGGAATTATTGGGGCAACTTATTCACCAGGAAGTTGAGTCGCGGAATTGGCGACCTCTAAAGATGGGTATGTCTGGACCAAGGATCTCGCATCTCTTCTTTGCGGATGATCTGGTTCTTTTCTGTGAAGCCACTAATGAGCAGATGGATGAGATTAAGAAAGTAATGGAGCTCTTTTGTCGAGTCTCGGGGCATAGGATAAATTTGAACAAGTCAAAAATGTTCGTGTCAAGGAATATTCATTTTAACAGAGCCTATGAGTTGAGTCAGACTGTGGGGATTGGTTTGACCGCAGATTTGGGGAAATATTTGGGAGTTCCGTTATTTCATAAGCGTATGGTCAAGATGACTTTTGCGCCGCTAATCCAGAAGGTCAGATCAAAGTTGACCAAATGGAGAGGGCGTTATTTGAGTATGGCGGGCAGGACGGTATTGATCAAGTCAGTCTTAACAGCAATTCCCCAGTATCAGATGCAATCATCTCTGATCCCGAAAGGAGTGTTGACAGCATTAGAAAAATTGAGTCGTGATTTCTTTTGGAACCAGCAAGAGGATTCCAAGAAAATGCACTTGTTAGCTTGGGATTTACTAAAGAGTGGGAAGAATGAAGGAGGATTGGGGATAAAAGATCTTCACTGTCAGAATAAAGCTTTCCTCATGAAATTGTGTTGGAGAATGATCACCCAACCGGAAGCCCTGTGGGTGAAGTGCTTAAGGGCTAAATATTCATGCGGGGACGAGAGACTACCAGAGGTGCGTAGACGTCACAGTCAATCAGCAGTGTGGAGTGGTATTGTGGCAGTCTGGGAGGTGTTTATGAGCGGTATTGGTAAGAAGTTAAGAAGTGGCAGAAATACCCGAGTTTGGGAGGAGCGGTGGGCGCCTGTTTATAGGCCTTTAAAATCCTACATCGAAAGAAATACACAGCTAGTAGATATGGAAGCACGGGTTGACTCTTTCGTTACTCATTCAGGTCAATGGGACTGTACTAAGTGGGGATTGTTTCTTCCTCATTGGGTTGTGGACAAAATTATGCTGGTGACTCCTCCTTCGGGCTCCGGGGATGATGTTTTTTGCTGGCGGAACGGATCTGAGGGAGTTTTTAGTGTGAAGTCGGCTTACGACATGGTTTTTCAGCAGCATGAGCAAAGACACCAATGTCATTGGCGGCGTTTATGGCACTGGGATATTCCAGAAAGAGTTAAGCTGTTTTTGTGGCAAGTTTTCCACGAGAGACTCCCTACGAACCAAATGAGAGCGAGACATAACTTGAGTGTCCCAAACACTTGTCCATTTCAGTGTGAGTGTGAGGAGAGTATCATACACGTTCTGAGGGATTGTGAACAGGCTAAGAAAGTGTGGTTTCTTTTAACTAACCATATATATTATCCTATGTTTTTCTCTGGTAATTTGCAGGAATGGCTTACATGGAATATACAGTGTTGCCCGGGAACTAGGAAGGTGGCCAAATGGCCATGGCATAGAGTGTTCGGTACTGTATGCTGGCTTCTATGGAAGAATAGATGCAATCAAGCTTTTGAAGGACGAGCGGACAATGCAAGAGGAATAGTTCACAAGTGCTTGTATCATCTCTCGGAAGGCGTGGAGAACGGTAGATTTCGACATCAGATCTTTCAAATACCAGAGAGGGGGCCGAGACGCTGGGAACCACCGGAACTGGGCTTTGTGCGGGTAGATGTGGATGGATCCAGACATACTGGCGGTCAGGCAGCTTGCGGTGGAGTAATTAGAGATCATCATGGCAACTGGATTCGTGGATTTCAACAGAAGTTAGGATATACCTTCCCAACTGCTGCGGAAATCCATGCAATCAACGGAGGACTCCGTCTATGCAAGCAGATGGGATTCACCAAGATTAGACTTTTCACAGATTCACTACAGGCTATTCAGCTTTTATCAGTTGAGTGTGGAACCGATCATCCTCTATATGAGGTCATTATTGATACTAGGTCCATTATTTATGGGGATTGGGATATTGAAATCTCCCATTCGTTCAGAGAAAATCTCAGATGTGCTGATTGGTTAGCAAAGAATGCTTACAGGAACATCCAGGACTACACAGATATTGGGTCATCACCTAGGGAATGTACTCATCTTTTTGCACTCCAGTGTGACCTGCCGTCGCAGGATAGGCATGTAACACCTATTCATAGGTCTTTCTAAACTTCAAGCATTGCTTGCCTTTGTAATAAAAAAAAAAAAAAAGTTACAAACATGATCCAACCCTATCTTTTGTTAACCATGGAGCTTTTATTCCACTAGGCTACTCACTTATTTTAATATATGTGATTTGGTTGAAAATTCGAATAAGTAGGATACTCCTTGGGGTTCTTTTCATAAACAAGTTCCAACATTTTAACTGGAAACATAAATCAATATTAAATAAAGACAATATGAGAAAAATGTAATAAATATCTCATATAATAAGATTGTCAAACTTACAAGTTTAAATAAACTTGTGGAAGTGATGTAAACTTGTATTTTAAACTCGCATGAGTTTACTTTTATCAATAAATAGATATTAATAGTGTATAATTAAATAATTAAAATATATAAAATGACAATTTAATTTAAATATATTTTAAATCCAAATAAATGAAATTAAATTCATCAACATCATAATTTATCATACTCAACAAAGAACTTTCTTCAAGATGCATATATAGAGCCACTGAGTATGATCAAATTAAAAAAAGTTCAGATGAGTTTAAGAGAGAGTTAACACGATTTTGTAAGTTAGAAATGCAAAAAGAGTAAACTTGATGTGTAAACTTATAAGTTTGATTTAATTTATAACTAGCATGGTGTAAGAGTAACTCAAAACGATTTTGTAAGTTAAAAATGTAAAAACAGTAAACTCGGAAAATTAACTCGCTAGTTTCCCAACAATGCATGTGATGCCTTATTATAAAATGGACCGCACATCTCTCATCCAAACGCCTTGTAAAAGTATCAGGAGAAAATATAAAAAATATCAAAATTCATACTCTTCTCAAGTGATACATAAACAGCATGATTATTTATATTAAATTTCATCTCCCTTGAGTTTTTAAAATATATGGCATGGTATGATTGAATAGTATAACCAACAAATAATGTTAGTATCAATATAAAAATAAAACTTAAAAGAAGTTGCGTTATATACCAGTCGTCACGTTGATTAAACTCTATACAATAACATATATGTCTAGTATCGCTAGAAGAAAGTGACATTTTTTAACCATGGCATGCGGATGTGGCAAGAAGAACAAGAAAGAGAGCTGACATGAGAGAAGCCTTTTCCATAATATCTTTGTTCTCAAAATTTATGAAAATTTATGCCAAGCCAAGAGAATTGAGGTTGTGCTTCTTGCAATATTGGTTCAACTTATTTATAGTGGAGGGACATAACTACATGTGCTATGTTTTTTTCTTTTTGTGGGAACAGAATACATGGTATGTGCATTATGAATCAAGATATGGATTTGATAAAGTTTTTTATTTAGAAAATAATTGTAATTATTATGACATTTAATACAGCAGATTTTAGTATATTTGAAAATTTTACATAACGAGATAAATGATCCCTTAAATGGTTTATTGAAAGAAAAACTAAGAGACTATATTAGGAAAGAAAAATCCTACATAATTAATTCCTTAACTTTTAGAAGAATAATAACAAAGCAAGGAAACACGCGATATGTGTTTGTGTCTTTCCTAGATTCTTCATGATGTTTATAACTTTCTACTACTCCTACAGACTTTAATATACGACATATTTATCTAATCTAATTCGATTAAGGAAGTTAGTTGAGTTAGTTAATATGACATATGCTTTTCAAATTGTCCTAGTCATCTTCCTCAATTCCTTCATTCCTTTTTCTCCTTAATTATCGATGAGGGAGTATCAATATGAGTAAATTAAAAAAATATTGACAAAAGACCGGAGGGAGTGTTAAATTACTTCAAAATCAGAGAGCGGACAAGAATGATGAATTACTTCTCTAACACTCCTCTGATTCTTTTCATAAGTCAATTCCAATATGTCTTGTTGGAACCAAGGAAAAATTTAAAACCCATTTACTTTATCTTAAAATTCAACAACCTTTTTTCAACAAAAAAGAAATTAACAACTTTTCAACTTTAACCCTATTTAATGTATATTAAAGCTCATGATAATAAAGTTTACACCAAAATAAATGAACGGTATAAAGTTATACATTCTTATGAAAATTTTAATAATGTGACTTATTGATGACTCCCCATTTTTAATAGAATTTGAGATATATTTTGGAATATTTGTGGAGTCATTAATCCTAAATTAAAGAATTTGTCGAAGATTTTGATAAGATATTAATTTGGTGCATGATTTGGGGTTTCATTATAAATATCATATTTTTAAATAAAAATAGATGTAATTTTAAAAAGCTAATATTAGTAGTTTAAAGTAAAAATAAAAAAGGAAAAGAGTTTAAGTATTATCTTTTATTTTATCTTAGCTTTTGTTCCTTTTCCTTTTTGTTCAATCAGCTACGTGTCATGTGTGGAGGATAAAACCAAGTTGAAGATACTGATGTAATTGGAGAAAAGAAGCGACACCGTTTGGGGAAAATGAGGAATTTGTAACACCCCAAATTTTATTCACCAACAATATATTGTAATTATTTTGAGTAATTCAATAAAATGGTGAATATTCATGAATTTGGATCTTGTGAATTTTGAAATATTCATATTCACAAGGAAATGGGCAAATAAATTCAAGAAATGAATTAAATTACAAAGGTGATAGCAAAATCATAATTTCGCCAATTTTGCCCAAGATTAATTATTTTCCAATTAATTGGAGTTAATTTCAATTAATCAAGGAAAATAAAGGAAAATGCATAATGGGATTATTCTTGGTGGAATAAATCAAGAATTGTGAAATTAGGGGGAATTATACCTAAACCAATTATGTGAATTAAGGAGTTGTGAAAAACAATTTTCTTCCCTTCCTCTCTCTAATTTCGTCCAAGCATGAAGGTAAAGGGAAAAAAAAATATTAAGTTCATGATCACATGCTACAAGAAGAAGGTTATGATGACTATACTACATGCACATATTAATGATAACCAAGATCGAGTGTACACAACATGGAAGGATGGTGTAATACATGATGGGGTAATCTTGAGTGAAGGAATGAAAAACATAATTGCATGGAAGAGTGTAAGTTTGGATCTAGTGGAAGAAACATGGGCTAATTGGAGAAAAAGGGGGGAGAGGATGGATTTGAGGAGCAAGAAAGGGAAGGAAATTTATTCAATTTATGGAAATTAAGTGGAGTAATTATGTGGGAAGAAGGGATTGTGACAAGGGTCACATTAAATCAATGGCTAGGAAGGAAGAAGACCAATTAATAAAAACATCCTCCTTCCTCTTTCATGCCTCATTTCATCCAAGTCTTAGGCAAAAAGAGAGAAGAGGAGAGCCCAAGGAAGAAGAAGCTAAGGTAAGTATTGTCTCTTAAGTGTTCTTCTTGTAAGCATGCATGAAGTTCTTCTCTAAACTCTTGTTTCTCATGAATCCATGGTGGTGAAGTCACATTTTGAGATCAAGAAGAGAAGAAGGAGGTACCTAGAGTAAGAGCATCAAAGACGTTTAAGAGGTAATTATACCAATCTCAACTTTATGTTAGTATGAAGTTGTTGTTGGTAATTGTTGTTTGGTTTATGTGATTTTTGGTTGAGTTATGAAATTTGAAAAGCTATAACCCCAAGGGGTTATGCTGCCCAAAATCCTTTAAATCATGATTAATAAGTGTTTAAGTGAGTTAATTAATCAAGGATTAGAAGTGGAAGAGTATTAGTTTTGGAAGCTAAAACACAAAACTCCATTTTCCATTTTTTCTTGAATTTCAGCCAGAACCAGATCTGAGGTTAGGAGTTTGATTTTCATGAAATAAATGGTTCAATTGGACTCAGTGGGCAAAAATAGGTTGGGTTACAGTTGGTCACTTTTTTAGTAGAGGCTGAAAAAGCATAATTACGAAAACGCCACTGAAATCCCTAGATAGGAGCTATCAAGGGTATTTTCATAATTTGACAGTGAATTTGGTGATTTCGAGCCTAGAAATGGATTCCTTGGGTGAAAATAAATCAGAATAGCTTTGACCAAAATTTTGGAAAAACGTGTCATCGGGGGCGGGTACGGCAGGGCCGGGCCGAGGTCCCAGGGGCATTTTGGTACATTTTCACCATAGACTAATATAACCACAAAAAACACTATGGAAAAGTTTAAAATGATACTTGGATAGGTTATGACCTATTTCTTATACATTTAATATTTTAGGACCGAGTCGAAAGCCGGAACAACACGCTTTACGAGACATCGTTACATAGAGGATTATAAAGCTTTGAGGTAGGGACATTATCCTTCATACATTATGCCATAGTTATGTGATTGTGTGGATGCCATTGTTTGTAAATGCACTTTATTAATCAACATGATTTGCCTAAAGAGGGGTAATTAGTGCTAGAGGTGCACTTACACTGGGAGTTGGTAGAATTTCAACCGGTGTAGATTGTAGGGCTGGTAAACTATACTGACATGCATATTAATTTTTCCTAAAAATGAAAGACATTCATAAACATACAATCCAAATTGAGTTGTGGTATTTGGATAAAAAATGGTAAAAGAACAAACCAATATCATTTTATTAAACTTATGGTTTTGATATCAAAATGAGAACACAATACATGATAGAGTTGGGATGATTAGATTTAGTTTTGGGCATGGCAGGCACAACGACATTGGCCTTCTTTGTTACAATGGGAGAGAATTACAAGGCTTTTGGAGATATTCTACTAAACCCTGTCAATCACCATCATTTTTGCACTTTTTTTTTTTACTGAATTTTGGATTTGTTCATAATTACATCCGCATCTTTCTTCAATACACGAAGTTCTTTTACTGCACTTGCTAAGCTTCCCATTGCAATCTTTATTTATTCTCCATGGAATAAAATCATCTTGCCCTATTGAAATGCCTGCATTTTTATGTTATACAAAAGGTCAGAGAATGACGATAGAGGGAATCGACTTTTACGGTGTGAATTTAAAATGTTATGATGATAATTTTTTAGAGGTAAAGACTAATGACATGATAATGTTTTAAGCGAAATCGAATCTATGACCTTTCTTACTTACAAGAGAGTTTTCATACTATTAGGCTATAAACAATTTTTAATGTACTACTCAGGTACTTAATATAAGGCCCGGTTGACTAATTTGGGGAGATTAAGGAAATTAAATAAATTATTTAATTATAACATATATTACATACTCTGTCTAAAATACGTATATGTATCATTAATTATAAAATAGTTTATAAGTTAAGCAAATTAGTTTATAAAAAATAATAAATATAGATACTTTAGAGAAATTTATTTAGCTTCATTAGTCTCCTCAAATTACTCGACTATGTCTTATATTAAGGACATAAGTTAGCATGTGATTTGGTTAAAAATTGCAATTTCGATTCTTTTTCAATGTCAATTCCAACATTTTAATTTACCGAAGCCAAGGAGGCGGTTTAACGCTTGTTAATTCGGTTTTAAAATTAACAAAGTCTACTACAACTTCGCCTCTTTTAAACCCATTCTGTAAATACCCGAGTATTGGAAGCATGAATCAATATTGAATAAAGTAGCGGCCTAACAGCAACTGTTATCACCTCTAATTTTTAGATCTAGAAAGTTTTCAACATATACCACCCTTAATCTCTTTGGGCACTTTGAAAAAACATAGCTTCATCTAGGAAACTCCAAATAAGTGGTTCAAATCTCTAATCAAACCTCTTTTGATCCTCTACAAGGAGAAAATAACACTCAACATCAAATCATGGACATAATTTCATAATCTCAGTGTGAAAAGTCATTGGTCATTTGGTAAGACAGGATTTTCCATTTTTTCTACCCAAACTTTGAAAATCATAACTTACTATCTAGACATTCGATTAATGTTTTCTTAGATTTATTTTAAAGCATACTATGTGTACTAACAACTTAATTTAAGGCATACTATGTGTACTAACTGTCCACCAAATTTCACGGTCAGAAGAGGTCCTTTGTCCTAGTGTTACCTCGCATAAAACCAGTGCTCTAATTTCTAAAATTCCATTTTCAGTAAAATAAAACATCATCTAAACTTTTCAGCTTCATTAACTTTTGACTTCTTTTGCTGTCAATATTAAAACTTGATGCTTTAACACCATGAAATAGAAATGTTTCCCTTCAATTTAGAGCTTCTTAACTTCAACACACTAAACAGAGACAATCAAATAGCATTATTACAAACCTTCCTGCTTTAACATTTGAACGTCTCTCTAAGATTTTCATGAAAGGAGACACACAAAATCCTCTTGACAGCAAAAGAAAATTCACAGAGCATCACATAATTCTCATATATTTGGCAATTTTAACTTCCCATGCCCTTTTCCATTTAGGAAATTTGTCACAAAGCTCCAGTTACTCGGACAACATTACTAATAGATACACATGTATCACACTTTCATAGTCATATATACAAGTATCCTTTAGCTTTTTCTTAAGGTTCGTGTGGCTGCCCATTAAAATCTTAAATTTCCAGATTTAAAAATAGACTCAACTTGTTTGGACTTCACTGTTCATATTCAAATCAACATTCAGTACCATCATAGGCGTCCATTCAACCTTACAACACTAATTTCATGGTTTGTTAATCAAGTATTCTTCCTTTAATCATTTTTTTAGACAACCCCACGCCTCATAAAAAACAAGCGTATGATTCATAAATCACAAACCAGAGCAAATAACACACATGCAACAACATAAACAATCTCTAATATACCTTTGAACACCATTACAACCCTTAATCATTGTTTCTTAGAGCCCGAATTTGAAGACCCCACCCAAGAAACCTCTCTATAGGAAGAAATCAGAAATGGGAAGAGGTTGAGGGGGCTTACCTTAGTCAGATCCTATTGCTGCAAGTGGGTTTTTGACTTCTCTTCTTCCTCCGTTGATAGCCTTCACCGGTTCTCTCTCAAACTCTCGTCCTCTCTTCTCTCTTGTTCTGAAATTTTCTTCGATCAAAATGAGAGAGTGAGAGGAGCAAAGTGGTTAAATGGAGAAGATGGAAGAGGGAGCACGCTCAAATCATGTGGGTGGAAGAAAAAGACTATGACGCCCTTTTAACGAATCTTTTGTTTTCAATTCAACCCTCTTCTCAATATACTAAAACAATGACTAAGTCATAGAAATTAATTCGTATTAATTTATAATGATTTTCTTTTTCAATTATCTTCTTTAAGCCATAAAATAATTTCCATAGAAATTTTAAGCAAAACATTAACCTCTAACTATTTTTTTTTTTTGAATTCCTCAAGAAATAAGCCCTTAATTCCTAAAATTAACTTTATGATTATCTATAATTCTTTTCAGGAAACAAACCTCTCATAAACATCTTTATTTCCCAAAGTAACTAGCAATAAATTTTATTTAATTTTTCTAGGCCTTTATATATATTAGCTATTTCTTTATTTACTTTCCTAAAATTCTAGCCTGAAAATAAGCTTATGACCAAGTAATTTACTTTTGAGGTTTTTAAATTTTAGATAACATCCCTAGGCTTAAAATAAGATGGATAAATGTCTTCTCAAATTCTTGGGATGTTACAGTTAAGGCTCTATTATTTGTCAATGTGCCTAAAAGCAGAAGAAAGAAAGGATATAGAAGTCAAGTTCTCTTTTTGTTAATTAGAACTCGTGAAAAGGAAAATCTATGGTATTGTCAGAATAATTATTTCTAGTGAGAGAAGCGAGAGAAGTTGTGTATTGGAATACGTGCTGGTGTGATCTTTGACTCCGGATGGAGGACTACGACGCCCTGGTTGCTTCGCCGGGGAGAACGTTGGTTAATAATGGGGCTGCTGAATCGATTGGGGTGGCTGAGGTTGCAGAGAAGTCTCCTTTGGGAAATCTAGCCAAGAACAACCTCATGACTGTCCTGCCGAGAGTTGGATCTGAATTGGTTGGGTCTTGCTCAAATAGCACTCAAAGGAATGTTGTGAAGGTGCTTTCATACAAGGATTCGCTTACGGGATGCAAGGGTACAGAGTTCAATGGGTCTGTTCATGGAAGTCTAGAAGAAGAAGATATCATCGAAGACCTTTTTGATCATTCATGGGAGCTGCCTGAGCCTTCACCAGAGATCAAACAGCTTATGGACATTTATCCATCTATGGAAATGTCCAAAGAGGAATATAACCGCTGGGCTAGGCCATGGAACAAGTCTCTCATCATCACTGTCCTAGGTGCGAAATTTAATTTCCACAGATTAAAAGATCATCTCTCCAGAATCTGGAAAACTAAGGATTTTGATTTTATTGACATTCCTAACAACTATTATGTTGTTAAGTTCAAGACGCATGAAATGTGGGAACAGAATTACAAAAAAATTCTAATGGGTGGGCCTTGGACTATAATGCAGTTCACCATTTTAGTTCAAAGGTGGTCTCCCTATTTTGATCCTTTCCACAACCCTCTTGGTAGAGTAGCTACCTGGATTAGAATCCCCAACATACCTCTTTTGTGCTATAATAAAGAATGCCTATGGAGGATGGGAGATATGGTGGGGAAAACCCTCAAGGTTGATATGAATACAATTGAGAATCCCGAAGATGAGGATGCCAAAATTCACAGAGGACGTTTTGCTAGATTATACATTGAAGTGGATTTACAGAAAAAATTAGTCCCTAAAATCATCTCTGCCTCTTCGGTTTTTAATATTGAGTATGAGGGTTTGGGATCAATTTGCTTTACCTGTGGCAAGTATGGTCACAGAAAAGAATATTGTCCCTCAAGGGATATTGCAGCCGCTGGTCCTTCTTGTTCCTCTGTGAGTCTTCCCCCTCCATCTTCGAAAGCTCAGTTGCCTTTGATTATTCAGAAGCAGGCTGATATGGATCCTTCCAAGCTTGCTCATGGTGAAGAAGGCAACGCCGCCCCTTCTGTGAAGGAAGACCCGTTCGGGCCATGGATGCTCGTGAGGAAGACAGCAAAAACATGAAACCCAAGAAGGAAGGAAGATAGGTCTAGGGTGGGTGGAAAGACCCATACTGATTTATCAGAGGAGGTCGGCTATGACAGGGCTGTTCAGTCCAAATATGTTGTCCTAGCTGAGATGGATTTAGAAGAAAGCGTGGTTCACGAGAGGGGTTTAAATTTGAATCGCAATGTAGTGAGGAGTGCTGCAGCTGTTGACGGGCTGAAGATTACGGAGGGAGTCTCTGGGTTTCAGGCGGTGCAGTGGTCAACTAAAGCTGGGCATGGAAAAAGCACTTTGGCTTTCCACGTGGGTGCAAAGCATTGGAAGGAGGTAAAGAAGCCCAAACTTAATAAAAGAAGTGTCTTGCGCAAGGAGAAATTAAGCTGAAGTCCTTAATTGTGGTGTGGGCCTTGAGGGAACATGTGGCGTGGGAGTGAACAACAATTTGAAACCCAATTCCTCCAAAAGGACGCATAACGTGGTCCAAGGTTGCATCCAGGAGGGTGGACCTTCCAAAGATAATTGTGGTGTGGGCCTTGAGGGAACACGTGACGTGGGAGTGAACAAGAATTTGAAGCCAAATTCTTCCAAAAAGACGCACAACGTGGTCCAAGGTTGCATCCAGGAGGCTGGACCTTCCAAAAAGCATGTGGATATTCTCAAGCCCATCTCCTCTCCTCAAGCCCCTATCTCGTGCAGGAAAGATATGAACCGTGATGAGCAAATTCTGAATGAGGTTATTCATGTGGATAAGGGCCAGGATAAGCCAAGTCCGAAGGAGTTTTTGCTTGAGAATTTGTCTGACTCTCAAGGGACCTCTTCTGCTCTGGAGGCGCCAACTTTGGACCTTCATTCTCTAAAAAAGGCAACCATGGTTGGTAATGAAGATGACACTCAATCAAAGATGCAATCTGTGTCCCAATTGGAGGTTGTGGTCCTGATGGAAGATAAACCGCCGGACAAGTAAGTCACGTTTGTTCCCATTTTCTTTTATTTATTTTATGATTATTTCTTCCTGGAATTGCCGTGGGGCGGGCGGTCGCACGTTCCCATGTATTTTGAAAGATGTGGTCCTTAATTATGGCATCAATGTGTTGTGTCTTGTGGAACCCAGGATAAGTGGTAGTAGAGCGGATAAGGCTATTAGGAAATTGGGTTTCAATGACTGGTTAAGAGTGGAAGCAACTGGGTATGCTAGGGGTATTTGGGTTTTATGGAACAGTTGGGAGTTTCAAATTGATTATTTATTCTCTAACTCCCAACTCCTTCACTGCAAAGTCTCTCCATTAAATAATCCCAACCCTTCGCTTGTTACTTTTGTCTATGGTGACACTAATAGTTTGATGAGGAGGAATCTGTGGGATTCGCTGTGTGTTATCAAGCAAACGGTGAATATCCCCTGGCTGGTCTTAGGGGATTTTAATGCATTCCTCTCCCCTAGTGATAAGGAAGGAGGTGCTACCCCTATTCTCAGCTCTATGAAGGACTTCCAGAACTGTATTGATAGCTGTGATCTTATTGAGGTTCCGGTTGTTGGCGACAAATTTACCTGGGAAAAAACAGGCGTTAAGGAGAGACTTGACTGGGTGTTCTACAATTTTGATTAGGATATTCTTAATCCCCAGGCCAAGGCTTATCATAATCTCAGGTTCAAGTCTGACCACCGCGTGATTGTTGTTGCGGACAAAACTAAGACTAAACGCATTAACAGGGGAAGAAATTTCCTCTATCAAGCAGCTTGGTGCATGGAAGAAGACTTTCAGGATGTTGTCAAAGAAGCTTGGCAGGGGAAGAATTGGACTCAAGGGCAAAAGCAGTTCACAAAAGAAGCTTCGGCGTGGAACTCTAGAGTGGTGGGAAATGTTGCCAAAAAGAAAAGAGAGCTCATCCGAAGGCTGGAGGGAATTGATCGGGCCAGGAGTAGAGGGGGTGGTCCTAATGGTCTTTTTAAGATTGAAAGGGAACTTTGGGACATGTACCAAAAAATCGCTTTACAAGAGGAATTGATCTGGTTTCAGAAATCAAGATGTAAGTGGATCAGTGGTGGGGACAGAAACATGAAATTCTTCCATGCTAGTGTTTCTGCGAAGAGGAAGAGAAGTAAAATCGAGGCTTTACAGGATGATAATGGTAATTGGGTGTATGATGAATCTCAGCTTCGGAATATGGCCCTTGATTTTTTTCGGAACCTCTACTCGGCTGAGACTTCATCTTCTTCTTTCTCTCCTTGGAGGGCTAATTTCCCTCCGCTTGATGATACTCAACTTGACCTCTTTCAAAGGTCAGTTTCGCCCACTGAGATAAAAAATGCTGCTTTTGAGATGGGTGCTTTTAAAGCACCTGGGCCTGATGGTTTAAACCCCCATTTCTTTCATACCCAGTGGAGTGTTATTGGTCATAAGATGAGCGATTTGGTAATCAAGATTTTTGATAATCCCGAGGTCATCCAAGACATTAATCATACAAACATCACCCTCATACCTAAGGTCGATCATCCGACTTCCCTGAAGGATTTTAGACCTATATCCCTTTGCAATGTTAGCTACAAAATTGTCAACAAAATTATTGCTAACCGCTTTAAGAGAGTCATGAATCATCTGGTTGCTGAAAACCAATGTAGCTTTATTGCAGGAAGACAGGGTGTTGATAATATCATTATCGCCCAGGAAGCAATCCATTCCATGCGTTCTAAGAGAGGTAAGAAGGGTTTTATTGCCGTGAAGGTTGATATGGAAAAGGCTTTTGACCGTCTTGACTGGCGCTTTCTAGAATTCACTCTTAATAGCCTGGGTCTGAGTTCTGATTTTGTGAAGCTGATTATGTCCTGTGTTTCGTCCCCTTCCATGAGCATTATCTGGAATGGAATTGCCTCCAAGAGCTTCCGGCCTTCTAGAGGGGTGAGACAAGGTGACCCTTTGAGTCCTTATTTTTTCGTCTTGTGTATGGAAATGCTTGGCCAACTTATCCACCATGAAGTTGACTTGGGAAACTGGCTTCCTATTAAATTGAGCACTAATGGCCCTAAGATATCCCACCTCTTCTTCGCGGATGATCTTGTCCTTTTCGGCGAGGCTTCTAATGAGCAGATGACTGTGATCAGAGATGTCATGACTCTTTTCTGCCAAGTCTCTGGCCACAAGATTAATCTGAACAAATCTAAAATGTTCGTATCGAAAAATGTTCATTTCAACAAGGCTTACGAATTAAGTCAATCTGTTGGGATCGGTTTGACTGCGGATCTTGGAAAATACTTGGGTGTCCCCCTCCTGCACAAGAGAATGGTTAAGAGGACATTTGCTCCTCTTCTCCAAAAGGTGAAATTGAAATTGGCTAACTGGAAGGGTAAATACCTGAGTATGGCAGGTAGATCGACCCTCATCAAGTCTGTCCTTTCTGCGATTCCTCAATATCAGATGCAATCAACCCTTATTCCGAAAGGGGTGTTAGCTATAATTGAAAAGCTCAGTAGTGACTTCTTTTGGAACCAGCATGAGGATTCCAAAAAGCTGCACCTGCTTTCATGGGATGTTCTTAAAAGACGTAAGTGTGAGGGTGGATTGGGTATTAAAGACTTGCACTGTCAAAATAAAGCTTTTCTCATGAAATTATGGTGGGGTCTTATCAAGAAACCGGATGCCTTTTGGGTAAAATGCTTAAGAGCGAAATATGCATGTGGATCTGCTATTGTTCCTCATGTTCAAAGGTGGCGTAACCAATCGGCAGTTTGGTGTGGGGTGGTGACTGTTTGGGACGATTTCTTAAGAGGCCTTGGTAAATGCCTGAGAAGTGGCCGAAATACGCTTGCTTGGCAAGATCGCTGGGCCTCGATGGATAAACCTCTAAAATACTTTATCGTCAAGAATAACCACCTTGTTGATTTAAGTGCAAATGTTTGCTCATTTACGACTCAATCGGGGCATTGGGATAGAGCAAAATGGGAATCTTTCCTTCCAAATTGGGTGGTGGATAAAATTTTGTTGTTTCCTCCTCCTTCGGGCGTTGATGAGGATACTATCTGTTGGCGAAATGCTCCTGACGGGAACTTTAGTGTAAAATCAGCATACGACGCAATCTTTCATCAGAACATTCATAGCCAACATGGTCACTGGCAGTCTCTATGGCGTTGGGGTATTCCTGAACGTGTCAAATTCTTCCTCTGGCAAGTATTCCATGATAGGCTTCCCACGAATGAGATCAGAGCGAGACACAACCCGGGAGTCTTAAACACTTGTCCTTTCCAGTGTGATAGTGTGGAGAGCATCCTTCATATCTTGAGAGATTGTGAGCATGCCCAGAGAGTGTGGTCGGCTTTAACTAACCCCCTATATTATAGTATGTTTTTCTCTGGTAACTTGCAGGATTGGCTCAATTGGAACTTACAGCACTCACCAGGAAAAAGTAAGATGTCTAGATGGCCTTGGCGTAATGTCTTCAGTACCGCATGTTGGATGCTTTGGAAAAACCGCTGTAGCCAAGCTTTTGAAGGGTCATCAGACAGCCCGAAAGAGATTGTTCACAGATGCTTTTATCATCTCTCAGAAGGTGTGCAGAACGGCAAGTTTCGGCATCAGATTTTCCAAGTCCCAGAACGAGGAGTGCTACACTGGCAACCCCCTGATCCAGGTGTTCATCGCTTAGATGTTGATGGTTCAGTTCTTAGCGACGGTCAGGCTACTTGTGGAGGTATTATTCAAGATCATCAGGGTAATTGGATACGTGGATTTCAACAGAAGTTAGGACATGCTTTCCCAACTGCTGCGGAAATCCATGCAATCCGATGTGGCCTCTTGCTATGTAAACGGTTGGGGCTAAAGAAAATCAGGATTTTCACGGACTCTCTTCAGGCAGTACATCTGTTATCCACTCATTTTGACTCAGACCATCCATTGTACGACGTGATCTTGGCAACCAGATCTCTTATTTATAGTGATTGGGAGGTAGAAATTTCCCATGCTCACAGGGAAAGCCTACGTTGTGCAGATTACCTTGCTAGATTGGCTCACACGATTTCGCAGGATCATGAGGAAATTGGGATTTCCCCAATTGATTGTTTTCATTTCTTTGCTTTGGACTATGGTTTATTAGACCATGATCATCCTGTAGGACCTAGCCTATAGTGGATGTCACTTTCAAGCTTTGCTTGCCTTTGTAACAAAAAAAAAAAAAAGAAAAGGAAAATCTATGGTCCTAATTTAGTGGATGTGACGTCAAAACAGATTAATGGTACACAAGAGGAGTTACTAATGGCTCAGACGGAAAGTTAAGAACATTGGTACATTCGATGTCCTAGCTAAAGTTGGGCCAATGGCATATCAGATAGCCCTACCCCAGGTATAGGCTATCTTTAAAATGTCTTCCTAGTTTCTCAATTGAAGAAGTACCAACGAGACCTAGAACATATAATTGAATATGAATAGATAGATGTGCAAGACGATGAAGAAAAGTGGGATCAAATCACTTATAGACAAGAAAAACTGACTTAGAAGCAGAAGCATTCCTCTAGTAAAAGTGGTCTAGAATGGATTATTGGCTGGAGTAATGACATGGAAAAATGGCGAAAGACATAAAGTAGTTTATTAAATTGATTTCATAAGATATTTTAAATTTTAACGATGAAATTTATTTTATCAAGGAGAACTATAACATGCAAAATTTTGGGTCTAAAAGGTCAAGAATATGTCTGAATTAAGTAGATTATTAAGCTCAGTTGAGCTAAATGTCTTAAGTATGTCATAAGGAAAAATATTTAAGATAATTATTAAAATTTTTTAAGGCCCATAAAAATTGAGAAAACATTTGAAATATTATTTTGGAGATATAATAAAATATATGATGAGGTCAAATTCCCCAAAAGTGGCCTAAGCAATTTTAAAGCTCAATTATGGGAATTAAGGGCCTATTTTACCAAATAATTCAAGAAAAATAATTAGAGGTTAATTTTTAGCCCAAGAATTTTAGGGAGACTATTTTATGGGTAAAAGGAGCTAATTAAGGTTAAAAAAAAAACCCTTATTAAATATTAAGGATTAATTTCTAGAGTTTGTTTAGTAATTTTAGTACCGACAAAGAGAGGTAAAATGGTTTAATCACTACCCCAAGCCCAGAAATTGAAATTGAGCCAATGTTTGCTCAATTTAAGAAGTTTGGAAGTGCTTCACCTGTCCCAAAAAGAAAGAGCACCATATTTATAAATTGAAGTCCAACAAATGCAAGGGGAAAAAAAAGAGATGAGGAGGCTTAAGTGATAAGCTTTATGTGGGACCACCCATGGAATTAAAATAATATGCTTCTGTCCCCATTTAAATCATCCTAAAACACCCCACTTTGTAATACCACTCTCTAGGGTCATTTATAATAGTATTTTAGCAATTTAAGAATCACATGTGACCCAAAAGTACTATTGATTAAGCTAGAAACTTAAAATTCTTTCTATAAAATTGGGTATCGGGAGATAATGATGAATTTTGTTGGAACTTTGAAAATTCATAACTAAGTCAATATATCTCTAAAATTAGTAGTTCAAAGCTCTATATTTTGCTCACAAAAGGTCTTTGATATACAAAAAAAATAAGACATGGTTTCATTTCTGTTCCATTTCATCCAAAAACACTCAGTTTTTAAATCTAGATAGGACATATTTTCGCAACTTCTACAAGATTTTTGGGTCATCTTTAAAAACCCATATCTTTGTGGATTGACATCCAAAAATTACAAACTAGTGCTCACGTTAAAGATCTTAATGTGTACTATAACGCTACAAGTATCCTAACTCAATCAATTGCCCTGTTTTTAAGAAGTCACAAAACCATGGTTCAAGTATGCATACTAGGTAATTATCAAACTAAATTCACACGCATATTGGCCATGATCATTCCATGGCACTTACCTTGGGCTAATGCTTAACTCACATACTCCCTCTTATGGAGGTTAGATACATGCCCTTGCATAACTATATTTACATATACCTTAAAGTAGAATAAACTTTAATAATTTAAGCCAAGCACATACATACATATATATAATAAGCCACAAAGATAATTAATACACAAAACAGCTATAACTAATAGCTTCCTCAGAGTCTCAACCTTCATAACTCCTCCTCTGGCATGCTCTTTCCTTATGAGGAACAAGCTCCTACAGCTGGTACACAGAGAAAAGGATGAGATTTGGGGGAATCTCAATAGTAAAACATTAAGTCAATATATAATGAGCAATAGTAATAAACTAAGTATGTAAATAGAACAACACCTTACAAGTACATTCACATGGCTATGGCACAAAATCAAGCAAAGATATTGCATGTTCAAAAGCATACATAACAACTAAACATAAATAAACCAAATACAAACTATATAAGAGTAAGTTTTACTATCTCTTAAATCTCCTCCTTTTTCACATACTCCTTTGCTTGTCTTGAACTTCCTTGCTTTTGCTTCCTCATTTGATTGATAGTAATTGTCAAATCCTATTAATTATTCATGTGGGGCATATTAATACTTTAACTTTAGTAAATAACCATTGTATAATAAATCTCCACATAATCTCAACTCTTGAGTCGTAAAATTTGTCTCTCTTTAACTTCAATTCTTTTAACTGAATTTCTTAACTTCACATCATCTTGCTTAAATTATTCCCTTATGCCAACCCTACACAATTTCTCAAGAGGAGTTCATTTTTGAGCTCAAATAAATCAAATTCCAGCTCCTTCCTTTTTTTTTCCTGCACCAGCCAAAACATATACACATAAAAAAAAATGACATTTTCTCTTACATGCTTTCAAACTTATTTTAGGGGTATAACCCCCACATAATTTTTCATTCTAAACTCATTGGAAGGGTTAGATTTATCAAAATATAACTCCTGCATACTCAAATGGTGTTGTCCAAAACAGGGGAATAGCTAATAACAACAAAATTCAACTCTATTCCGTCCAATCATCTCATAGGAGCTTCTAGACATCTTGTATATCTAATTTTTCAATTTGGGATGGTTATAACATATTCTTAGACATCATGGCAGACAACATTTTCAGCTCCAAACATCATAAATTTCGGACTACACATGCTATAACAACAATTAATATATATACAAGGCACTAAAGCACTGTCTACAAGCTTTCATTTATGTCTAGGTAAGCTTTATCATACTTTTTTCTCTTGTTCTTGGAGTTTCTCTCTCTAAACCCAAACATTCTAGACTGATGAACTTGCTCAATACTTAACCAAAGGAGAAAACAAATGTAGGATAGTGATTTAGGTACTTGGACTTACCTAAATAAGTGATTGCATGTGGGTTCCTTGAGCTCCTCCTTCCTCTTCCTCTTCCTCCTTCTTCCTCCACACCTCTCGCCCTCTCACTTTCTCTATCTGTCAAGCCCAGCTACTGATCGAAAATAAAGGAGGAACATGAGTGTTTTGGATGGTGGGAGAAATATTCTTATAATGGTTGTGGGTCCCGCGCACTAAACAATTCACTTGAGAAGTTTTGCTTTTGTTTTCTTGAACCAAAAAGCAGAACCTGAAGCTTCTCTTTTTTAATCTGATTAGGCAGATTTTGGGCTATCTAATATGGGCTAAAGTGTGGCCAAATTTCGCTTTCAGGCTGGTGGCCATGAACTTACCGTTTTACCACTTCTTGATCAGTACTTGATTACCAAATAGATTCCGAAAATTAATCATTAATGCTTTATAAGAGTTTTCTTTCTCAATTAGCTTTATCAGCCTATAAAATGATTTTCCTAAAATATTTGGGCTAAAAATCATCCTCTAACTATTTTTCTTTAATTTTTTAAAGATTACCTAGGGATCCAATTACTTAACTCAACGGCAACGGCACCATTGACTTGATCGTCTCTTTGCGTCTCGTGATCAAATAGAAAATATTTAATCCAAGAATTACAATATAATGCAATACTCGGGTCGTTTTTCTTCTCGATGAGCCTTTTATTGAATTTTAGATAATCTAAATGTCATGCAAATAAAATAAAGGGAAAATAGATTTTTGATTTTTTTTTTCTAATTAATAACTAAAAGAAAATGCAATTTAATTAAATAAATACTCGAATTAATTTAAATGATAAGAAAAATATACAAATCTCACAAGTAGAATTTAAACACACAAACTCAATTCACAAATTATACAAACAAGGGAAAATCCCTATAAACTACCTTTGAAATAACAAAATTCCATTTCAGTGCAGCGAAATCCAAAATCCCGAATCAGTCATTTGTCAGTACGGATGAACAGTGTAGTGAGTACTAAAAGACGATTTTGCCCTTCAGCCCTCATTCTCGCCACTTTCAGAATAACAACACGAGCCTCTTAATTAACAACTCCGGATTCTTGATTAACAACTCTGCTTTATTCTTTCACATATTCGTATCTCTAAAATATAGTGTTGTTAATATAAAATACGGTGTTGTTAATATAGAAAGAGGTGTTGTTATTGACCCTGAAACTTAAATTATGAAGTTGTCAAATAAGAAATGAGAGTTGTTAATGTAAAATATGGTATTGTTAATAACGAGACCGGTGTTGTTATTGTGAAAGTAAAAAGATGAAACTGGAGTTGTTAATTAAGAGGCTCGTGTTGTTATTATGAAAGTGGCGAGAATGAGTGATGAAGGGCAAAAACGTTTTTTGGCACCCCCTGCACTATTCATCTGTACTGACACATGACTGATTCGGGTTTTTGGATTTCACTGCATTGAAATGGAATTTTACTATTTCAAAGGTATTTTATAGGGATTTTCCCTACAAACAATAATCAAGTTTCAAACAAAAAATTTAAATAAGAAAATAAATCAAATTAAATGAAATACTCCCCTTTTAATCCATTGTCAACAGTGACATGCATGGACACGTAGGAGATACATGCATATTGATGATGTCAGCATGCATATTGATGATGTCAGCATGCATGGATTTGTAGAAGACACGAATGGTTTCACGCTGGAAGAGAAATGAGAACATGATGCATGGTGAATGGGACTGTGGCTTCAGCGTGGTTGGAAGATTTGGCAGCTCCCCTGTTCTAAGTTCTCAGCTCTGCAATTTTGTGAGGAAAAGAGGTCACCGGAACTGGGGAAGGGTGGCCGGAATACTCGCCGGAAATTCACAAGCTTGCTGGAATAACACGGAAGGTGGCCAATGGGACTGATTTGATGGTGCTTTCCGGGTGAGAACCATGGCAGTAGTGAGAAACAGGGATTAGAGGCCGCCGGAAGTGAGGCTAGCCGGAAGTGGGGGCCGGAAACTTGAAGACCGCCGGAGTTGAAGATGGAAGTGAAAAGTCGAAGGTCTTGGTATTTGATTGACTCCTCAAGGCGCTCAAAACTCGTAGCAACACCCCAGGAAGAGCTCTCGTTATCTACTCCCAAATGCCTCTGGTGTCTTTTCTCTGTTTCGGAGCTAGCAGGCGTTGAAGGTTCCAAGTCTGGCGGCGATGGATGTAGATGACGGTGGAGAGAACGGAGGAGAAAAACCAAGATGGCTGTTGGTCCGTCACTGCAAGGAAGGAGAGGTGCTCTGTTTCAGTGTTTCCTCTTCTATGGTTGTGTACGGCAAAGGGAAGAAGAAGCCGGAGTTGAGGCCGGAATTGTATCTCCGATGATGAGTGGTGTTGATGGTGACTTCCGTCAGTGAGAGAAAGAAGAACACAGAGATAGTTCTCCTCTCTTACCCTAAGCTCCGGTGGTGCAACTCTCACTTCTGTGTTTCAAGCTTCACTACCAACGAAAGTGAAGGTGGTGGTAGAAGGAGGTCCGAAAGAAATGGGGTTGGTGGTGTGATCAGAACAGCGGAAAAGGAAGAGTAGAGATGGTGGCTATATGGTGAAGACGATGATGTACTGTGTTATGCAAAAGAAGGTGGTGACAGTGATGAAAATGATGGAGAGAAAAAAATGCCGAGGCTTGTTCAATGTGAATGGTGGTGATGAAGAGAAGAGGTCGGTGGCGATAGTGATGACCTCTTTCTTACTTAAACTCACCATTCTGTAGTACCTCGGTAAGGAAAAATGGAAAAGGAAACTGAAGCTACAAGGGCGAGCTCTGGTTGAGGGGTGTCAGGATGGTCGCCGGCGGCAATGGTGAAGAAGAGGGGCTCGCCGCCGTCGACAAGAAGAGGAAGAGAGGAAGAGGAAAAGAAGCATGTGGTCGTGTGTGAAGATGAGATGATATGTGTTTTTAAATAAGGAAAAGGAGAAAGTTGGTGAAGATTATGATGATGCCCCACGTCCACCTACTTCTCCACTTTGTAAATTTTCTTTTGTCTTAAAACACCATGCACCAGCTCCATCATTCAGCTGAAAGAAGAAAACGAAATGTTCATGGTCCTAGTAGCTGGAGGAGGAAGAAAGAAGAAATAATGCTTGGTGCTTTTCATCAAAGGTCGATTGCACGTGAAGCATGCAAAAGCTGGTGGGTCATTTCCTGTAATTTTCCCCAGCCCGTTTTCTTCATGGAGATGGATCCTTTTCTGTAATTTTCTCTGGCCCCCTTTTCTTCATTATTTAGTAATTTTCAGAATATTTGGGCCGTTTTCTATAATTTTCCCTGTCTTCAAAATATTAATTCTGAACCGCAAAATTGCCCATTTGTTCCCAAAACACCTAAAATGAAAAATTAAGCACAACATAGCAACAAAAGCCCAAGAAATCCTTTGCATGAATAATTAACAAATTATGATCATTTTGCTCTTATTTATACTAAATTTAATGTAAATGTCTTTTACTCAAATTAATGCTTAATAATACAAAAATGCCCCAGAAAATACCTTAAAATCCTAATTCAATTATAAAATATCATATAAAAATATAGTTCAATAAAAAACATATTAAAAGTGACTTATAAATAGAAACAAGTATTTTAAACAAATAAAAATGTAGTGTCCCAATAATATGTGTATAGTCCCATCTTCCCTACTTTATGTGAAGAAAATCAACGATTTCTACATATTTTTTTGAACATTTTTTAAATGGGTTAGTTGGAAACCCTAGCACTGCAAATGAGATGGCAACGAAGATGTATGAAGAGAGGTTAAACTCTCCCCTCCAGAAATATTATTTGGGTGATGCAGCCATGCCTGAAGGTAAGGGCACGTTCAATCTTCTAATTATATTTTGAACTGCTGTTCTCTTTGGAAATAAGTGTTGACATTTTAGCATGAAAACTTACGTATTCATCTCAGACAAGTTTTGCATGGTGCAGCTGGTTGGATGCCTCAACGAGTTCAAGCTCGTAGTCAGCACTTAATTGCCAAGGTCAACTCCTGTACGCTATTGTTCTTAAAGTGACATTATTTCCTTCTATCTTCTTTAGGAGTTGCGCCTTGACATGCCACTTGGAATCCAGGATATAAAGAGTGAGCTTAATCCTGTTTTGAATTCAGGAGCTGCAAGGTATGCTTCCTTCTCAATATTTCTACACTGTTGGCAATTTGTACTGTTTATCAGGCATGTTTATTTGGGATTTACCATTTAGATTTTTATGACCTTTCTTGCTGTTCTAGTTTTCTTACACATATGCTACGTTAACAGAAGGTTTTGTTGCGCCAGGATCAAATCAAGGCAGCAACAATTTGACTCAAGAGATGGCCACTCACAGTTGAGTCATTTTCAACTAGTTTACATTAAAAATATCTCTTTTGGTGAATATGCTATATATATATATATGCCTTCCTTAACTTGGTGTTCACCATGGCTCCCTCCATGTGAGTACATGGTGTAACACCTTTTTTAGGGTCACTTGTTAAAATTATTTAGCCACTTAAGAACTACATATAACTCAAAAAAACTCTTGAAAGGACTAAGAATTTAAATATTCTTTAAATAGAGGCCACTCACTATGTTGGAATAGGATTTCCTAAAAGTTTATAAATTCATAACTAATTCAATATAGCTCAAAAGTTAGTGGTTCAAAGGTCTAGATGTGTACTATAGCGCTGCTAAAGTTTATAACCTGCTTAAAATGTTTTCCCTGTCAAATGTTTCTCCTAATATCATGGCTTATCAATAAAACAACAATTAACTAATATTACTTACTTCATGCACTTTAGCTATGCTTTAATATAGCACTTACCATGAATTCTACTTGGCTCTCATGCTTCTCCTTATGGATAGTTACATGGAAAAAAAAAATATAATTAACTTATGAAAAACCTTTAAAAAATATATACAATAGCCGCGCATGATATAATTAAAATTAACAAAATCAAAATAAACTTCTCTAAGCTTCCACCTTCAATCTTCCCTCCACTCACTACAAAAAAAAAGACTTTCAGCGGCGACAAAAGTCGCCGCTGAAAGTCTAAAAGTCGCCGCTGAAAGACTTTCAGCGGTGACATTTTTGTCGCCGCCTATGCGACTGTCGCTGAAAGTTTTAGCGGCGACAAAAGGTGACTTTCAGCGGCGACTTTTGTCGCCGCTGAAGGTGTTAATTTTTCTTTTAAAAAAATTCAAAAAATTAATTTTTTTATTAAAAAAATTCGATTTTTTTTAAAAAAATTTAATTTATAATTGCCACGTGTCTCCTTCCCGTGCTACCACATGTCGCTTCCCCGTGCTGCCATGTGTCACCTCCTCGTGCTGCCACGTGTTGCCTCGTTGTGCTGCCACGTGTCACCTCCTCATAATTCCTCCATGTGACTCTCCTCCAGTTCGAACCCGCGACCTCAGAGAGCCGATGCCTTAGCGCGCGAGTCTCTACCAGTTGTGCCGAAATGAACCTATGTCATATTATTACATATTATTATATATATAATATTATCATATATATAAACATACATACATATAATTAATTAATTATATACATATAATTAATTATTAATTAAATATAATATTATTAAAAGTAATGGAAAATTAAATAAAAACGAAAAAAATATTGATATATTTAAATTTAAAATTTTTTTAATTAAAATTACTTAATAAATAATAATTTAATATGATAAATATTATTTTTAATAAAAAATTATAAATATAATATTAATAAATATTAATATAATTTTAATAATTAAGTTTAAATAGAATTATTTAATAATTAATATTTAAATTTTATAAATATTATTTTAATTTTATAAATATTATTTTTAAAAAATATTAATAAAAAAATATGAAAAAGACTTTCAGCGGCGACTTTTAATAGTCGCCGCTGAAAGTGTTTTAAAATTTTTTTTTTTTAAATTTTCAAAAAATACTTTCAGCGGCAACACTAAAGTCGCCGCTGAAACTCACTTTCAGCGGCGGCTTTTAATAGTCGCCGCTGAAAGTGTTTTAAAATTTTTTTTTTTTTTAATTTTTCAGAAAAGACTTTCAGCGGCGACACTAAAGTCGCCGCTGAAAGTGTTTTAAAAATTTTTTTTTTTTAAAATTTTCGGAAAAGACTTTCAGCGGCGACATTAAAGTCGCCACTGAAAGTGAGTTTCAGCGGCGACTTTTAATAGTCGCCGCTGAAAGTGTTTTAAAAATTTTTTTTTTTAATTTTTCAGAAAAGACTTTCAAACTCACTTTCAGCGGCGACTTTTAATAGTCGCCGCTGAAAGTGTTTTAAATTTTTTTTTTAATTTTCAAAAAACACTTTCAGCGGCGACAAAATAATGTCGCCGCTGAAAGTCTGACTTTCAGCGGCGACAAAAGTGTCGCCGCTGAAAGTGACACCTTCAGCGGCGACCTTAAAAGTCGCCGCTGAAAGTCTCACTTTCAGCGGCGACATTAAAAGTCGCCGCCAAATGTCGCCGCTGAAAGTGATTTTTTTTGTAGTGACTAGATTGCTCTTCCCCTTAATAGTACTTGTTCCCAGGTGCACGGGAGAAAGGGGTGAGATTCGGGGGAATCTCTACAGAAAAATGTCAACTCATCAATATATAATCTGCAATGGTAGTCAACTAAGCATGTAAATGGCTAAGTAAGAACAACATTTTACAAGCAAATACACATGGCCATGGTACACACTCAAGCAAGGATTATATGCTCAAAGGTCTAACTAAGGCATACATGGCAAATAAACATGGTGAGCAACCAAGCACAAACTATATAAAAGTAAGTTTCACTACCTCTTGAAGCTTCTCCCTTTTCACTTACTCCTTTGCTTGTTCTTGAACTTATTTGTATTTCTTCCTCCTTTGTTTGATAACAAATGTCAAATCCTATAAATTATTCTTGTGGGGGTAGATTAATACCTAAACTTTAGTACATGACCATTGCATAATAAATCTCTCCTCTTGATCCCATCTTTTCTTGGCCAAGACGTGTGAAAAAGCTGTGAAATGAAAGGTAGAAAAATTCCATAAAGTCTACAAAATTGTATAAATTAAAATTAACAGTTTTTATGCTCTTTTTAACTATTAATTCTACACTATCGCTCTTAATCATAATTAATCATAATAAATGCATGTTAAGCACAATAATCCCAATAAAATGTCTTAATAATCTACGAAGACATATGATGAATATGGGATTCATTGGGTGCAAAAATATGTATGATGGTTCCAAAATGGCCCTAAAATGCCACTTCTATTAAATCCCCCTACGTTGACTGTTTGATCAAAATTTTGACCAAATAAAGTGAGGGTACAAGAGCAAAGATATCATTTTTTTTTTCAAAAAGAGCTACTGGCACAATAAACAAATTTTGGGTTCAAAAATACTAATAATAATTTTAAAGGAGCCCTGAAATACTATTGTCATTAAATTTGTCAAATAGCCATTTATTTTGACTTGTTGACCCACTATTTGTCTAGTTGTACTCCCCCTGCTATTTGACAGTATGACATGGATGTCTCCCGTTTTTAATCTAGCTGCCCTTAGAGGGCAATTAATTCTTATTTATCAATTTTCCCCATTAATTAAGATTTAAATGTACTGTGGCTTTTATTTGTTTTTCTCTTCTTCAAAATCTCATTTAATATGTATGCGCGCGCGCGTAGGTAAAGTTGGGAAAACATTTTAATATTTTAAGACAAATTTAATTAGTTAACTGGGATTTTGATGAATTAGTTGCAGAAACATTATATTATCAACCGACTACGCTTACTTTGTATTATTATTAATTATATACCAACTTTTAAATAACAAATCATTAATTAATTAACCGTTTTTCTTTATCGATATCATGATTGGTTGGCTCAAGAAACATAAAGCTGATGTTGGTATTAGCGATCCTTCTATTATTGCGCAGAGAGTTGATCGATTTGGACAAAGAAAGTATATTGCGTCCTCTATCTTGGTGCTTTTTATGTAATTACATGATTCTACCATAACTACTCTTTGCTATCAGAAATAAATTTCATCTCCGAAAGTACCTATAATTTATTTCTATTTTAATCAAGTCCATGTACCTTATTTTTGTTTAAATTGAGTCTATATTGTTTGATTCATTAAGTTTAATTTATAGAGTTTACAGGATTTTATTTATAAAAGTACATGGATGTTAAAGCAGTGTGAAATGAAATGTAAGAGAATCCATAGAGTCCATGAAATTCTATAAATTAAAATTAACCATTTTCATGCTCAAGAATGAATGCCTATAACGAATCAAACTATAAAGACCCAATTCAAACAAAATAAACTATAGGGAACTATAATTTAAAATTATGGTAATTAATTAAACTATAAGGGTATACTCATTAATTTTCTCTACAAAAATAAAAGCAACTCATAAACAAGCCAAAATTTTTAAACTCATAATTTATTTAAGAAAAAGGTTGAAACCGATATAATTTATTTAAACTCATGGTTCTAGTTCCAGCGAGTGAGAACACAATACATTATAGAGTTAGGGAAATGGATTTAGTTTTGGGGATGGCATGCACAATAACAATGGCCTTGGCTGCTACATGCTTAGAAAGAACAAGGCTCTTGGGGACATAAGAAATTTTGGCAGTCATGGCCATTTGTGCACTTTGTCCTAAACTTTGTGTGTTTTCTGGTGGAATACCACAATCGCATTTTCCTTTAAGACACAGGCAGTAGAATGCACTTAAGCTTCCATTATTGCAATCACGACTAACATTGCATGGAGCACCTAGTTGCCCTGTTGAACTATAAAAATAGTTTAAAATATTACATTTATTATAAAATTTAATTGATTTTTAATATTATTCTTATTAACTACACTAAACCCCAACATCATATTGATTAGTACTCTCTCACAATCCTTATTCAAAATGGGCATAAAAAAATATTTAGTACTCCTTGAAACTTGTAAAATGCTTTATAAAACATGCTAAGTACACCTTCTTAAAGGCATCTTGAGAATAAATGGCAGGATGTGATTGAATAGTATAACCAACAAAAAAAAAATATCTGAATCAATATCAATCAATATAAAATATAAAGTTTTTAAGAAGTTGCGTTATATATCACTCATAAACATTGATTAAACTCTATATAAATGCACTTCTAATATAACCAAAAGAAAGTGAACTTTACCATGACATGTAGATGCAGCAAGATAAACAAGAAAGAGGGCTGAGATGAGAGAAAGCCTTTTCAATTATTTCTTTGTTCTCAAAATTTATGAAAAGTTTGTGCCAAACCAAGAGAAGTGATTGTGCTTCCTACAATATTGGTTGAACGCTTTAGGCATATTTATAGTGGAGGGGTAACTATATATGGGGATTTTTTTTTTCTTTTTCTTTTTTGAATAGAGTGTATGGCGAGTGAATTTTCAAATCGCCAGTGACTAGTTGTCCTAGTGCAACGAGCCAATGACTCACGCCGCATTTGGATAAGGTCTTGGGTTTGAGTCAATTGTCAACATGTTTGTGAGCGTGCATATTTAAATTGTATTAAATAGAAAAAAGGGAATAGTGTTGACATGTTTGTGTGTGTGTGTGTATTTAAATTGTATTAAGATTTGGATCGGATTTGATTAATTATTTTATTTAGAAAATAATTATAATGGCATTTAATGCAGAAGATTTTAGTATAATTATATATTTATATTGAACATGCATAACTAGAGAAATGATTCTTTAGCTAGTTTGTTGAAAGAAAAACTAAGAGCGTATATATTGGGAAAGAAAAATCATCATAATTAATTCCTTAACTTTTCAAAAGAAAAACAACAAAGCAAGGAATCTTTTTGGCCAACAATTTAAAATCAAATTCAAGCAGTGTAATTGATAGGTTTTATTAGAAGTTTAGATGGATATGGTCGACCAAAGGGAAAAGGTAGACATGCCAACATACTGATGTAGTATATTTGTAACACCTCAAATTTTATTCACCAAGAATATATTGTAATTATTTCATATATTCAATAAAATAGTGAATATTTACTGCCAAAGGAATTAAATATTGAAAATTGAAATGCGAACAGTGTTTTCAGTGAAATAGCTTGTGAGGCACTGAGCTTGTCATGTGATTTTACATGAACAAATGATGAGCAAAAATTATGAAATTTTACAGGATGAAAGTAGACATCTCAAGCTTTAATTTGATAGGTCATATGAATCATTTGAAGCTATATACAAAAAAGATATGAATTTTTGAATTTAGCCCAGAAAAACTGGAAAGTTTTTGGAGCAGCAGTCAAAGAATTTAAATATGGGAATTATGTGCTTCCAACTAGCTAAAGTCCATATTTTTTTTCTTGAAAATAGAGTCAATAAGGGTTCTATAGCCTTTGGAATTGCTCTGAAATGATGTCTACAAATTAGTTATAATTTTTTAAAATTTGGGCAGAAAACTGCCAGAAAACCCGAAAATAGAGAAAAATGTAATGGCAAACTTATAATTTTGCCAAACAAGTGCTAAATTATTATTTTTCAATTAATTGAAGTTAATTTCAATTAATTAAGGAAAATAAAGGAAAAAATATATTTAAAATATTTTGGTCAATTAAATATAAATTTATGGAAAATTTGAGCAAAAATGTTAATTTGACTAAAATTGGGATTTTATGTATATACGTAACTTAGATAAGTTGTGAAGCCAATTGAGACCATAAGGAGGGACCCCTAGGAGTTTCCTGCATGTGGCATGAGAAAGGAAATATTGGTTGGGCTTAATGAGCAAGATTACATGTACATGATATTTATATACATAAACTAATTTTTGGAATTTTTGGAAAATTTCATAAATGATTAAATATTGTATTATATGATATAAAACACATATCCATCATCTTCCTCCAGCCCAAATCATGCCATAACAGACCTGAAAGAGAGAGAGAAAGTGTGGAAATATTAGAGAGAGAAAGGAGAAAAACTCTCACGAGGTAAGCCGATTCCTCTAACGATTTAGCCTCTAACGCGTATAACTCTGACTTTAAGCTACTCCTCTTTGTTCTTTAAGGTTGTGAAGCTCAAAATTTGCAGTTAGGGCAGCTAGGGTTTCATCCATTTTGAGAAAAGCTAGAGCGAGCTTGAGGTAACTTCCAAACCTTTGTATATTGCTTATTTTGGTTGTTGTGGGCAATTTAATCAGTGAAATTTCACCATATTGCTTTTGGTTTAAATTTTGGAAATGTGATGACATAGGGGTTATGCTGTCAAAATTGGGTCTAAATGGTAGTTGTAACCTAATTAAATGTTAATAAAGCGGTTAGGACTAGAGAGAAACACGTCTGCGGAGCTGAAATTGCAAAACCCTAATTTTTCTTGGAGTATTTATAAATTTCGGCCAGGGCTGTTAGAGGGCCTTAGAGTTGGATTTTCAATGATTAGATGGTTCCATTGAGTTCAAGAGGGAAATTTAGGTGGGGTTACAGTAGGTCATTTTTTTGGAAAAGCCTGAAAAGGTATAATTACGAAAACGCCCCTGAAACCCTAAAATAGGGTTGCCAAGGGCAATTTTGTAATTTGGCATTGAGTTTGGTAATTTTGACTCAAGAAATGGATTCCGAAAATATATCAGAATAGCCCATGTCAAAATTTCAGGAAAAGTACAGCTGAACCGAGTATGACAAGACTGAGCCGGGGTCCTAGGAGTATTTTGGTAAATTTTCACCATAGGCTAATATAACGACAACAAACACTATGGAAGTGTCTAAAATAATACATGCATAGGTTATAACATATTTCTTATACATTTAACATTTTAGGATTGAGTCAGGAGCCGAAAGTCGACATGTTTTACGAGGCATGTGATTTAGGGGTGAGAGAGCTTTGAGGTGGGGACTACTATCTCTCATATACTATGTGACTATTTATATGATATGTGTTACAGTATTTTGTGATATGAATACATGCTAGAGGCACATTACCTGGGTGTGGTTTGATGCCTAACCAAGGTATACTATTTTGTGATATGAATCCATGCTAGAGGCACATTACCTGGCTGTGGTTCGGTGCCCAACCAAGGTATACTGGTATTACCTAGCTATAGTCGGTGACTCAACTGAGGTACACGTAGGGGTTTTAACTCAGCGTTTGGCCCTGAAACTTTGTGTACACATAGATCAATGAGAATTTGCATTTTACTTGATACAGTGCATTGCATATTTAATTCTCACATTTTATATGTCGATAGTATATTTCTACTGGGATTCATTGGGATCTCACCTCTTTTTCTAAACAAAACATCTAAGTGGATGCCAGCAACTCAAAAGGAAAGAACATAGATATGGGGACTGATAGGCACGTTCCCCCAACGAAGACTGTGGTTATATATAGTCTGTATGCCTGTAGACCTTGGTATCTATTACTTTATGAATATTGAAATGAAAACGGGTGTTGACAATTTTCTAGGAGAAAAACCTATAAAGTTAGAGATCAAGTTATCAAACTTACGAATTTAAACAAACTCGAAAAGTGATATAAACTCATATCGCGAACTATAATAGTAAATTATTATGAGTTTATGAGTTCAATTTCATCAATAAATAGATATTAATAGTGTATATGTAATTAACTAATTAAAATATAAAAATGACAACAATTTGATTTAAAAACACTTGTAGTCCAAATAATTTAAATTAAATCCATTAGAATTCATAATTTATCATACCCAACAAAAAAAATTCTATAAAATTCACATATAAAGCCATTGAGCATGATCAAATAAAAAAAAAAACTAACATGAGCTTAAGGACTTAACATGATTTTATAAGCTTGAAATATAAAAACGGTAAACTTAGTGTATGAACTTGCGAGTTTAATTGAATTTACAACTAAAACGAGTTTGAAAGTGAATCAACATAATTTTGTATGCTAAAAACATAAAAATGGTAAACTTGAAGAGTTAATGACAAGCCATGTCGTAGGGCTATCAAATAAAACTAGACTAACTATACACTATAGTGATGTTAACCTAGGTCGATCTCTTTGAGAAGCCAATTATTTAGTTCATATCTAACTAAGTATTAATTAACAAATTAACCAAAGAGTGTAATGAAATTAATTAACTATTCTAAACTAGGCTAAACCACTTGTTTATAGGTTTTTCCAAGTTTAATGAATGAAATGGAGTGATGTGAATGATGAGATAATGATTATGAGCTTCCTTGAATTTTTATTGATACTTGATGGATTACTAAAATTTTGCAGACACATTTTAGAAATTCATCAAACTTTTAATGATAATTAATGGATTGATAGAACTTTACAGAGATTTTTCAATAATGTGTTTAATGATATTTAATTTATTAATGATAATGTGCATTAAAGATAGAAATTGTATTTTCAAAATGCCTTCAATATCATTAAATATCGTTATTCTTCGATTTCCTTTATTTATATGCCACAATCATGAATAATCCCCTTTTATGTCAATAGTAATAGTGATTTGGAAATAGTGATTTTATTTTTTCCCCATTTAGTTTATATTTCAACTTTTGACAATCATCAAACATTTTCTAACAATAATGATTTGTAATACATAATTATAACATTCCAAATTTCTAGCTGAAAAATTAGGAGATTATTAAGGGCAATTATCAAACTTTTAATGATATTTAATGTATTGCCAAAAATTTGCAAAGACATTTTGGAAATTCATCTAACACTTAATAACAATTAATGGATTGATAGAAATCTACAGAAATTTTTCAATACTGTGTTTAATGATATTTAATTTCTTAATGACAATATGCAATAAAGTCAATGATAATAATTCATCAAACTCAGTTGTCCCATGCTTTTACTTTCATATGTTAATTGTTTTTTTTTTTTTTTTTACATTTCATTTAAATGTGAATGTCAAATATTAGAATTGTAGAGTCACAATACAAATGACAAGTGGAGGTTGAGGAGGAGGAGAAAGTAGGCCAATGAAAATAGCATTCTAGTGCGTTCTGACCATGTTGAAGAAGAGAAAAAGGTCGATGAAGAAAAGTAAGAAACAAAAGAAAAATGAGAGTTTAAATAAAGTAGAAGTGACGGCTTCAAACTATTATTGCACATTGAAATTTGATAATGAGCTGTCTTGTACAGTGGTTGGTTAGGGTTACTAAAATGTTCTTGGTTGTCATGCCAAATGAGGGCGAAAGCACGGAAGTGAGGGTTATCAAAATGTTTTTTTTTTTTTTTGTGGAATAGAATATATGGTAAGTGAATTATGAATCAAGATTTGGATGCGGTAAATTCATTTATTTAGGAAATAATTATGACATCTAATGCAAAAGATTGTGGTATAGTTGAAAATACACATAACTAGAGAAATAATTCCTAAATGGTTTGTTGAAATAAAAACTGAGTATATCAGGAAAGAAAAATCCCAAATAATTAATTCCTTAACTTTTTAAAAGAAAAATAAGAAGGCAAGGACAAGCTATTGGCGAATAATTTAAGCTTATGCTTGATTTTTGAGAAGTTTAGGTAGGAAAGGGAGACATGCCAAAATAATGATGCAGTATTTTCTAAGAAACAAAAAGGGAAAAAGACAAGAAAATACTATTTGAACTTTAAAATCCCAAATTAGTGATTTCATACTAAAAACAGTTGTCAATTACCACACTCTTGTAGTTAATACCTACACTCTTATAAGCAGCAATACTAATTTGGGATTTTAAAGTTCAAATGGTATTCTTTTGTCTTTTTTTCATTTAAAATGCCATGCACTATTAAAGAATTATTATTTTTATTGAAATGACTTAATTACCCTAATGAAAATTCATTGCTATCGTTTTAGTTGTTATTATATTTGATAAGTTAATGTATTTATTTATTAAATTGTTGTTATTATTAATACTCAAAATGTTTATTGAAATTAGTTGCCATTACATTAATTGTTGTTGTGATTGGATAAGTTAAAATTACTTGTTAAATTATTATTGCAGTTCAAATTAAAGGCATTTTTTTAAATTTTGCTGCAAAATTTAATCTCTAACTAGTCCCAAAAACTTCACTCTAATTATGTCATTTTGGGTCATGAATTCCAATTTACATATTTAAGGGTCTTTTGTGTCTTTCTCCTTATTTTCTGTCTTTATTTCTTAAAAAAATATTCTTCATATAAAAACTTGAGGAAAAGCTAATAGATCTTTTCATGTGAGAAACCTTTGGTCTATATTTTCGCGTTTATATATCTTTCTACCGTTTGATACACAACATGTACATGACCCCTCTGATTATAGTCCCATGCTTATGGGTGAGCATGGGCTCATCAAATCAAATTTAGATTGTATATAAGTCATATCAGTCTTTTGATTGATTCGGTTAAAATTTTTGAACATGTCGACTTTGTTGGATGATGTTTTATATTTTTTTCCCTTAAAAAACAGCAGCCCGCCATATTTGTGTTTCAATAATTATGTTTTATTGGATTATGTGTGGTTTATACAAGAATCTTTCATTTACTGGTGTATTAATGTCTATTTTATTTAAATAGTAATATTTTCATGATTATATGTGAATATTTTATATATTTTAATTGAACTATATTATTTTAATCATGATTTGATCAACCCTAATTCAACATAGCTTACTGACTGCTAAAATGTTGTCGCAGCCAATTTAATAATCGGTCCAATTTTTAGTAGCCAGCATGTTTATGATTAGACACTTTCTTATTATTGGAACATTAGTTGTAACAGTGCTTGTTCCAACTTCAAAGAAGGTAATCAATGTGCAGATTGGTTGGTTTCAATGTTTTAAAAGTTGAACCAGACGTTGAGCCAAAGAAGCTAGCAGGTAACGGTTCAAACGATCAGATTGTTCAGTCAGATCAGGATATAATAATTAAATAAAAAATATCATACATATTTAATTGTATATTTATAAAAAAATAAAACTTAAAATTGTTAAATAATTTGGATAAGAACCTCGTCCCATATGCAGTCCAATACTACCATATATAATATTTACATTTATGAACTTTTAATTATTGATTCTATTATTTAAGCTTAGCGAGTTTAGAAACCCACGTATTGCGCGGGTGTGAATATGTGATATTTTAAAAGATTGAATAGAAAATATATAATTATTTGCAACTCAAAAAAGTAATTTAATGATTAAATATTACAATATTATAGTTAATAATTGCCTAATATAATGGGCAATAATTAAGATAACTGACAATACTTAATATAAGATAAATATGAGATCAAAATATGGGGTATCCCACCCCACACGTCTAAACAGCTTAGAAGGAAAATTCAGCATGCATGGAAATTATATTTACTTAAAAATTTATTAAGTTATCATGTGTGTAAGAAGATTTAGTATTTAAATTTTTATAATAGATTAAATATTTCATCAATTTTTCAGGTACATACTTTTAGTTTTAGGTTTTAAAAATGAAGAAAGAAGTTATGATGACATAATTGCAGGAATGACTGCATATCTCGGGAAGTTATGAGGTACAAAGAAGGTATAATAATGATAATGATAATTATCTATGCGTAACAGGGATCGTTTCCATTAAAGCAACATCATAAGCATCTGGTTTATAGCATGCACAACATCAAACATAGTGTATGCCCTAGCAAGAGAGAGATTTATAAACAAAGGTTAAGATAACAAAATGAATGTGACAAAAGCAAAGAGAGCAGTAAACACATAGTTTATAGAGTAATCACATCAGCATGTTGTGAAGCAAATGGCGTGAGGGTCACTACAAAAAAAAGGACTTTTAGCGGCGACATTTAGTAGCGACAAAAGTGTCACTGCTGAACGTTACACCTTCAGCGGTGACAATACAGTGTCGCCACTGAAAGTCTAACTTTCGGCGGTGACATTGTGTTGTCGCAGCCAAAAGGGTGTTGTAGTGGCAACTTAGTGTCGCCACTGAAAGTTTTGTTTGAAATTTTTAAATTTTTTTTAAAACACCTTTAGCGGCGACATTGTGTTGTCGCCACCGAAATGGTGTTTCAGTGACGACTTTAGTGTCGCCACTGAAAGTCTTGTTTGAAATTTTTTAAATTTTTTTAAAACACCTTCAGCGGCGACATTGTGTTGTCGCTGCCGAAAGGGTGTTTCAATGACGACTTTAGTATTGCCACTGAAAGTCTTGTTTGAAAATTTTCAAAATTATATATACTTTTTAAAGCACTTTCAGCGGCGACTATCAAAAGTCGCCGTTGAAACTCAAACTTTTAGCAGTGACAATTAAAGTCGCCACTGAAAGTCAATTTCAGCTTTTCTTTTATTAATTTTTTTAAAAATAATGTTTATAAAATTAAAATATTAATTATTAAATAATTCTATTTAACCTTAATTATTAAAATTATATTATTATTTATTAATATTGAAAACACGGCAGATGGGGAGTGAGATGAAAACTTGTTCCTTCTTTCATATAATTAATAGATAGATAATAGATATTATTAAAGTAATTTCTAATTTCTAAAATGATTTATCACATAGAGTAGTGGGATCAAGATCGATGCTACGTGATAGTTGATGCGTTGTGCTATATAATAGATAATAGAGAGATATTTTTATATTTAATACTAAAACAGTAAATAATAAGTTTATTTGAATCTGAAATTTTTTGTTCCCAATGATGTGATCTGTCATAATCGGGATATTAAAAAAATAAAGCATTATTGATTAAATAAAAATAACTTCTAATTTTTAAAAATGATTTCTCACAATTGTCTTTTGAACAATTCTACCTATATTCATTACTGCTAAGAAAACATATACATAGGCTACCTGAGGTAAAGATAAAATACAGTCCGAATCCTAAAACAAAACCTGAGAGAACACTAGGGAAAACGAAAAGCATGTTGTTATGAAATATAAAAATAAATGATTTATCAACGTGATAAGATTTTAAAATATTTTATTTTTATTATCTCTTTATTTTTAATATATTTATTTTAAAAATATTTTATTTTATATCTCAATATTTCAAAATATTTTATAATTTGTAACTATCTCTTGATTATCTCTCTTTATTTCTTGAGCATATTTTATTTTTTATCTTTATTATTTTAGTTGTTATGATATCCCTATATTTATGATAGGAGGGTGTGCTAGATGGTAGGAGAAGGAACTCTTAATGTCCCTCCTTTTATATAATCAATAAATAAAAGACATATTTTTTTTTCCAGTTAGTTGTTAATATGCACCCAGGTTCTACCCAAGAAATAGAAAAATGTATGTGAGATATTTATTACAAGGTAAAATAATAAAAAAAGTTCATGACTTTAAATAAAGGGAGAATATTAATAAAGAACGTTAACTTTAAAAATTCTAAAACATAAAAAAGTGTTTTAAATATTCATAATCTCGAAAAGATATTAGGCTTAAATTATCTTTTTTGGAATTACAAGGAAATGACCAAAGTACCCTCCTTGAATATATTTTTTTTAAAAAATACTACTCCCACCACCTACCACTGAGTGAAAGTTAAAGGGTTAGCTTATATATATTTGCTTGCACAATATATATTGTAAAGCTTTGGTGGTCCTTGTAAACTAAGTGGTTGGGGGGGGGGGGTCCAAATCCCACCCTTTGCACTTTGGGAATATTTATTCCCACCAGAATATTCCAGCCATTTCTTTGGTGACTGGCAACCGGCCACAAGAAACTCCGAGTGCCAGCCGACTGGTGGGGATAATATTTTTTTAAAACAATACATTTAAGGGAAATTTGATCTTTGGAAAAAACACATTTAAATACCACTTTAATTTCTAAAACCCAAAAAACCCCATTAAAACTTACAAAGGACGGATAGAGAAGGGATGGAGTGGGAATATGAGTTTTTCATATTTGGGCTTAAACATCAAAATGCCATTAAGAGTCACTTAAAAAAGACCAATTAAGTAATAATAGGATTGACAAAAATTGTAATAGTTTTGACAAAGTGAATAAGTACTGACAAAATGTGTGAAATGATTGGCCAAGAGTTATGGGCTGTGACTAATTAAGTAATGAGATAGATTAAAACAATAATGGTTTTGACAAAATTCGCAATGCTACTTGGGACTTACAGCCTTAGGACACACAATCCAATAACCATATAGATTGCATATCATGTCTTACATCCCATGGATACACCCCATGCAAAATGCATATCGGGACTTACAACCTCTAAAGACATAGTCCAATAACCACATAGATTGCATATCAAGTTTTATAGCCTAGGGACACACGCCATAGAAAATGCACATCGGGACTTATAGCCACAAGACACATAGTCCAATAACCACATTGAATGCATATCAGACCTTACAGCCCAGGGACACACTCCATGCAAAATGCACATAAGGACTTACAGCCTCAAGACACACAGTCCAATAACTACACTAAATGCATATCTAGTCTTACAACGTAACCCAGGAACACAACCCATGTAAAATGTACATCGGGACTTACGGTCTCAGGACACACAGTCCAATAATCAAACCCATATATTCATGAAATGAATATAATCGATGGTACAAACAAACATGCAGATCAATTACGTAATATATGAGAGGAAGAGTTACTACAACTATTGCTTGACTTTCTCTATCACATCTAGCATGTTTTGCCTTTATCTCTTCTATTACACTTTGCTGTTTACCAAGATAGTTCATAACCAATTGTATGGAATCTGCAGGGGTCTCCTCATTCTCATATATCCCTGCCTGCCTTGTAATTGAACCATCTTTGTAGTATCAAAAGAACAACTCATAACAACAACAGTCATATAACCATTCCAACAAATTCACATGTAGACTTTTATATATTTGAGTATCAATTAATCCTTAATCATTTAAACAATATAAAGTATAAGACAGTCAAGTCATCACAGAGTGTGCTTATAATACAACCCCAATACCCTTAAACTTAACTTAAACTCAGAATTCTTGAACTTAACTCGTAGTTCAAATAACATGCTTTGGGAAACATAAAACAAGAGGGGCTTCAGACCAATTTGAATAGTCATACCACGTATTCTCAAGTTCTTTTTCTGGCTTCCACTCAAAATCTAATTACTGCTATTAGAGGGATGTACATAGTTCATATCCTCTTTAAAGTTCTTGGACAACATTCCTCAATGTAATCATCTCATGACCAAAGTCATATTGCAACCTCTCTTAACATAAAATTGAATATAACTTTTGTACATATTGAAACATTAATAAGGTGGCAAATCATTTTCTTACTTTCATATTCGATCATCATGATTCTTCCCAACATCAACAACTAAAAATTCTAGCCTTCAGAGCATGGTTCAAACCCTGCTTTAAAATCTCTAAGCACAGTTAAACATCTAACACAATTGTGTAGCATTTTGAGAGGTTTTGAATATGATCCTAGCTTTTAAAATCTGAATTCTATAGCTTTCAACATCATACAACTACATATTGTCCTCTAGTTGCTTTATATGCTTGATTTTCCAAATTAGTACAACTCTAACATGTTATAAAGCATTATGACAGTGAGCTTCCCATAATTTTTTTGTTTTTAATCTTGAAGCGCCATTGGAAGCCTCAAACTTTACAACCTTATCTCTAACATATATAAAAAAACAACTAACAGAGGAATAGAAAACCAGTCATGAATTCCATTTCTATTCCATTATATCATCTCTTATAGGTCTCTTGAAATTAAAATTAAGAAGTTCTCCCCAAACTTGAAATGCTACTTATGCTTAAGGAATGTCTTCCTTCATGAATTTCTCTAACACTCTTATACAAGCATATAACTCATATGGACCCCCAGCCAACTTATCTATTTGAGTCTTCTCTTAAAACAATTTGCCACTAATTAAGCTAAAATCTTAAAACTCAATATCAAAGCTTAGGTACTTTGAATAATGAATTTTCCTACAACTTAGAAAATTCATAACTAAATAATTTTAACTCCAAAATTAGTGGTTCAAGCTATATACTTAGCTCTTGGAAAGATCATTTATATAAAAAATAAGACCTTGGTAAACTACTGTTCCATTAGTCTAAAAACTCTCATATCTAAAATCTATATAAAAAATAGTCATGAAAATTCATATCTCTTTATGTACACATCAAAAAATTAAGAATTATAAGTTCGTCTAAAGCTCTAGATGTGTACTATGTTGTTGTAAAACTTCATAATATAACTCTTTGTTTTGCCCTGTGTCTAAGAACTCCCAAGTTTGTGGCTCATACAAGCATATAGACTAGCTATCTACTAACTACTTTCATGCATCACTATAAAAAAACATTGAATTTCTGCCGAAAATTGATTTCCAATGGAATTTCTGACGGAATGGATTCCGTCGGTAATAATAGCGTGACAAACAAATTTCTGACAGAATTTTTGGCGGAATTAATTCCATTGGAAATTTCAGGCAGAATTTTCGACTGAAATTTCTGACAGAATTTATTTCCGTCACAATTTGCGACGAAATTTAATTCCATCAGAAATTCCCTCACAACTTCTGACGGAATTAATTGTGTCAGAAATTCCCTTGCAACTTCCGACAGAATTAATTCCATTGGAAATTCCGTCGCAAATGTAGTTTTTAATTTTTAAACTTTAAAAAGCTACATGGCAACTTCGGCGACCGCCCCCTCATCTCTGGCGGCGGCGCGTGGCAGCTCTAGTAGCGTTCACCTTGTCGCCTGCCCCCAGATCCGTCACATGTCGCAACCTACCTCCGCCACGTGTCACAACCTCCTTTTCCTGGAAATGCAACTCAACTTACCCCTCCTTTATTTGGTTCGAACCCACGACTTTGTCCGTACGCGCGCGATGCTTTACTGAATGAACTCGACTGCTTTGGTGTTCTATTATTACACACAATTATATATATAATCATATGACTATATTTTTTTTAATTTCTAAAATTAAATTTTTATTAACATTAATTAATAAATAATAAATAATATTTTATTAACTAATATTAATTAATAACTAATAAATTTTATTTTTTATTATGACTATTTTGCCTCTACAAGGACCAAAACCTATTATTGAAAATTAAAAATATTTTAGAAAATAGAAAATAATAATTAAAAATAAATTTACAATTAAATTAAAAATAATAAATTTTATAAAAAATAATTTTTTAAAATTAAATTAAATTTTAAAATATTAAACAATTAAAAAATAATAGTTTTTAAATTTTGCCACGGAATTCCCGACGAAATTGAATTCCGTCGGAAATTACGAGGGATTTTCCGATGGAATTGAATTCCGTCAGAAATTCCCTCGTGGAATTTGCGACGGAATTGAAATCCGTTGGAAATTGCGAGGGAATTTCCCATGGAATTAAATTCCATAGGAAATTGCGATGGAATTCAATTTTGTCGAAAATTCCCTTGCAATTTCAGACGAAATGAAATTCAGTCGAAAATTTCTGACAGAATTTTCTGTAAGAAATTCCATGGCAAAAGTTAGAATTTCCGACGGGATATTTTCCTTGTTTAATTCCGTGGCAAATTTTGCTACAGAAAAAATTCCGTCGGAAAATTTTTTGACAGAATTTCCATTGGAGTTGAATTCTGTCGGAAAATTCATGTTGTTTTGTAGTGCATACTTGCCATGTTTTTCACTTGGCACTCACCTTGGGCTTGAGAACAGCCTCCTTCTCCTCTTTATGGAGGTTAAATACAATCCCTTCATTTGTATTTAATTTACATAACCATGTAATATTATCATAACAACCATATAACATAACATTAGATGTAACAGGCTTAATTAACACAACTATGCTTCCTCAAGCCTCCATTTCTTCTAATCCTCTACTAGCATCTCTTTCCCAATAGATGAACTTGCATCCACTGTTGGTGCGTGGGAGAAAATGGGTGAGATTCGAGGGAATTTCAATAGCAAAACATTATCTCAATATATAATGTGCAGTGGTCATAAGCTAAGCATGAAAAGAGCCAATGCAAGAACAATACCTTACAAGTACATACACATGGCATGACATAAACTCAAGCAAGGATATTACATGTTCAAAGGCATACATGGCACATAAACATGAAATCAACCAAATGCAAACTATACAAGAGTAAGTTTTACTACCTTTTGAAGCTTTCTTCCAAACTTACTTCCTTAGCTAGCTCCTCTTTCTTGTTTTTCATTTACTTTGCCTCCTCTTTTTTTTCCTTAGCTTGATATAGATATGTTTTTCTTTTCATTTGATTTTGGTGTTTTTTATTAGGGCATCATATGAGATATCTATTACATTTTTCTCATATTTTCTTTATTCAATATTGATTTATGCTTTCTAAACTCGGGTCTTTACAGTATGGGTTTAATAGAGACAAAGTTGTAGACTTTGTTAATTTTCAAATGGAATTAATAAGTGTTAGAACCCTCCTTCATTTCGGTAAAATGTTGGAATTTATATAGAAAAAGGAATCAGAATTTCCATTTTTAACCAAATCACAAATATTAAAAAATGTCTATAGCCTAGTGGTATGAAAACTCCCTTGTAAATGGGAGGTCATGGATTCAATCCTGCTTGTAATATGATCACGTCATTAGTCTTTACCTTGCAAAAATGATCATCATAAGATTTTAAAATCACTCTTTAAAAGTCTATTCCCTCTATGGCCATTCTCTGACTTTTTGTGTACTATGAAAATGAAGGCATTTCGATAGGGCAAGATGATTTTATTCCATGCAGGAGAAATGAACATTGCAAAGGGAAGCTTAACAAATACAGTAAAACACCTCTTTGCATTGAAGAAAGATGTAGATGTAATTATGAACAAATCACACAAAATTCAGTAAAAAAAAGGGCAAAAATGATATGATGGTGATTGCCAGGGTTCAATAGAATGTCTCCAAAAGCCTTGTAATTCTGTCCCAAAGTGTAACAAACAAGGCCAATGTCATTGTGCCTCCCAAGTCCAAAACTAAATCTAATCATCCCAACTCTATCATGTATTGTGTTCTCATTTTGATATCAGAACCATAAGTTTAATAAAATGATATTGGTTTTTTATTTTACCATTTTTTATCCAAATACCACACAGCTCAATTTGGATTGTTTATGAATTATGAATTTCTTTTCATTTTTTTAGGGAAAATTAATATGCATGTCGTTATGGTTTACCTCATTTATTAATTGAATCCCTATAGTTTATTTTGTTTAAAATTGAGCTCTTATAACTTTTTTTTTTTTTTTTTTTTTTGTAATCTAAATATCACAGCTCCATTTGGGTTGTTTATTAATTGCTTTCAGTTTTTAGGAAAAATTAATATGTGGGTCCTTATAGTTTAATTACCTCATTCTTAATAAACTCATTGTAGTTTATTTTGCTTAAACTGAGCTCTTAAAGAATTTGATCTGCTGTATATAAGCATCCATATATAGTTGAGTGTAAAAACCGTTAATTTTAATTTATAGAATTTGATAAACTTCATAAATTTTTCTTCATTTCATTTTACACCATTTTAACGCCCATATATTTCTATAAATGAAATTTCATAAAGCATCTATATTAAAATTAACGTAGGAATCAAGCCATATGGATAGAATTTAAACAAGACAAGTTATAGGGACTTATAAGGACTTGCGATTTAATTTTTCTTTTCTTTCCTAATATATATGAGTTATGGTAGAAACATGTTATTACATACAAAAGGACTAAAATAGAGAACGTGAGGATTGTTTTAGTGAACAAAACCAACATCATGTTCATAAGTTTCTCAAGCTAATAACCAATCTACATATTGACTGAGAAAAGTATAGTTAATGATATGTTATTCAAAAGTTGGCATATAATTAATACTAATGAATTGTAAGACTAGATCAAAGTAAAAATTCTGAATGAATCTGAAAAGAGAATATTTGGAGGACAATTGGAAGGTTAATTGGGTTTTAAAGAGGAGAAACCTGCCAAAGTTCCCTCTATTTTTTTACTTTTATTTTTAAGGGGTGTTGAAACAATGGCATATAAAATTAAATCTAGGGTTCTAATTAGAACTTAATAAAAATAGGCTTGATGTCTCAGGAAAGACTCTCAATCGAACGAATATAAACCCTATATCTGTATATTCAGACCTAATCTGCAAATCCTAGGGAATGATAACTGTAAGGGCCGAAACTATATATGTTCAAGCCCACAAACAAAACGGTCTACGTAGATAAGGCCCAACAAGGCATGTCTAGTAAGCTGCAGTTCAAGAATCCGTCAATTCACACCCACATGTACCTGGTCAAGCTCGTGTGCCAACATATTCGAAATAACAGCGTAACCTCCCTAAATTGTCTACTAAAAGTTCTTCTCCGATCTTTGTTCATCCAGCTCTGTATTCAATTGTTATTAATCTCTGCTCCATCTATTCTTCTTACTTATTGCCTTGTATTCAATCAAAATCCATAACAGAACTACCTTTCATTTATCTAGATCTTTGTTCTTGTAATTATTCTTTGTTTTATTTATCAATCCTGGTGTTGTCGCTACCTTTCCAAAGGAAGCTCCTGTAACATCCCAAATTGTGGGCTTAGAATATAAAGAATTAGTCTAAATTAAGTAAATTATTAAGCCCAGTTGAGCCAAAAAACTTGAGTATGTCAGAAGGAATATATTTAAGGCAATCATTAAAATTATTTATAGGCCTAGAAAAAATTGAGGAAACATGATTAAATATTATTTTTGGGGATCCCAATAAAATATGAAGAGATTTAATTGGCCAAAAGTGGCCTAATTAATTTTAAACCTGAATTATGGGAATTAAAGGCATACTTTCCCGAAAATTCAAGGAAAAATAGTTAGAGGTTATCGATTGGCTTGAAGATTTTAGAAAAATTATTTTATGGCTTATAGAAGCCAATTGAGGAAGAAAATCCTGATTAAGTATTAAGGATTAATTTTTAGGTTGTATTCGGCAATTTATCAACGATAATGAAAGGGGAAAATTAGTAATTTTATTACACAAACAACAACAACAATAACAAAGCCTTTATCCCACTAGGTGAGGTCGGCTATATGGATCGCACGACGCCATTGTACTCTGTCAAAAACCAAATTTTTTGGTATATTATGAATTAAAAGGTCTCTCTCTATGACTTCATGAAGCGTACGCTTCGGCCTTCCACGACCTCGTTTTACTGGACTCCATATGGCTTGATCCACCCTTCTCACCGATGCATTCAACGGCCTTCGTTGAACATGTCCCAACCACCTCAAACGACTTTCTACCATTTTTCCTTCAATAGAGGCCACTCCAACTCGTTCGTGTATATGCTTATTACGAATCTTGTCTTTTCTTGTATGACCACACATCCATCTCAACATCCTCATCTCGGCCACCCCCATTTTATGCTCATGTAATCCTATTAAAGCCTAACACTCACTACCATAAAGCATTGCTCGTCTTATATCAGTGCAGTAGAACTTCCCTTTTACCTTATTAGGTACTTTCCGATCACAAATAACTCCCATAGCTTTTCTCCATTTACACCATCCAGCTTGAATTTTGTGATTGACATCACCATCATTGGAATTTTATTACACATGACCAAGAATTGGAATTGGGCTAGTTTAAGCCAAATTATGGAACCCAAATGTACTACTCGTGTTCAACAAAATTGGAGTTAGATTTAAGAGATTTTAGTTTAGACAAATTAGAACAATTCATTACTACAAAAGAGGGATTCAATGGTGCCCCTTTTTTGGCATTTCTTCAAAGAAGTGTCGTAGATAATAGTTTTTTTTTTTTTTAAAAGAAAGTTTAGAAGCTACGGCACTTCCTAATATAAGTGCCAAAGCTTAGTGTTAGGTTTGTGTGGCACTTTCCTAAACAAGCGCCATACAAAACATTTATTTAAAAAAAAAAAACAAAAGTCCAAGCTACGGCACTTCTCAAAACAATGTCGTAGTTGAGTTAATTTTTTAGCATGTTTTTTATTTGAAAAAAACTTATCCAGCGCTTAAAAATAAAATGCCGGATAAGGGTAAGAATAAGTCAAAAAGATATTCTTATTCAAAATATCATGTTGTAGTAAGTCAAAAAAGAAATCACATGCTTCATTTTTGAGTTCCCAAAAAAAAAAAAAATTGGCTCTTAGCCGGCGCTTAATTATAAAATACTGGCCAAAACTAGCCTTAGCCGACGCTCTGTAATTAAATGCCGGAGGAGGCCAAAACTTGCGTTGTGACCAAGGTTACTATTCACTGCCTTCTACAGATCCGAAACAAAAGGGAAGACCTGACATTGAATAACAAAATGAGCTGAGGGAGAGAATGGAGAGCGCTGCAAGGAGTTTTGGGAGACAAGAGCTTCAACGAGAGGTAGAGAGGAAAGGGAAAGAGACGGAGAGCTACTACCACGGTCAATGACCTCCCCCTCACTATACTTCCATTGCTGGCAACCTGATTTTGGCGAGAAACATGGTAAGAATAGATTTGAGCTAAGAGCTTAGGTGTGGGGGGATTGAGACAGAGAAATCCGAGTCTTAGGGAGAGTTAAGAGACGGAGAGCTACCACAACCGTCGAGGACTTCCTTCTTCACCTCCACTGGCGTCTTCTCCACCATTGAGGTGCCGTGGAATCTGTCAGACACCAGAAACCAGAGCAATGTCGGCGACCTTCTTTCCTCTTCCACCGTCACCGAGATCGTCACCAACACCACCATTGACTCCTATTCACTTCCACCTTCCTTTAACCTCCAACCTCAGCCTCTTTCTATTCTCACTCTTCTTCACAGCTCATAGACATTCCCCTGCTTCCACAACTAGACCAGCTTTACCTACCTTTGTCCTCTCTTCAACCACCATCACCTTCTTATTCAATCCTCACCACTGATGGCAGCTCCTTCCCTTAACCACCATCACCTTCAGCTTCTCTTTCAATAGCTCTAATTTTAGAGTTCAATTTCCTTACATCTCTATGTTTAAACTCAATAGACCCATTCTCCAATTTCACCATTGAATTAGCCTGCCACTTTCTCCATGAATTTCCAGTATTTTGAGCAAATTGTGGGTGCAATTAGTGGCTAATGAGTGGCTGATTTTTCCTTGAGTCTTGGTGAATAGAGGAAGTGGCTAGAGCTTCAATGTGCTACAAAGGGGAGTTTATTAGATTTTCATTAGCTCATTATATGTATTAATTTGATATGTTTGATTTGATTTTAAAGTGATACATATTTGTAAGACTTGGATGAGTGTCAATTTGTCCTTATTGGTTAACTTTTATGTTGAATTTTATATTGGTGCACTTGTATTCTATATGATTATTATTGTGTGTGATGGATTTATTTCAAATTGAGAGTCGCGATAGTGCTTTCATTTAAGAGGAAACAAGTGTATTAAAATAATTTTCAAACACAGTTTAAGTGGTTTTTAACAATTTACTAAGGGATTACTATGAATGTGATCGTGGGATTAGTCATTAATTAGATAAATTGGACTCAATACATTTTCAATTTGACTTGATGAAAAATTAACTCCCAAATCATTTTAAGAAGCTAGGAAAGCCATTGACTTTACTACCAAGATTCATTTCTTCATATCCATCTCACTTCTTATAAAAATACCAAAAACAATAGTTTAGCTTTTAATTTATTTGCGTTAGTCTTTAGCTATTAATTTGAAAAAATAAACCCAATTTCCCCTTGTTTTCTTTTACTAATTACTTATGATTCAATAAAAAGCTCATCGAGAAGAGAGATCGTTCCTAGGTCTGCCTATATGCAATCCTTGGTAAATTTTTGATTATGGACCCCAAGGCTAACATACGAAAAGTCTTAATCACTGTCACCATGAAAGCTTGAAATAACCTCATGCATGTTGATTTTAAGGGTTGTTTTGAGGTCTTTTGGTTTAGTAATCTGAGCTCCAAAACAAAGCATGTATTTTGGGGTTTGTAGGGTTGAAATTCCTGAGGTTTTAAGCTATAATTTGAGCTTGCATGTCCACTTTTTCTTGTTGATCTTTCATTACTGAAAACAGAGTGCACATGCATGTAATTCCAGAAGTTAAAGCTTGAGTTTTTGAGTGATTTTGGTCCGGTTTCTTTGAGATTTAAAGATTTAAACATGTGTTTTAAAATATAAGAGTAATAAGAACTCATAATAGGAAGAGATAGGTGGTGTTCTTGAGGTTTTGTGATAGAGTGTCCATTCTGTAGAGTCAATGGTGCAGTCAGAATCGGGCAAGGTTTTGATAAGGCAAATGGTGTTCTCTGTCTATGAAATTTGGTAAAGCAATAGTACACATCATAAGCTTTAAAATGAGTCCTAGAACATGTTAATTGGATGTCTAGAATGAAAGTTATGATTTTTCCAAGTTTGGATAGAAAACTACAAACATTCTATTTACCAATTTTATTATTCTTAAAATTTTCTTTTAAGTTAATAATATAATATGGTTTCTGATCTTAAATGTAGAATATAGTTTGGGGTGAACTTTAGTCCTAAATGTGGGACTCTTTTAATTTTATCTCTTATATTCATTATTTTTCTTCAAATTAATTTTCTTAAGTTATAAACTGATGTATAATGTAATATTACACATAAAGTAAACATCTAAGCCATGATCGAGGCCTTGTCGCCCTACTGTCACCAAGAACCTTCTTTAAGAACTTTTCAAGCATGAAGTTGTGAGTTCAAACCCTTTATAAAGAGTACAATGAGTATGCAAGATATAGCCCCCAAAAAAAAAAAATCAAAGCCATAGATTTACTTTATCATATATCTTTCTCTAGGATTTGCAAATTAGGTCTAAGTACTGATATAGGTATACATTTATTCAATTGAGAGTTTCGCCTTAGACATCAACCCTAGCTGCTATTTTAATAAGTTCTAATTAGAAACCTAATTATATGTAAACAAGGTGTTGGTTATGATTGGTCAACCGATCCTATTACTTTTAACCTATATTGTTTTCATGCCATTGTTGCATCACCTTTTAAAAAAGATTGATAAAAAGATTACTTGTAGCAGGTTTCCCCACTTTAAGACCCAACTTCCAATAGTTCTCCTCTAAATATTTCCTTTCAAGATTCTTACTTTGATCTACACTTCCAAGGCACTATTATTAATTACATACCAACTTTCGAATAACAAAGCATTAATTATACGTTTTTCTATCAATATGCATGCAGATTGGTTAGCTCCAGAGACTTATAAACTTGGTACTGGTTTTGTTCAATTTAATAATAACAATACTATAACCAACAAAAAAAAAAAAATACTAATATCAATCAATATAAAATTTATGGCGAGGGAGCAAAAATACCCTTTATCCTTTTCAAGGAGAACTATTGGCATCATAAACAAATTTTGGGTATGATTTAACCTGCCGTGAGAGTTAACCAAAGAACAACTAAGTTAAATGTAGTAAAGATAGTAATCCAGCCTAGGTCGAGTCTATAAGGAGCCTTAATGAATGTTAACATTTCAAGTAAATCTATTGAACCACAAATAGACAAATTAATCACAGCATAGAAGAAAATAATTTTGGTTTAAAACTAATCCTATTGTTTATATTTTCTGATTTATTAAGGTGAGATGATGTGAAGTAGATGATGGGGAATGAATATTGAATGAGTGTTCTCCTAGGAATGTTGCTTTGCCTTCACTGTCCACTAATGATTCATGAGTTCAATAACCGAATTAACGATTTAGCTAACAATCTGCTAGCTACTTACAGATGAAACAGGCAATCGTATAAATCAACAATAAGCATGAGAACATTTGGATCAGGAGAAGAGCAATAACAAATCAATTCTTCTTAAAAACAATCAGAATCGCAACTGTTATAGAATATATTGAATCAATTAAGGAAAATAAACATATAAGCTAAAATCCATAATACGAAACAACAATGAAATCAGAAGAAACAATCTCAATCCATCATTTCACGACTCCTAATGGAAATCGATAGCTCTAGCTCAAAATCAAACAATAAAATCTTGAAATCTCAGGACTAGAGCTAACGAACAAAAAAACTCCCTCCATGACGATTAAGAACTCAGGTGCCGCTCCGTTCTCAGTCGAATTGCACGGTTAGCCTCTCATAGCTCCAGAATCTCATGCTCTAGAGCAACACCGAGAGAACAGAGACGTGGATAAAGAAAAATGACATAAAGAGCTAGAGATTGATGAGAATGAATGTGTCTCTGTAATGTTTGAAGCTCTTTAAAAAGGGAAAGTTAAATTTGAGCTGAAGATTCTGGCATCAGGTGAGAAATTCTGGGCGTCGATGATAATTGCACTCAAACCCTTACAACTTTCTCTGATTTTCACTTTAGTTTCCTTTGGAATCGATTCTGTTGTTCTGGGCGTTAGAGGTATTTATGTTCGGACTCCAACAACTTTCTATTCCTTTCTTAAAAGTCCTTTTATGCCTTTCTTATAGGTCCTTGTGACCTTTCTCTTCTCTTAATCATAATAAATGCATTTCAAGCACAATAATCCCAATAAAATCTTTGTTGAATAAGCTACAAAAACATATGATGAATCTGGGATTCATAAGGGTGCAAAAATCTATGATGATTCTAAAATGGCCACTTCTATTAAATTCCTTTATGTTGACTGTTTGATCAAACTTTTGACCAAATAAAGTGAGGGTAAAGAAGAAAAATTACCCTTTACCTTTTTCAAAAACAGTTACTGACACTATAAACAATTTTTGGATCTAAATATGCCTATGATGATTTTAAAAGGGCTCTAAAATGCTGTTGTCATTAAATTCATCATATATCCGTTTATTTTGACTTGTGGGCCCACTATTTTTCTAGTTGTACTCCACCTTGGTTATTTTGATAGTATGACATGGACCTCTCCCATTTTTAACCTAGCTGCCCTTTCAATTTTCTTACACCTTCTTTTGCCTTTGCCACCACCGCGCAAGAGATCCCACCCTGTGAGAATCACACCGGTGAGACCTACATCGGCAAGATCCACACCCCATCTAAAAGCAACGTCCTCCACCAGCCTTCATCTTCAACCAATTTTCACATCTCCCTATGCCTTTGATGCCATCACCCAAGAAAAATTATTGTTACCGCTGCAATGGAAGGAATATATCTCTTCGCCGGTGAACCATGTGACAAGTTCATCCCAAGGATAATGATAGGAGCTTTGGAAACAATGGGAATAGAAGAAGTGTTTTCAACCGGTTAAAATGAATTCATTCCACCTAGCTGCAACAGAATGAGATCACAAGCAGGAAGAACATCCTTGATGTCAAGTTAACTTAGCAACAACAAAACAAATCACATAATTTCCAGCCAAAAAAGGAATACCTCTAGGAAAACCTTATAACCTTAGCATTAATTTTTAACAGCACGTACTGATTGACAATTCCAAATCCATCAAGATTCACTATCTCTTTGTAAGCATCTTTGAAAGCAGCAACAAAGGACAAAATTGATTTTGTAATGACATGATCGGTTTCCATTAATTTTAATTTTGTACAATTCACAAAATCGATTTTCTAAAGATGTGAGTGGTTGTTTCTTATACAAAATCCTTTTTTTTTATTTGATCAAGGGTTCTTAGAGGGTAAAGGGTTATCACCTCTCATAACAAGTACGTTTCCTAAAATTTGAACTTGTGTTCTTCTCTTTACAGGTGAAGCCTCTTTCCACCTCTACCAATAGCTTGTTGGTTTATACAAAATCCATTTTGTGAAGATGTGATCAGTTGTTTCTTGTGTCTATGTTATCACTATAACAAATGAGATAAAAATAAATTAATGATTTTTATGTGGCATAATGATTTTTCGTTCTTAGAGATCATAAAAATCGAAAAACAATTCGATTTATATACTATAAAAAATATTATTAAAATTGAATTTTATATGTGAAAAAATAAATGTTGTTCAAGAGATCACACAAGGCCAAAGGAAATTATTTTAAATAAATTTTAGTTTTCTAATAGTAACAATTTTTATACCAACTCTTCTAATTCTACTCCCAAAATAAAGTTTGTCCCAATGAAATTTTGCAACATCTTACTCTATGGTCATTCATCAGAGTATTTTAGCTATTCAAGAACTACATGTAACCCAAAAGTACCATTGATTAAGCTAGAAACTTAAAATCTTTCTCAAAGTTAAGGTACCATGAATAATGAATTTACACAAAATCTTGGAAATTCATAAGTAATTCAATATAACTCCAAAATTAGTGGTTCAAATCTCTAGTTTTAGCTCTTAAAAACCTCTTTGATAGGAAAATAAGACCCATTTGGAAAATAAGACCCATTCAATATAACTCCAAAATTAGTGGTTCAAACCTCTTTCATTTCTGTTCCATTTGGTCAAGGACACACATAGTTTTCAAATCTGGACTGGGGATATTTTCATAGCTTTTAGCAGATTTCCAGGTCATATTTGTGAACTCGTATCTTTCTGTTACACATCCAAAAATCATGATTTAACTCACATCAGATCTGCTAAACGTATCTTCCATGCCAAAATCATGACTCAAGCTAAGTTAAATCAAACTATCTACAATAATACCATGAATTTTTATTGTTATGCTTAGCATAGCTCTTACCTTGGCTGATGCTTTGACTCTCATGATCCTCCTTATGGAGGAAAAATACAATCCTTAACATGTATATATATAAAATTTACATAACCATATATAATTATCATAACAGCCACATAACACAAGATGTAACAAACATAACAAAACTATGCTTCTTCAAGTCTCCATTTCTTCTAATCCTCCACCAGCTTCTCCTTCCCATTAAATGAACTTGCACCTACTATTGGTACATCAGAGAAAGGGGTGAGATTCGGGGGGAATCTCAGTAGCAAAGTATCAACTCAATATATAATATGCAATCATAATAAACTAAGCATGTAAATAGCCAATATATGAACAACACCTCACAAGTATATACATATGACCGGAACAAACTCAAGCAAGGATATTGCATGTTCAAAGGCATATCCATTGCAAATAAACATGCAAGCAACAAAGCACAAACTACATAAGAGTAAGTTTCACTACCTTCTACTTCTTCTATTCCAAGTTACCTCCTCTTGGTTGAATTTCTGTAGTTTTATTTCCTTCTTTGCTTGATAGGAAAAGTCAAATCCTATTAAAAACTATATTCATGAAAGGGGAGATAAATACCCAAACTTTGTGATACTTAATTTGCATAATTAATCTCTCCCTATGACTCTAAACTTTAACTCTTTCAATTAACTCTTTAACTCTGCTATAAGTATTCATTTCCGATTCCAATTGGTCTAAGCATGTGCTTTGATCTTTATCCCACACTAACTCCTCATTTAAACTTATAGGATATTCATTTTCAACAAATTCTGCCCTCTTCTTGGCAAAACTGTGGGTTTTCAAAACAGAGATTAGGGGAATAGTTACCAAAATTTAATACTCTTATTCTATATGTCATATGAAGTCTTCTAGGAGCCATAAAAATTCAATTTTTAAATTCCTTGTCATCTAAACTCTTATAATCATTTAAATAGGGGCACTTCCTTAAACTTCAGTTTCTTAGGATTTAGTTTCGATTGATATGCGTACACATATACCTAGTATGCCATTTATGTTACTCTATCAACTTCCAATTCAACCTTCTGCATATTTTTTCCCGAGTAAGCATCATAGACATGGTTCTGGAATTTCTTTTCTAGATTAACACCATCCCTCCCATCACAATTTAACATCATTTATTGTATACTTTGCATGGCACCTTGTAATACATATACTAGCTCCTAAGTGCATTACTCCTTCAAAATAATTCGAATAGCAACCCTGTTTTAATTCTGAAAATTCCCAACTTCAGAGATATTATTTTTGCCATCATATTGAAATATTTAGGCATGCTTTGACAAACAGTAACTTCTAATAAGCTTGCATCATAAGAACTTTGAACTCTTGAAGCTTCCACCAAGTATCATACATGTAAAACTCTTTTATTTCACATTTGCATTCTTTTGTAAAGTTTCCCCCAAGAAAACAGAACAAAATCCTTTGAACAAAAAGCTCCAAATTCGAATCTGCATTCCCCTTGTGCTCGATCAGTGAGTTATTACGCACTCTTTTAAGGGTGGCTGCTTCTAAGCAAACCTCTTGGCTGTCTCTACACTTCTACCTCCTTTATCACTGAGCGGTCATTTAGGGCCCTTAGCTGGTGATCCGGGCTGTTTTAACCATAAAATATCCCACACAACCTATATTTCATTATTCTATCAAGTCTATTCATCCATCCCTTTCGTTTCCTCACATTCTCTCTCTAAAAACCAGATTAAAAGCTCTCATCTACTTGCAGAAAACACAACAACTGCAGAAAATATTGATGGAATACGGTTTAGGATCCTTGCGTTCCTCTAAAGGTTTGGTAGCCTGCGAGAGAAGATTCTTCCTTCTTCTTTAATCACTTCATCTGGTTCCATTTCTTTCGCCTCACCACTCTCTCTCTATTTTTGCTGCTTTTAGATCGTAAATGAGAGGGGTGAGGGAGCTGCTAATGTGTTTTATTGAGGAGAGAAGCAGATTCTTTTAATTTCATAGGTGGTCCCACATGAAAGCTTATCCCGTAAGCTTGGTTTAAGCATTTTATTGGGCCAATCTTTATAAAATATGGAGCTCATCTTCTTAATTAGGTTAAGCACGTCTTGGGTTCCCATTTCGGTCTTAACCATGGCCCAATTCCATTTTTGAGCTTGAAGTAGTGAGATTACCACTATTCCCGTTTTTTATGAGTACTAAATTACCAAATAAATTCAAAAAAATTAATCCTTAATACTTTATAAAATATGGAGCTCATCTTCTTAATTAGGTTAAGCACGTCTTGGGTTCCCATTTCGGTCTTAACCATGGCCCAATTCCATTTTGAGCTTGAAGTAGTGAGATTACCACTTTTCCCGTTTTTTATGAGTACTAAATTACCAAATAAATTCAAAAAAATTAATCCTTAATACTTTATAGGGATTTTCTATATTAAATAGCTTCTGTACCTTATAAAATAAATTCCCTAAAATTTATATGCTAAAAATCATCTTCTATCTAGTTTCCTTGAATTTCTGATGAAAATAAGCTCTTAATTCCCATAAGTTAGTTATAAAGTTATTTTGGTCACTTTTGGAGAATCAAACCTCTTCATAATTTTCATAATTCCCCAAAATAATTTTCCATAATATTTCCTCAATCTTTTTAGGCCACTAAATAATTTTAATAATTACTTTAAATCTTGTCCTTATGACATAACTAATACATTCGGCTTCACTGGGCTTCATAGTCTACTTAATGCAAACTAAATATTAAGCTTCGAGGCCCAAAATTGGGGATGTTACAAATTTTATTTCACCCCTTCCAAAATTATTTTATTATTGTTAAATTTTAAATAAATATATATTTGAAATTGTATTCTTTTATTACATTCATAGTTTTTTTAATAATATTATTCAAAGTATTCTATCACTTTATAATATTTGGAATGATATATTAAATATGTAGGAAATGAAAATGAAAATTAATGAAGATAAATGTTAAATAATAATTACAGTATACATAGTCTGCCAACAATTGGCGAGTGCTTATGGAATTCAAACTTGAATTCTCCTTATTGTTAAAGTGTAAGGATGACGTATCTTTACTTGTTATTATGTAGACTTTGTGTAGATTAAAAAGGATAAAGTTAGAAAGTTGTCAAATTTTAAGGTAGATATCATGATATTTAAAATTTTTCATAGTTCAAAACATATTAAAGTGACTTATGAATATAAACAAATATTTTAAACAAATAAAAATGTAGTGTCCCAATAGTATGTGTGTAGTCCCATCATCCTTACTTGATGTGAAGATCGAAAATCAATGATTTCTACACTTTATTTTTTTTAAAGTGGGTTAGTTGGAAACCCTAGCATTGCAAATGCCATGGCAACAAAGATGTCTGAAGAGAGGTTAAACCCTCCCCTTCATAAAGATTCTTTGGTTTGAAGAAGCCATGAAGGTAAGGGGACGCTCAATCTTCTAATTATCTTTTGGACTTCTGTTCTCATAATACACGTCCACCATATATATATATATATATATTTGTGGGGTCTTTTGTACAACAAGAGATTGGTAACAACATGGGCCATCTGCTCTTTTATGCCTCAGAATTCATAGTGATGTGCTGTTCAATTAGTAGTATTTAGCAACTTGGGATTCTCTTTAGAAATGAGTGTTGTCATTTTAGTATAAAAACATACGTATTTATCTCAGACAAGTTTTGCATGGTGCTGCTGGTTGGATGTCTCAACAAGTTCAAGCACTTAGTCAGCAATTAATTGCCAGGGTCGACTCCAGTAGGCTGTTTTTCTTGAAGTGATATTATTTCCTTCTATATTCTTCTTTAGTAGTTGTGCCTTGACATGCCACTTGGAATCCAGGATACAGAGAGCGAACATAATCCTGTTTTGACTTCAAGAGCTGCAAGGTATTCTCCCTTCTCAATCTTTCTATACTGTAGGCAATTTTTACTGTTTATCAGGCATGTTTATTTGGGATTTACAATTTAGAATTTTATGACCTTTGATGCTGTTCTAGTGTTCTTACACATACACTAAGTTAACAGAAGGTTTTTTTGCGCCAGCTGGATCAAATCAAGGCAGCAACAATTTGACTCTGAAAGGATGGCCACTCACAGTTGAGTCATTTTCAAATAGTTTACGTCAAATATATCTCTTTTGGTGAATATGCTATGTCTTCCTAAAGTTAATGATCACCATGGCTCCCTGGGTGTGTGTAACACCTTACTCAAGAGTCACCTTTCAGAGTTGTTTAGCCATTTAAGAACATCATGTGACCTAAACGTACCCTTAAACAGACTAGGAATTTAAAAATTCTTTAAATTGAACTTAAGGTACTCACAATGTTGGAATAGGATTTCTTAAAACTTTGGGAATTCATAACTAATTTAATATAGCTCTAAAATTAGTGGTTCAAGCTCTACTTTTAACAAGATCTTTGATAGAAAAATAAGACCTGGAATCATATCTGAACCATTTGTCCAAAAACACCTATTTATCAAAACTGGACAAAGGAAATTAGCAGGAAATTTTCCAGATTTCTTAAACAATTTTGAAAAATCATATATTGTGATCTACACATCCAAAAAATATGAATTAGTACTCATTTTAAAGGTTTAGTTGTGTAATATAACACTTCTAAAGTTTATAACCTAGTTAAAATGTTGGCCCTATCAAATGTCTCTCGCAGTATCTTGGCTCATCAATAAAACAACAATTAACTAACATTACCTACTTCATACACTTTAGCTATGCTTTAATATAGCACTTACAATGACTTCTACTTGGCTCTTATACTTCTCCTTATGGAGGTTAGATACATGGAAAAAAATATAATTAACTTATGATAAACCTTTTAGAAATATATACAATAGCCACATGATATAATTAACATTATCAAAATCAAAATAAAGTTCTCTAGAACTTCCACCTTCAAGCTTCCCTCCACTAGCTTGCTCTTCCCCTTAACAGTACTTGCTCCTACTGGTTGGGTGCATGGGAGAAAGGGATGAGATTCAGGGGAATCTCTACAGCAAAACATAAACTCAATGTATAATCTGCAATAGTAATCAACTAAGCATGTAAATACTAAATAGCCAAGTAAGAATAATACCGTACGAGCAAAAACACATGGCCATGGTACACACTCATACAAGGATATTACATGCTCAAAGGTCTAACCACGGCATACATGGCAAATAAACATGGCAAGCAACCAAGCACAAACTATATAAAATTAAGTTTCACCATCTCTGGAATCTTCTCCCTTTTCACTTACTCCTTTAGCTTGTTCTTGAACTTATTTGTATTTCTTCCTCCTTTGCTTGATAACAAATGTAACAACTATAAGATTAGTAAACAGGACAAATTTTCCAAAAAGAAATTTAATTAGTGATTAAATGAATTTTGGTGTTTTAAGGGCATGTTTTCTTGAGAATTTTAGGAAAAATAGTTAAAGATCATAATTTGGCTCAAAAAATTTTAGAGAAATTATTTGAAAGCTTTATGAAGCTAATTAAGGAAGAAAATCCTTAAAAATAATTAAGGATTAATTTATGGAATTAGAAAATGAGTCAATATTGATTTAGAAATTTAGAAAAAGTAGTAACTTTATTATTTCAGACTTGAAAATCGGAATTAAGCTAGAAATAAGTCAAATTATGGAACCTAAAGAATTTAAGGAATCTTAAATTAGACAAAGAGAAAAAATTTGAGCCTAATGTATGTGACTAATAGGATATATATATATATATATAATAAAACGCACACCCACGCATGGCATTTTATAAATGTACACACGGTCTGCAATTTACTCCCACTTTGGACACAAGACCCGACCCACATGGCAAACCCAGCACCTAACAGTTGAACAATAAACACCTCAGCATCCTTCCATTCTCCTTTCTCATTTCATTGACACGGACATATACAAGCGACCCCACACACATATAACACTTTTGGCCAAAACGGAATAGAGAAGAGAGAGACGTGAGTGAGAGAGGGAAACCGGAGGAGGAAGGCCATCGGTGAAGAAGAGGAAGAAGGTGCCAAACCTCACATGCAAACTAGGAGTTGGGTTTAGGTAAGCCCGAAAAGTCTCCATCCATCTTCAATTTTGTTGATTGTTACAGTTTGGGGGGTGGGAGGAATAATTGAATCTCGGTCATGAAGATGAAGAACAATGGATTAAGGGTTCTAGTAGTAGCTAAAGAGTATATTAAAGACTATAATCTTGGTATTCGGTGTTGCATGAGGCTGGGCTTCTCTGTTTTGTATTGACCGAAACAGGGGCTTTGTGTTAGTGTGTGGTTTGAGTTGTCCTGTTTTGAGATACCCGAAATTGTGACTTGCCGTTACATTGTGTATAGTTTCAGATTATTTGAAATTAAGGCCAAGGAAAGTAAAGTTTTTTTTTAATAGTTTATGTAACCAGAGGAATTTGGTTGAGTAAATGCCTATCATTTGATCGCATATTGATTGGTGACCACTGGTTTTGAGTGTATCGAACAGGGGTTTGCTGTTTTGGAAGATATCAGAATATATATAGTTATAAGTGTAACGTTCTTTTCTTATTTCCACGTTTTCCATAATCCTCTCTTCTTAATTAACTAATTTTTGCATATATCCACTTTTGACTTTTCAAACTTCATATATTTGGCTACAATTACTTTAAAATTGGGATATTTATCCCCAAACATTTATTCTCCCTTTCTTTTCTTCATTTGGCCGAAATGGCCCCAAATTATTGGGAGAATAATTAGCTCTTGGCTTACTTGGCAAATTACCACTAGTTGTCTTGTTGTCTTGTTTTATCATTTTATTTTCTTAAATGCCATAAAAATATACGGAATATTAGGGAATATCATTATGCCCTCTTGGAACACTTGCTTAACCGAGGCTTAGCAGTCTACTGAATTCAGGCTTATTCTCAAGCCTTTAATCTCCAAATTCTGGATATTACATTTCTCCCCCTGTTTAATAAATTTCATTTTCAAAATTTGAATGTCTATAACTTGGGGATTCTACTAGACATTCAGTCCATCTCTCTCGTGTGTAAGCTCAATAAGCATGCAACACAATTATCATATTCAATCTATCTTTGCCCGCATATTGCACTACTGACCACACAATTTGTGTTATCGCAAACCTCACAGGTTGTATCATTATAAACCATACCACACTTCCGCTACTCACTTTGATGTTTCATACTATCAAATATAATAAAGGTGGGACTGCATTGTTTGCCCACCCTTGCCTTACTTCCTCAGTTGGATCCCGCTTGATGTCTATAATAACACACAATCATTCATAGAGAATGTGATGATACATGATTTAGTTCAGTCGGAAATGTATTCAAAGCCAACCACTGTTACAACCCCTACTTATTCTGTACCACTGATAACTCTCCATATTTTATACATTTAAAGATAATTGGAGAGTTATCTATGCAATTTTAGAAGATTCAATGAGATTTTATTGTGAAAAAGATC